>VZZY01010026.1:0-219667 GCA_013400335.1 Eurystomus gularis | reverse complement strand
ATATATTTTTTTTTTTTGTGGCTTTGTGAACAATCTGGGGAAGCTGTGCGAGGCTGTGGACTTCCTCACACCTTATGTTGCTGGCATTGCAGCATCAGTATTAGCACAGTGTTTTGCTGACAGATTGCTGCTCGGACGATGGCAAGAAGTCACACGTATTTCTAGCTCTTAATTCACCCGATGAGAGACTATTGAGGTCGAAAGAAGCAATTCCTTCAATTTTGCTTTTCTCAGATTGTTCTCTCGTTGCGGACAATTTCCTAAACAATCTTGCTGCTCTTAATGAGAAAAGCCAAAGTGTTTATTGTAACCTGCTTTGAACTGTTAGCAGCTCCAGAGGAGGGAGGTCTTCGAACAGAGCCCGGCTTGTGCCAAAACGAGAGCGCTCAGCAGAGCGGGGCTGAGGGACAGGAGCAGGGCAGCGAGAGAGCAGCGTTAATAAAAACACTGCAAATGAAACGTTAGCGCGGGGTGGTGAAAGAGCTCAATTTTATTTTGTTTTCACACATTAGGTTTTGCTTAAAGCAGACAAGTACCAGGGAGAGCGTTCTGAAAAGAGGCTTTGTATAGGAGCTGGGGCTCTATCCATCAGATTTGTCATTTCAGGAATGCAGCCAGATGTATTGACTTACTAGCAATTGCATTGGTGCCATCTGGCCTGCTGGAGGCTGTATTAAAGATGGAAAAAACTGAACAGAAAGAAATGAAATTTGTTCATCATGCCATTACCCTAGCTGCTTATTTAAAGGTGGGGGGGGAGGGGGGGAAGTAACTTCTTGGCAGGGGGCATGCTGTTTGAAAATAAAATACAAAGTTTTAGGACTCTAAGGTTCACAACCAAGCTCTGATGTTTATACGTAGACTTGAAAGCCTTGCTGTTGTCATTTTGTGTATTTTTTTTTTTTTAACGGAAAAGTGCTTTCAAATCCTACTGTTCAGAGTCGTAGAGCAAAAACCACTGAGACCCCTGCCTGGTCCACTGCAGCAGTTACATTTATTCATTCTCAGTTCTCCCCAGTAATAGTTTAGCTGTCTGAATTGCCACCTCCTCTCAGGAACTGAGGTTTGTAGTTGCTGGACTTGCTATTACTGACCTAGGAATGTCTTCATAACTTTTGAATAATTTCTTTTCAAACTTATCAACATTGTTTTCTAAGCAGAACTGCTACTTCCAGTGTATCAGTAGCAATAATACATTCTTTATTTTCACACTGACATTCCTAAATGTATTTATTTTAATTAGTAAATGCCAGGTCTCAACTATTTCCATACATTTCATTTAGCAAGATGTTTTTCTTCATATTAGCAGGATCAAGGCTAGTGTTAACATTTATTGACAGAATAGGAACAAAAGCTTTTTCAGTATAGAAATGCTATAGAATTGCTATAGTGTGAGAAGTGCTCCCCAGGCTTATTGAGGTATGATTTTAAACATGCTTATATTCATATTTCATTCTGAAATTAGACTTCTTGGATCAGACTGGAGGCTGCCATCTTTCCATTAAGTGATTCCATTTGTTGCGCAAAACTTGTTGCACCTATAAAACCATATGTCTGAACAATCTCCCACTGGAATTAATGAAAGTTGGACTGGCTCCTGTAAGAGCCCATGAAGCAATTCCTAGGTATTTTCAAACATTACTGAAGGCCAGAAAAAAGACTTAATTACTGTTGTAAAACAATGTAGGTGCTAAATCAGATTGTTTTATATTGTTCTTCAGCATTTTTTCATAGACGTACTCGTTAACTTACTGTTACAATGAAAGTTGTTTCCAATTACTGTCAAAAATGATGAAACAAGGATTAGAGTCTTTTCAAAAAATATTTTTTTAGTTCTACTCCATTCTTGTCACTACTTTTGCTTTTGCCTTTTAAAATAGAAAGCTCTTGAGGGCAGAGAAGTGCAACTTTGTAAAGTGCTGAACTACTTGTGGGTGAAGTCAGTGTTTTAGCAGTCCTGAAGACGTGTTAGGAGAGTACACGATAGTTTTAGTATTTCTACAACCATGAAGCCTCCGTTACAGCACTGCCAGGGTCTTCACTGGGGTTTTTTTTCCAACAAGATGAGAAATGCTGGCACCGATACTGGAAAAGTCAACAGTGACTAAATACCCTTAAAGGAAGATGTAATGTTCTTACAGCAAGTCATTGAGCTGTGTGAAAAAAGACCAAATTCAGCCCTCATTAAAGGACAGGAGAAAGACTTCTGCCATTCTAGATGAAGCTGGTTTGTGCTTGCTGAGGAAACTGTGAGCAGCATCACCTGAGCAGGAGCAGTAGCTGGTACTGCAGCGTGCTTGCATGTCCATAGCTATAGAGAGCACTGAGCTCGTTCAAGATTGCATCTAAGTAGGATTGGACTGTGAAAACCCCCCAAATTTTGGATCACCTCAGATAACATGCCTTCTGCATTTGAGAGAGTGCTTATCATATCAGTGACAGCCTCCATTTGTTTTTGTGGTGATAAAGCCCATCCCCCTGCATCAAGATGGAGCAGCACAACCTGAGGTGATAAAGTGGCTTTGGGGCTGCTCTGAGCAGCTGCTGCTTCTGAATGCGCTAATATGTCTGATGAGCACTATGGGGTTTTGTTGCCACTCAGTTCTTAGTAATTTGTGATATTCTCGGAAGTAGCTTAAATAAGGTTGTTGTTTTGCTTTTTTTTTCCCCAGCAGAAATTTGTATCTTTTGGTAGCAAAGTCTGGATTGTTCCTTCAATGGATTAATTAAAGGACTTAACCTCTGTGCCTTTTATTTTGTAAATTCAGAATGTTGACATTATTATTGTTAACTGTAATCTTATGATTATAAGCAGGAAGGCGGGAGGGTTCAAGAGTATGACACATAGGACAAAATGCTCTTCTGGCCAGGAACCGCACACTGAGCGGAACAGCAAGGGTACAAAATATTCTGGGAAAAGAAAAACACCGCCATTTCTCTGCAGGGAGCTTCTGCCCATGCAGAAGTTGCCACCAGATATTGGCAGCCCTGCCAGGAACAAAAACATTTCCAAAACCCTGTGGGTAAGTTTGGAGGGAAAGAAGGCAAAGCATAGGTTTTGAAAGTTTAAAGAAAAAATGAAAGAGTGATGGTAAAAGTAATCAGATTTACATTATAAAAGATGTTGTAAAATTGATTTGGGAATAATAATTTTCCTCCCTACACTTCTCATTCTTATCCAGGTGAACTAGAAAGTAGTCCAGCTTGCTTGAAATTGGAGAGAACTTCAGAAGTATGTTATGTTTTCATATTCAAAAGTATTATGTGCATGAGATGTGGGCATACATAGTGTAGGTATTTTTAAGTGTGGAATTACAGATATTGCAGTTTTAAAGCATATGGAGTAACAGCAGCTACTCACTGGCTCTCTCAGTAATGCTAATGCAAATAATAGAACTATTGAAGAAAGAAGAATGAACAGGTTAATGAACAATGTTAACAGTGTAAAATAGTAAATCTTCCACCATGGTTATCATTCATTTAACATACATATATATATATATATATACGTATGTTACATACCTACACAAATGAAACACCCTCTTTGTATTTTTTAGCAATATAGCATCCGTAAGATAAAACAAGGGTAGTAAAGTGAGGTTGAGGGAAGGCAGCAAAACTTTTCTTCCTCCCTGCCTGGAAGGTTTTATTGTTTGATTTTTTTTTTTTTTTTTCTGCACTTGTAGCACCCAGTACAGAGAGAGTAATACGGGTTTGGAAAGGTTCATTGTACGCTGGAAAATATAAGAGAAGCCTGTGCAGAAAAAATCCTTTAAAAAGTTTCTAGAAAACCTGGAGCAGCACGATGTGTCTATGTAAATATTTTAACCAAACACAGTGTTATAGTAGCCTTGGATAACTCTGAAATCAGTGGAAGTTTTCTTCATGAGTATGAGAACAGTTCTTTGTCTGTTTTTTATTAACACAAGCAGGCTAGTGGTAGTGACATAGGTAGTGACATAAGGTGTATTTACAATAAATAATGGACTGCTGAAGGGGAGAACTGTGCAAGGGACAACTTTCATGTGTACTTTTTGGTGATGCATGACCTACTCTTACTCCACAGGCCTTTTATCATCTCTACATGAAAGAAAAACACGTCTTAGCCAAGATCATGTGGACTTGATAGCTCTATCTTTGTAGCCTTTTCCTACAGTACTCCCCAATGGGCTGATAGTAATATGTAGCAAACCACTTTTAGGCCATTGTTGGGTCAAATTGGACAAAATATAGTAATTTCAAAAGCTTAAAACCCTGGTAGAGATGATGAGTAATAAAAGCAAGTATAAGTCTAGGCAAAATAGCTAGAGGTGTCCAGCAGTTCCAGTGGCAACGTGAAGGGAATTGAATGCCTAATTCAAATATGGTCTCCACAGACTTGCTGACAGCTTGCACTGTTTCTGTTCTTGTTCAATTTCTGCACTTTTAGAGAGAATCCTACTGCCCATGAAGGTATGTCCAAGTCAGAAACTTTAAAATATATATAGGAAGGTAAGACAAAACTCTGCTAGTTTAATTCTGAAACTCCCCCAGAAGTGAGTCCCATGAGGTCACTGAGGAGAAGGTCCCTGGTACCACCCTACTGTGTGGAAAATCAGACTGTGACTTCAGATGCAACAAGACTTTGTTCCCTCTACTCAGAGGAATGAAACTGCAGTTCTTTGACAATGTTTTTTTCAATGCCATAGTTCCAATACAAAAAATTACCTCTGTGTATGAGGGTTGAAATTAAAAATTCACAGCCTAATGAGAGAGAAACCTGAGATCCGTCACTCCTGTTACACTGCCAAGAGCAGATTCTGAAATAGCTGCAGTTGTCTTTCTCCTTGCTGAAGTTCAAGTTGCAATGTTATTAAACGTTTTATCATGCTTAGATAATGTACTCAATTTACTCTTCTTAGAGGTGTTTCTTGCCTTTGTTTTTCAATTAATTAACTACTCTGTTAATTGCATTTAACGGTCACTGACAGTAATACTTTGAATTTTAGGAGATCTAGTTACTCTTATTCTTATGCTGCTCTTTATCCCCACAGCAGTGAGAGCTCCAGAATGTCTGTATTAAATGTAAAGCCAACCTTAATTTTGTGATTAAAAGGAAAGTAATTTGATGTGCACAGACCAACAGAGCACGTGTGTGCACATATAAACACAGGAGTATCATATGGAAGCTCTTAATGAAACCTTTATGATATGAATAATACTCAAGTTACAAACACTACAGCTTATCTGTTTTGTGGTAGGTGATAACTCTGCAATTCAGTCAAGATAGGAAAGCAATTTTAGTAAACATAATACCCAAAAGCAATTTTCAAATTATTCCCTGAGTTCTAATCTATAGTAATCTCCAAACCAGATTATTTTTCAAATCCAGTTTCCAGTTTGTGTCGGTGGTTTTTAACCATTAGTGCTACATTACATATAACTTCAAGTCCCTCTGTTTCAGCATGTGATGCTGAGGTGTGTTGTAGTGACAAGGTAATTGAGCAAGCTGGCAGAGTGCAGCTTGCACTGGAAATAGGAACATGACATGGCAAACAGGGATATGACAGATCAGTTATGACATATGCAGTATGAGACTGGGATATGTCAGAGATCTGTTTGTAGAGGCATGTGTGGTGCAGGGATGATTAGGGGATCATTATTTGCCGTATCGTACACTAAGAGAAGTTAAAGGTACCAAAGTAAATTGCTGCCTAGCATGTTTACAACAAACTTCATGCATAAACACAAGGTATTGTGAACACAAAAGCATCCAGGATTTTAAAACCCCTGTCTCTCCAGACAGGTGTATTGGTGTCCATTAAACATGATCCATGGTAGCAGTCTCTGGCACAGAAACTCCAGCAAGCATTGACTTCTAGAAGGAGACAAGAAATACTCTATTTCACACTTTTCTTTTAGCCAACACTTCTGGATGCTGTTTCAGCTTACATGAGCTTCACTTGACTGAAAACATTTAAGACTTTTCTTCATGGCAAGAGAACTTCAGACCATGTGAATGGGATGGTCTTGAGTTCAGTGCAAAACTTGGCTATTCCTTCTTGGCCTTTTATATCTAAAATATAGAGTTCTTTTGAAGATGGAGAAATTGTATCTTTCCTGCAAACCATGCCACAGGTTTCCCCACATCTGCATTCCTACCTTTTCCAAAAGTTATGTAGTTGAGGAGAAGAGGCACCCTGTCATCAATTTTCTGTCCCATTTTTCTCCTATTTGCCTGTGGATGGGGAACAGTTGTCGTTAATCTCTATGTATGGTGGCGAATGCTGCTCAGCTCTTCCCTCCTTGTTAAGTACACACAAGGAAAATCCAGCCGTTCAGTCTTCCAATTACTGTATCAGACACTAACAGAAAGGTATCAATATAATTCTGAAAGACACAGTTTTACTATCCTGACATAAAGGCCTTAGACTATCAAAATTCCTCTTTAACCATGCCAGGAAAATAATTGAAAGCATATTTAGCTGTATGGATGTAGAAACCTACAGGAATTTTGTTGGGTCTTGTGGTTAGCTAGGGAAAGATGTGGAGAGACATTTAAACCAAGAGTTTGTACAAGCCATTCAAATTCCCGAAATTTGAGAGAATACATTTAACAATAGCACTCACTTTAAGAACTGGATATGACATTTTTTAGGATTGTTCTTGTGCGCCTTTGGCTGCCTCCAATATTTTTGGAGAGAGAATTTTAGTCACTGTTCAGGATTTGTTCAAGGAAGGCAACTTGGACCTTTTTGAAGTTTTTCTATCTTGGCTACAACTAAATGCTCTTCAGGTAATGTTTCAGCTTAGCTGAGTTGTTTTTGTTTTGTTTCGTTTTCCTTTTCCAGGAAGAATCTCTTTAAGTGTTGCAGTCAATGCAAACTTTCCATTCAGATCAAAGTGTATAGGCTGGCTGTGTTATCACCTGACAACATTATCATTGGGAATATTAAGCTGTCAACATCAGATCTGAAGGAATCATTTTCCCAATCTGCAGTGAATTAGAGAAGATGGGAGTCTATCACACATAAAAGTCTTTCCATTTTCCAAGTCTGTATCTAATTCTAATAATTTCAATCTGACCTCAGACTGGATTTCCCTTGTTTTAAATCATGCTCACGACACCTCCTAACGGCTTAGTTATTAGATTTGTATCAATTTAACACATCTGTGTGTGTATTACTGTTATTTTTAAAATTGTATTTAAATCTGTATGTGCCAAGCCTACTTTGGGAGAGAGTAGTGTCTTTTTGCTGAAAGACTCACAACTGCTCTGTTATCTTGTAGTTTCTTGTTGCATTCCTGATTAATATATTGTTTGCATGGCTTTATGCTAACACACACATCATTTTGGACTGAGTGTGGGTCAGTGTCAAGTGGGACAGGATTAGGATGTGGGAGGTTGTTAGCATTAACGCTTAGCTGGTAGGATTAGGATAAAGCTATAATTGAGCAGTTCAACTAACCTGGGATTCATCAAGAGATTTGCAAAAGTGCATTACAGTGGTCAATGAAAGGAACTTTTAAACTATCAAGGCAATGTCGTATTGCAAAGATCTAATTGCAAAGTGTCAGGGTTAAGCACTTATCTTGTCTTGCACATACAAATGTAAGATTCTTTGCTAGTTCTGGCATCACAGTCTGTGTTTCTGAATGTTTAGAGACAGTGGGACAACGAGAAATGAAAAAGCGTTTTGTTTAAGAAAGTTCGAAAAATGGCAGAGATACAATAGTATTTAATGAAATCCCATTTGAGACACACTATCTGGTGGAATTTGAAGAGACTGAGGGGTGATTAAAAAAAAATCTCAAAGGACCTTTAAAAAAGGTATTTTTAAATGAATGAATAATTCCAGTAATTTACTATTTGCAGAGAAAAAAGAAATCACATTGCTATAATCCTGCCCTTTTTTTGGCTAGGGAGGTAACGCTGGCTGGAATAGGTGCATCAAAACATATAAATCATACATAGGCTTTGTGCTGGTCCTCTGTGCAGGGCTGATACATGCTAATACACTGTAAAGATGGTCCCCCTAGCCTTGAAAGGTCATCCCAAACCTGTAATGGGTGATACTGTTGAAAAGACCACAATGCTGATTAAATTACTGAAAACTGCATCTTGTTTTCACCTAAATCTGCGTTCCAGATAGTTAGTGTAGAGAGAGCGATTTCATTGTGCAACTTGTCTTGGCTGTGCTTATTTTTTTGGGGGGGGAAAAATGGGAATGAAAGAATAGCTTTTGATGACATCATAGCTATGACTAAGAATAAAACTGCTCCCCTGTGGGGTGTTGGTGGGATTTTTGCGCTATCAGCTTCATGGACATGTATATTTGTACTGTCCTGGCAGTGGACCAGTTTCTATGATTGTTTTATTGGGTGTCCAGTGTTGTTAAGCCTCTCTGTGTTTTTTCCCCTTTCACTTTTTACTTCTGAAATGCAATTCTGTACCTAATTTACATTACTTTGTTAAGTTTCTTTTTTTTCATAAAACTTTGTTTTATGTGCATGTTACACATCTGATCTGAAAATTCAAAGCCCTTTGAATTCTTGGTGGCTATTCTGTATTTGCTACTCACTCGCTTGTGTGAGGAAGGAATTTAACAAGTTCTCAATGGTTTTCCATGTCTGAAGACATCTATACACAGGATAGATTAAAAAAACCTGTAAAAATCCTAAAAGGGACCACTTGGGCATAACTAGCAATACAATTGATACCCGGCTGTATAACAATCCTCTTGTGTTCTGGCTTTTATGTGCATTCAGCAATTGCATTATTCTGTTGATTTATGAGGACAAAAAAGCCTATTCTTCATGTCTGTGAAATGCATAGCATAGATAAGTCTTGATGCTGTCTCAGGAGAGCTAGAAGGGTACTGAAATACACAAATCATTAATAAATTATTATCATAATAATGTCAAGTCTCTACACGCTAGTCTCCATGAAATCCAGAATGGGCTTGAGGTTGTAATAATATGTATCTTTGCTTAAAGCCTTAAAATACTTTTCCTGCGGTTTATATTTAATTTAGCCACATTGATGTATTTCTAAGGTTCAATAAAAATAATGTAATGATGTGGGCTGTATTCCATTCCCAGAAAGTATGAATTTCTAAAGATTCAGCAGTATCACCAAATCTGACATCTTACTTTTCATCGGTTCTTGAGTCCTGTGTGGGCCACCCATGAAGACATCCGAATGCTGTGCAGAATTTTCTCCAAGGTTTTTCTGAGCTGCTTTTTCTTGAGAGTAGAATAGGTGCATCAACTACAATTCCTTTTTTAATGTTTCTCTAAATCACAAATAAGAGAGAACTGTGGATAACTTAATTCTGCTCTTCCATCCAGCAGAAGTTGGCAGAGTAAAGATGGTGTAAATAGGGTCAGAGTCAGGCTCTTAGTCATGATAAATTTCTTTAGGCTAGTGGCAGTATGTTCAGAATGCTTTGAAGTGCTGGTTTGTCAGAGTTCACAACAGTTCATTTCAGCTCCAAATAAAATATTATCTGACTGCTGGCTTTCCAGCACCAGTCGGTGTAACAGTAGAACTGTTCTAATTCATTTTATGAATCCAGTTTTCTTACACTAGTTTCTTTATTGGAATTCGTACAGAGCCTTCTTTAAACATAGCTTTTCACTGAAGAAAAACAAAAGAGTGTTTATATAAGACAATAGGGCAGACATCATTTACTGTATACGGTTGATTTTGAGTTTATGCAACTAAGACAAAGGGAAATGAACACCCCCATGTGGTATAACCTCTGCAAGAGTGTAGCCTTGTTATTTTAAGGCTTGAACTGCCATACCTTTTAAAGTTTGAATTATTGAGGAATAGACTCTACAACATGTACTTTGTTCTACAGAACGCAAGCACAATAGTTTCCTTATGTTTTTTAATTTGGAATACATTCAAAGCAAGACAACTTCCACCTCTTCTGAAGCAGTTTGCAATGTAGCATAAGTGTTGTTTAGCCTAGTTCTGAGCTTAAAGAACTTTTCAGTAGTTGACTTCTTTTTTTCATGTCTAAAAATGTCAGTAGTAAGGCTTAAAATAAGCCCAGTTGCTGAGCAGAATCCCTTAAACATTTAGTGTTTGATTCTGATGTCTCTATCTTCTTTCCTTCTCATTGGCTGATTTGTGAAATTCTAAGCAAAATAGCCCCTTGGGACTCTTTCAAAGATTATGAAGCTGTGTGCAAGAAATGGTGAGGACAAGGAGGAATTTCAGGACCTATGTATGTGGGGAGGATCCCAGGGATTGCAACTTTTACACTTTTGTCTTCCAAATCCTTTTTGCTTTGGGGTTAAGAAATGGTGTCATAAGATAATTGGTTAAAGCTTAGAAAATTATAAATTAAGCTGTTTATTAATAGGATAAAAAGGAAACTTTCCCTTAATTCATTAGTAGCTGCAAAATGTATGCCTGATTGCAAAGAATATATCTATTATATATTAGAGCTGGTGATCACGCAGCCCCATGGGACTGACCTCAGTACAACACTACTACAAAGTTAGAGTAAACCCAAAGAAATTTGTGAACAATGTCTGCAAGATTAAGAATTTTATTGCATATTTTTGTGTTTGTGAAAAAGCAAATGTGAATGACAGGAAAAGAAATCTGAAAGGAGCTGATATTTGGGAGGGTAAGGATAGCTATAGTTGTGAGGCATAAAAATGACTTGGGTTTGGTGTAGACCAGACTGCCTGTCTCTGCCTTCCAGTCAAGTCGATGTAGTCACTCAAGTGTGATCATTCTGATATATGAAAAGAGGGATGAGGTAGGAAAGAGGTGCTTAGTCTCTTCTATGAACAGTCTTTTGAACCTCTTCCCTTCCTTTTGGTCTGAAAAAATCTAGGTCTTCTGCCTGCAGGTTGTTAGTTTATCTTGAATGTCTTTCTGTATGGAGGTTAGGGTATGTCTTTATGGGTAGCTCAGTATTGAACATCCAGTTCTGATAGTGTTTGGCCTTGTCTGAGTTCAGTACCAACTACATAATATTTGGTTTAGCAGTGCTGTACCAACATATATAAGTAACAGATCTTCCAGTGTGAAAATTCTTAGAACCTTAATAGGGTAAGTGGAAACCTGGAGAGGTCATCTAGTCCCAAAGCAGCCAGCTACTGCAAACTTTTCCTGACAGTTTTGCCTAATTTCTTTGGAGAAAAAAAAAAAAGTGGGGAAAAGGAATATTTAATATTCTCTCTTATTCAGGCTAGAGTCACACTTCACATGCCATTCTGTATTCCTTGTGCATGGGTGTAACAGCCCCTATTCGCGCTTTCCAATAACTCGTGATGGATCTTGCCTCTCCTTTGAGACAAGTGTAGATGAGAAAGGTGGAAAGGCAATGTCTGACTAGCAACAGTCAAGTAATGTAGCCTGCAGCCATCCTGATAACAGATTACCAGTTAAAACATTATTTTCGTTAATAGGGGATAGGTCATCTGGTTTAACTGGCATGTGCTGCCTTTCCCCACAGGCAAGAGAGGTCTGTATATGAATGATGGCGAAGTAAAAAACCACATAAACTATGAAATGAAGCCAACACTTTTATTGAGATTTCTCACAACTTACAACTTAAACCTAGAGAAGAAATGTTTACAGGGAACGTTTTATTATAAGAGATTCACAGCATCTATCAGCACTTCAGCTGTTAATAGGTAAGCAGAGATATATGAACTGAAATGTTTGTAGGGAGTGTGCATTTTTTTTCCACTAATAATGCTGAGTTCTCTCAGAAAACGGGCAGGTTCTGCAAATCCATTTCACAAATCAGCTTCAGGTGGACTATTTGTTACTGAGAATTTGCAGACTTGAATCTTAAATATATAGAAGTCATGCTTGCTTTCTACGGAACGAAAGAGTAATCTCCCAATTGTTCTTCTCATAAGGCCTGAATGCTCAAACTTTGCTTGCGTCAGCTACCTCCTAACCAGCTTCAGCAAGTTTATTTTTAGCGAGCAAGAGACTGAAAGTTTCATTTTGAGAACTTCAAACAAAGTATAAATCAAGATAGTTTAGTGATAAAAAAGCTTGGCTGGGGACTTCTATTGGCTTTTACATATGAAATACAACATGAGGGTTTGTTTTTTTTTTATGGGCACAAATGTTATTTTTCACTAGCTGTCAGGAATGGCCTGTTTCAGCTTCTCGTACAATTGACCATTGTGATAAGTCAGTGAGTTTGTCCTTTTTATCCATTAGACTGAATAAACACTGGGATTTTGTTCATCTTTTAAATCCATTATATGGCATTTCACAGAGGAGGTAAGCTTTTTATTTACTTGTGTGGCAACTCTTTGAAATATGACATTTTGAATAATCTCCTTTTTCCCAAAAAAAGTGTTTCCAAGCAACCAAGAATTGGGATTTATGTGTAGGTTTTGAGGGCTAAAAACTCCTTAATGTAAAGATGTACTATAAATTTAATTAAACACAGGGCTACTACAAGATTAGATCAGCAGACTGTTTATATCGGCAATGCTTTCCAGAAAAAGTTTTGACAACCAGCTGCTGAAAATAGCTGTAGAAAACTCCCAATGAAAGCCAGCATTAAAAAAAGTATCCCCAAGACTAATTCACTCAAAAGTAAAGAAGGAATAGCTGAAGACCCTATCGCAGCTTAGATTAATGAGAGTCTCTTTGTGGAATAATTTCTTTTGATGATCTAAGGGAGCTGTCTTGATGCTTTATATACTTGTTACTTTGTATCTATTTAAAGCTACAACAAATTTGAGCGTGAAATACTTTTTCAATTTGAAACAAACCCTGGATGAGGATGGTACAAAGAAAAAAGAGATTTCAAAAAGACACCAATATAGTATTTCCATGTGTGATGGGTATTTCTTTGGTAAAGACAAAAAGAGAAAGGGGGTGCCACAAAAGACAGATACATCATCAGGACATACCAAAGATCCAGCGATACTGTCCTTTGATGTTAGAAGGGTTATTTGATCAATAGCTATTAAAAAATAAAAATTTTAGTGAATGTTTCTGTCTTGGTATTCTGTTGGATCAAGTAGACATTCAGTTGCTTAACATAGGTATATTCTGCCCTTTGATTCTCTTTAATGCCTTGAAGACAGAATACCCTAAAAAGCCTTATCTCCCAGAAGTCTTATGTCTTATTTACAATTCCTATGAAGGTATCTGAGATGTTCTGGAACTTCTTAAATGGCACAGGGTGCTTACATTTAGGCAACTCTGCTAAGTTATGGACTGCACTTTCAGATTTTTTTTTTTTTCTGGGAAAGAGACAATCAGGAAGATAATTTTCACTTGACTATTGGGAATATTTGAGCTAGATGGCTTTAAAGAAGCTGGTGAGGTTGCTATAGTCAAAATAGTCTATGAAAGTCTATAGTTAAAAATAGTATAATAGTCAAAAAAGTCTATAGTCAAAATAGAGCATGGCACCAGCTAATGCTCAAAAATTCAGTTTCTTATGAGGACAGACCATATCCTTGGGGAGTCCTGTGCTGCAATGTTAAGACCAATAGCAGTACTCTGGAGAGAAACTAGTTAGCTAAAAGTTGTCTTGCCTGTGCACTCTCAGCACAGCAAATATCCATCTACTGTACATCCTGAGGGTACAGACACAGCCCTTAACAGCAGCCTATGAGCTCCTGAATCTTCTGGGTAGCAATACAACAACAATACATTGGGGTCCTTTGAGAATTGATGGGTGAGATCGGCAGATTACCCAAAAAACAAAGTGGTCAGATGGTTGTTCAAGAGAAAAAAATATTCAGGTTGGCAAACACTATGATTACAAACTCACAGTGTATCTACTTTTTAATAGAAAAGTTTAAAGCTGTATAAGCAACTCTGATAACTCTTGGAGACTTAGATCTCTTCAACACCAGGCAATTTGAGTTTAGGGCTGTGTTATATAGCACAGAGCCCTTAGTAACTGAATTAGCAAAATCCTTTTTGCAGTGGATGGAGAAAGAGGTGTTGTACTGATCCATGTAGATCTGCCAGCTGCCTTTGACACATGAGGGATAGTTGACATGTCCATGGGCCTTGGCAAGACAGATGGAGCCACGTTTGAACATCTGTGTGTATTTCCTTGTAAGACTTGGTCTTTGTCTCACTGACTGGGGGGAATTGGGGGATTTATCTTGAATAGATCAGTCTGCAGGATGAGGTACCTAGCCAGGTTTGGAAGTGGTATTAGCTTCTGTGATCTCCTGGCTCTTATTATGCAGTTTCCTAGGTGCTTCTGTATGCCTGAGTATTAGTAGTTCATAAGCCAGCAAAGAGGTCAACACATGGTTGCCACACATTTATCTGTGACTAGATATCTCTATACATATATTCCACATATACTTCAAGTCTCTATTATAGCCTGTGCTTTTATCAGCTTGGATATTGCTGAGCATAAACACACCATCCGTTTAAACTTTTTCAGAACTGAATGTGAGTATAGAGGATTAGCTCACTGGTGGGGTGGGCCTGGTCACCTTTACCCTGTAAAACAAAGAGCAAGAAAACACTGCTTATTTATTAAGATCACATCTCAAGTTACACCCCTGCAATGACAGAATGACTTTAAATATTTCTTCTGCTTATTACGATCATCAGAGTTATTTATGTTACTAGGAATTCTTCATCTGAACACAGACAGTGTTAATCTGGAAACCAGTAATGCCAAGTTCTGCAACAGATTTTTGAGATCCAGTTGGAGTAAAGTACTAAAATACCTTTGAGAACTAGCGTCTTGATTGCTTTGGAAATATTAATTTCAGCCATTACTAAAGTCTGCACATATGCACTTCAAACAGTTTTGATATTATTTGTATTGAAAACGAAAAACGTGAGATTCCACTTTTAACCTAAGTTCGTGTTTAATCTGAGGTGGAATTAATCTTTGTATTCAACCACAATTTTCTTCTTACACTTTTGATTCATTAGAAAAGCATCAGGGTAGACTGGGTTGGTTTGTTTGGTTGGGGTTTTTTGTTGTTTTATTTAGTTTAGGTTGGTTTGTTTGCTTGGGGTTTTTTTTTTGTCTGTTTGGTGGGTCTTTTTCTCCAATAACTCAAAAAATCAGTTGTACACCTAATTCTGTGTGGGACCACAAACTAGTTCGCAGAGCATTCAAATCCCCAAATACCCTAAATCTCTCCAACTGAAAGACTCTTGCATCTTTCTTAGGCGTATCTAGATACATCCCGCTGATTTCACACAGGGAAAGAAAATAAACAAGAACTGAAGAAAACTGGTATAGATAGTTACATCATGAAATGGTGCTGAATGCAAAGGGTGGGATTTACAAAAGTACGTAAGCATGGCAGGTGTCTGGATGCTTTAGTAAATCATGGACACCCAAGAGGATGTCCCCAGGGCAGTGGGGTGCAGATAACTTTGAGCTGTCCCTGGGCGAACTTGCAAAATAATGGAAGAGGATACTGAGACTGCATTGCTAGTTTTTGTACCCAGACGAGATGTTTAATAAGCCTTCATTTAAACGCTTGATAGGTGGATTGCACTGCCATGTTGCATGCCTATAGACGTAAGAAGGGCTAAGGCCCAATTCATTGGGAGTTAGGATACTTCTGAAGAGCTGAGCCACCTAAGTCAGATGTTTCTAATAATTTAACTCTCAAAGATTAAGGCTTTTTATTTAACTCATTCTTTCTTCCAGTCATCAACAGCTGCCAGAAAGCTGTGTTTGAGCTTCCAAACTATGAAGTAGGCGTATACTATAAGCTGACATACAAACTCTTCTGCGTTATTGGTACCATCAGTGCCTGAGTCATATATTTGCCATCAATTAAGTCTTTCCTATTCTGATTTTATGTTTTAATGCACTGGCTTAAGAACTTAGTCAGCCATTGCTTAGACAAATAAATACAATAACTATTGAGATAGAAGAAAGAATTCAACCTAGGCCAGTGCATTTCTAGTTCAAATATTATCTATATTTAACCTTTCTCTGCATAGGTTAGAATCTCATATTATTCTCTCAAGACTTTGATTCTTGTTTTCCTAAATAATAATCTGGACTACCTGATTTTGTGCTTGGCTATCAAACTTGCTGAGTTAGGAACACTGAGGAAAGGTTAATGCATTCTCCTGCTGCTGATTATGTCAGAACGGGCTAAGTCAGTGAAATACAAATATCCAGGGTGCCAAAGCAAATATTCCAATTCCCTTGAACTCATTAACAGAAGTTTATTTTAGATGTGATGGGATGAGAGCTATTACTCCAGAATAGCATAGAATAGATGGATAGATCAGGTTGGACAGAATTCATTGATAAAGCAGGTCAGCATCTATTGAAACTTAATACTTCCTTACTGAAAGCTCAAAAATGGCTTGTTTTATGAACACATCCTTAGATAAAAATATTTTATTTGATATTTCATCACTTGCAGGTAGAATTTTATTCTTTCAATCCTTTCTGAGTTTCTATCTCAAGTGGGAACAAGGTAAATCCATCAGCTGGCTCGTATTTCATGCTAAAAGGGGAATGACAGCAATAATTCAGCATAAGCAGCATATAGGAGCATGAACACCATGTAAAAAGTTATGTAGCTTATGGAGTTTAAAGTTAAAACATAAGCAGCACATCAGAATCTGAGCAATTATCTGGTGCATTTTTGTTCCTTTCTGAATGGTAAGTCTGACACTGTACTTTAACAGAGGGAGTTGCCATTCAGTCACAGTGCAACTACCAGGACTAAGATAACAACAGCAGGAAATTCTTCGACGATAAATTCAAGATGGTAGCTACAACTGGAATTCTCTGAACTGATATCAGTTATAATTATATTGTGAAATATATTTATAATAAAGCTGAAATTTTTAATGAAAAGAAGTAGTAGAAGAAAACATCTTATCTCCCTTCATGTCCATGGCCTACCCAATACATTCACTCTTGAACTTTGTTTATAGTTTGCAAGGGACAAGGTTTATTTGAACTGGTTATGTTTTGAGTTCATGTGGGTTTCTGCCTTCAACTGCAGAATGTACTCCACAAGTCCTGGTGTCACTCTGCCTGGTTATTCTTTTTGTTGCCGTGCCAGGGTTTATCACCACTCACTTCTGGATAGTGTTAATGATGCAGTCACTTCCTCTCTGCCAAACAACCGTAACATTCACCAGACTTCCACACACGTTACGGAGCAAGTCAAGTATCATTAACTGAAATGGTAACAGAAAAATTAAAAAAGTTAATCCTGTTTACAGAAGGAATTTTGATAGATGCTGAACGCCCTTTTGGAAGATTAATATGAAGAAATGTAGTCATTTTGGATATCTTAGCAGAATTTCAGCCAAGTGACACTTCACGATACCCATGTCCTAAAAAAGATTTGTTAGGGAAGCAAGCTTCTCTTTTTTTGTCTTTTACTGCAACAAACTCTATATTAAAGGGAAATGAAAACCAAGCTAAACGATGGAGGGGTGAAATCAGTGATGTGTCACTGCCCAGGGCTGTGTCAGCACATCGTGTGGTATGGCTGAGACGGACAGTTCTCAAACAACCACAATTCCCAAGTCATCCCTCCTCCTTCATAACACACAAAATGTGTTTTATTAAGGGGGCCACATGGGAAGAGGTGGGAACTATAAAACCTTACAGTGAATGCCAAGGCAGACAGAAGAAAAGTGTTTGTATATATGAAGCAAATTCTGAGAAAAAGCTATTTTGGGGGAATCCTGAGAAACAGAAATAATTATAGAACTTTTGTTGAAGGTAAACCATTTTACCACAACAAATTTATTAGCAATTGGTTAAAAGATTGTGATGTTTGGAAAAATACCACTGTGCTGCCAACTACCCCAGTTAGAGCAAATTCTCAGATATTACTACTTCTTATTCAGTTAGGCTTGACTCCATGCAAGAAAATAACTCCTGTTCCTCACAGCTGAAAGGAGAGGTTTTAAGTTAGAGCCTTCCAATCCTCTGTTACTGAATCAAATCAGTTCAATGTGGTGGTCCAGAGGATTCCTTTTTTTTCTTTTGATATTGAGTGGATGATTGATACCTGTTGCATAAATTAACCCTGTTGCAGTGTCACCCCCACTATGTGCAGAGGCCAAAATCCAAAATAGGAGGTAGATAAATCTTCTGTAATCTTCACATTTTTTCCAAAGGTGGATTGAAATGGAGTTTAGATCTATAAGTATGTTCAGATAGGAATATTATTCTGATGAGTTTTTTTTGGTGAATCCTTTCTCCTCTGTTTGGACTGAAAAACTCATCTTATACCAAAGAAACCTTCATGATAGAAGTTTTGTGAAAACAAACCTCATTCATAAAAATATTTTCTAACAAAATCTGCACCTTGCAGATTTTTGTCCAGCTTTATTTTGGAAAGTCCATTACCCGTGAGGTCCTTCCTTCATCCATTCAGCAGTTATGTCTGAAGGTATGAGGAGGAATAAAAGGTTTTCTGTTTCTGGATTTATAGTAGCTCCTTTTTAATTGTAAACTGGACAGGTCAGTAGACATCCATCAGAGCTTGCAAAACAGAAGGACTCAATCTGCAA
The DNA here is from genome assembly GCA_013400335.1 of Eurystomus gularis. Classification (NCBI taxonomy): domain Eukaryota; kingdom Metazoa; phylum Chordata; class Aves; order Coraciiformes; family Coraciidae; genus Eurystomus; species Eurystomus gularis. Next base: position 201,183 of record VZZY01010026.1, on the reverse strand, counting down.
GTTGAAGCTCAGACATGTGCAGCTTGCAAAAGCAGCTCTGAAGTATAGGGCAAAAAAACCTGTTTTGCATCTCTCACCCTTCAGTGTTCCTGTTTCATCATATCTTTGGCAATTTTGACTCATTTCTAAGAGTGCACTGGTATCCTTTTCCCAGTTCAACCAGTCCTTGCCAGCCCCCTGGGGAGGAAGGAGCCTGGTCTCTGAACTTACCCCGACTGGAGAACCCAGCTCAGGAGGTCTTGGTTTGGTACCAAATCTGAACCAACAGAATATATTTTAGGCAACCTAGGGGAGATGTGCTGCTTTAAACTGCTCTGATCTTCAGCCAAAAGAGGACTTTTGACTCTGTAGACTCAGAAACAGGGATTTTCGAAGGAAATTAAGAAATATCTCCACAACAAGTTAATGCTTATAATGTCAGAGAAATGGAAATTCAGCATTCATTGGACACAAAAATTTCTTCAGCTCCTGTGGAAAAGCTCACAGCTTTAAAGAATAAAAGGAGCTAAATTTACTGTTCTTCACTATGCAGTAGCATCTGGGTTGGTGTGATTTACAACTAATTGTCAGTTTATTTGTTTGTTTAGTTTCCTTTTTTTTTTGGTGAGTTAAATAGGGGTTTAACCTGTTAAATAGCTGTTGCCTGATGCACCTACTGCGTTCATTGTAATATTGACGGGTCTATAATGCTATAAAATGACAGTGTTCCTAAGTAATTATAGATAATTACTTCTGAATATTTCATAAAATTGAGCACTGGGGCAATTACTCTAAGTTGCAACCTCAAGGTAATATGACATTTTAGTAGCTGGGTCTTAAATGTTAAAAGCTTCAACTGTTCTGACACTTGTCATAGAAACTGAACTCTGTTTTGACAGTGAGATTTTATGGAAAGTTATATTCAACGAAGATTTAAATGCATAATGTTAACATGTCCGTATAATCTTTCTTCAAACGAAGGATATTTCTGAAAAGGAAAAATGTCCCATGTCTTAAGGGGCATACGGACACTGTTTGAGATAAATGCATTATAAATTCAATCTACTCATGTTTTGCACTCCTTGCAATAGCAACTCTAGAAGGACTGGGTGAAGCTTAGATGGTCACTGAAAGCCTTATAAAGACTTCGCATGGCTTGGGAATGAAGCTTGTTGGAATCGAGTAAAGCCTGCTGAAGTACAGATCAAAAGGCACTTCTTGACTGTCAGAACTGAAATGAAGCCTTATTTCACTGGGGAGATGGAAAAGGGAGGAAAATCAGAAGCTGTAGTGATATTTCATTACTAATATTCTTGTAGGAGATCAATATCATCTGCAGAATTAGCTGGATGTGGAGGGAATGACCTGCTAAGCCAAGTCTCCTTTCCAAAGCCTGAGAAACTAACCCAAAACAGTCTTTTAAAATGCAGTTTTATGACCAGCAAAAATTAAACTATGGAAAAGGTATCAGTGTGGGCACATCTACTTGCTTGCCTTTTGCTGCAGTGGCTGATGATAACCTAGCCTCCTTCCCAACAAGGTAAAAAAAACAAAAAAAAAACCCAACACAACAAAACCAAACCAACCACCCCCGCCCTCCCAAATAAAAAAAAAAAGAAACAAACAAAACAGAGAAAGCTCAACCAAAGGGAAAGATATCTGCTGAAATACTTTTTGCTTTGTGCAAGCAGTCTCCAGGACTGAGTATAAGCTCAGTAAGAGTAATGCCACCAGAATTTAGTGCCACTTACTTACTAACTATAAGCTACAGAGGTGGCAGGGAACTTTAGTCACTCGTTGTATAATCCTAAGTGAAATCTAAGCACTTTGTTTGGCCTCAGCTCTTGGGATCAGGTTTGAAGTTTTGCATAATACCACTCTGGTCTTTGAGGTTTTTTTTCTCTACCATGCAAATAATAAAGGAATTAATGATGAGATCAGACAATATTACGTGCAGCAGAAGTAAGATACCTTAGTTTCTCTTTATTATTTCCCCATAGATTTTACTTTTTTGTGACTATTTGCCTCTTTGTTATTTATTTATTTTGTTATCTTGAGACATCATAGCACTGTACCTTATTCTTTATTGTTTCAGTAACCTTGTTGTGAAAGTTTTTGGGTTTTTTTTGTCGTGATACTGCAAACAACAAGGCATCTATTTAGAGGGGGTGATTAGTAATAACTTTCAGGTGCTTGTCCAGCTACTCAGAAGCCTAAAATGGACTACAATTGAATAGTGGAGTGAAATATGCTCACAGAATTATTGTCATCAATTAGGTGAAACATCCTTGCTGAGAATGCCATTTGAATGAGTCACAAGGTAGTAGCACATTTCCTGTTAGTGATAGATAAGTTCTCTTAGTTGAATCTTTTATTCATACCAAAGGCATGTGTTGGCAGAGTTTGGAGGAAGTCTGTGAAAAGTACATAAGAAACTCTTACCTGAGAATGTCAGTGAGACCTCTCCCTTCTCTCAGATGTGTGCCTCTGCATGACCCAGAACCCGCTGGTGTGTGCTTTGAACTTCACCTACAGCACTCACTCATAAAATGTACTTTAGAGCAAGTTGTTGCTTGAATGTGATGGATGTCACCTTACAAGAAAGACAAAAAAATCCCTTAATGTATGTTGTCGTCAACTGTTCTGGCAGAATATTGAATGGTAGCACCCTTGTGACTCAACGCTTCGCAGCATTAAGGTTTCAGAGAAGCTGGGGTTTTATCTGAGGAACTATTTCCTTGTGTCTTGCTTAAACTTTCTACTCAATTTTGTTAAGTGGAAAAAAGCAAATGTGTATCAAGGAGCTAACAGTTTAGTAGTTAATCATTGATTTCTGACTAAGGTCACGCCAGTTTTTAGTAGGTTCAGTCTGATAATCAGTCTCAACCCTTAACCATCTTTTACACATACCATTGGCCACAAGTAGAGCTTGTAGTTTTGAGCAGTTTGTGTCGCAAGGATAGATGCTTCTCTTGTAGTGGTGTAAGAGCTTTTATTTCTTTGCTAGCTATTGCTGAAAGTTCTCAAGGAATAATTTCTAGACAATAGGTTGTTTTCAGGATGACATTACTTTCAGAAGGTCATGCTTTTGCCAAGCACAAGTTCCTGGCTAAGTACAAAAAGGGTGCTGGTGTGTGATATACAGGAGCCAAGCAGTGGGAAGGGCAGCTCAGGTACGCTGAAGGATACTTGGGAGAAGTACTGGAGGGAACAAAATGTGCCTAACCCTCAGCAGTGGAGGCTGCTATTTCATGTTAAGTATATTGCTGCCACTTTTTTGGAATAAATCTTGTGTCATAGCCCCAGACCTGGTGGCTAGTTTCTCACTGGATTGGTGGTCAGGTGTCTTGTGCTGCACATGGGGTGCATACCAGGATTTACCCCACCCTGGATGCTGAGGAGAAGCACTGTCTTCTCCTCACTCCTCTCTCCGCTCTGAGCTGTATGAACAAGTTGGAGTGGGCTCACATCTTCATCAGAGCTGAGCTGTCATCTTTTGAGTGTAAATGTTGCAATATCAAGGGTAGTGGTGCTAAAAGGGGAGAGATCTTCCTGGAACTGGCCCCTCTTCCTCCAGCTGTGTAGAAATAGTCTTCTTAAATTTAAAATCTCTGACTGTGATCATGCAGAAATAGTTGCTGATGTAGTATAAGTGCTCCCTGGATGGGTAGCTTTGAGGCTTTGGGCAGCACAGGGGTGCCCATGATCCCAAGGAGGCTTCCATCAGAAGCTTTAAAGAGTTGCATGGTGAATTATTTTTGAAGTTTGAAAAGAGCTCCCAGTGCTTGGGAAAGGTGCTTGTTCATGTAGTTACCATAAACCAGTCTGCCAGTATAGCCTCAAGACCATCCTGCTCACCAAGCAAGTACAGAGCTGTCGTTTTGTAATTGAGTCTGATTGTGTGAGATATATAATGAATAAGGGTCTTCAATGTTGAGTCCCTAAGGGTCAGGACCAAAAGAATGGCTTAGGTTTGGCACTGCAATACTGTAATGATAATTTCCTGAAATGCATAGCATCAAGTCAGGAGCTTGGGCTCCCTAGATCCTTGGTCTTCCCTCTGGGCAGGGCACCAGGTCCCGGGTTGGAGAAGGTGCAGGATCAAATACTCTTGGGCAAAGAAAGTGCCTGAAACCTGCCGCTCCTTGAGTCTGTTCAGTCACTGAATGGTAGGTGTTCCTTCAATCCTGTTAGGAAAAAGGATGATGAGCTGTGAGGATCCCTCAGCAATGCAATAAGTGGGGGCTCATCCGATTTTATATCCCAGGAAGCTGACATATGAGAGAGAAGTCAAGGTTTGTTGTGGTTTGTTTTCTGGGATAGGGTTTAGGTGGTCTTTCTCTCCTTTTTTTTTTTTTCTTCTTCATGTCTGGGAGCTGATATGTAGGTAGCTATATAATTTTATTGATGGGGACCATCAGATAATGCCTTCCCAGTTGTGTCCAGATAATCAAGAGCTCCTCTGACTTTGCTCAGAGACCCTGGGACATGAGGCAGCTCTGGACTAGAAGCAAGGCAGATGCTTTAGTCCCAGCCATACACCTTCTCAACTGGATTATAATGAGCCACCTGACCCATGGGCAGCACAAGCCTCTTCTCTGTCACTTGTCATTGTAGACATACCTTGGGTCTCCTGGGGTTTGAAATACCTGTGAAGTTCAGCATTGTTTCAAGGAATGAAATTCTGTAGGTGCCACTTTTGTTAACAACTTTTCCAAAGACAAATAAGTGAGTGAGAAAAAAGGTCCATAGTTTTCTAATGCTGGTCTGTTGTATGGCTTTCCCCTGCATTTAATTCCCTCTATTCAGTTAAAGCTATCCCAATCTTGGCAAAAATCACCCTGTTTGCCTTGACTTTTTTTATTTTCTCAGCTTTAGTGCTGTTCAGAATTTTATAGGAAACATGCCAGAACAAGGGACCAACTAATGGTGTGTGAACTTGCACAAAAGAAGAGGAAAAGTAATGCCCAAACTTCTCTCCTCCTGGAAGGTCTGTTATATAATTCATGGTCTTGCTAGGGTGTCTTGCAAAAACAGGATATAACAAAATCCTTTAAGATATACAAAACTGCTCTTTTGGTGCTGAAAATATGGGAAAACTAAGATTATGTACTCCATGATGAATGTCATAGATGGAAAAAAAAAAAAAAAAAGTTGTATTAAATGCCTGAGTCCCTTTAGCGGAATATGACAGATTCAAGACAGATGCATGTGAATAAATCTTCTTTTAACGAACGACACTTAGCTCTGCTGGGCTGTATCAAAAATATTGCCATGGTGTCTGTGCAGCTTCAGCAGCAGGAAGCTGAATTGCCAAAGAGGTAATATCCTGAGTCTGATCAGTGTATCATAATCAAACAGACTCTAAGCAAGAAGGATAGAGTGTCTCACAAACCATATGGGATTAAACAAGCTTGCTAACTATCTGTAATTTCTGTGGGCTCCAATAACTCTCTTAAAGGGCCAGACAGAAGCAGGATCATGGAGTGCATTATTTTGGAAGATCCCTGAACATTGCCCATACTGTAATATAGTGATGAATGAATCACTATAGTTAATATTCCATTATAGACCTCATTTTCCCAGGGTCTATAACTCACCCATAATAATTTGCTGAAGGTTGAAACTTGGCAGACAGGACTGCAGACCGGGAATTAATTTTGGTAACGCTATAATAAGTGCTCTTTAATTAATGTTAAATGAAAATGGAATTCCTAAGAAATTACACACAGCAGTCATGCGACATGCTGAATGAATTCATCATGATTAATGTTACTAAAATGAATATCAAAGTGGTAAGAGAGATTTGCCTTTTATTAAAAAGTGTTGCCAGCATCCTTTTGCTGATATTTGGCACCAAACTGCTTTTAAAGGGACAGCATGAGGAAAGCACCACCTGTTTAAAAAGGAAAACGAAAGAGCAGGCAGGTCTTGTGTTAGAATGCATGTAAGTACATCTTAATCCTGTGAGCCCTGTTACTTGTGCAGTCTGGAGTCATTCAGGGCAGCTACCTACAACCTGAGCTTGTGCTGGTGACAGCTCTGCTTCAAGTCAGGAAAACTGGATTAAAGCCCTTCATCAGTCCCTTCCAGCCAACATACATGTGACTGCATGAATAGCAGTAAAATCTAGGGTCTGGATTATATGGAATTATATGTGGAGACAGCTGTGTAAAAATATTTCAGGGATGGAGACATTAGCTCTTTCAAGGCTTTCTTCTCTTGCAAAGTAAAGTGATAATAATTATTCTCGCATTGCAATCAGGGAAAGAATAAAGCAGAAAGGAAAAACCAAGAAGTACTACCCCAGGAATCAGACAGGAAATACAAGGTGAACTTGTTTAGTTGTCTTCCTGTCTGTGAATGTCCCATCCATGCTATTTATCTAATAAGACCTTTGACTACCACAACTGAGTAGCTTTCTAAAATTCAGAGACTTTTAAAATTACTTTTCACTGCTCAGAGATAAACATGCCTTTATGAATTCTGGTGTTAATTATATTAATTTTGGACAATGACACTATAAAGCCCAAGAAAATAGGCTTGGAAGCTCTTAATGGAAATGTATTGATGAACACTGGATGGACCATAAATGGTTTGATGAGTGATGCTGCAGTTTTTATATAGGAATGCTGGGGGATTATCTGGGCTGCCAGATTTCCCCTTACTGAGGGTTAATGAAACTCCACCATGTAAACTGCTCTGAAACAGAGAGAAGAGACCATCTGGGAAACAGCAAAGTTCCTTTGTAGGGGATATAGGAATGATTTTCCCCAAGCCCATAAAGAATCTCTTGTAATGGTCTACAAAGAATCAGTATTCCCTGCACAGTAGATGTTAGAAGTCTGTGAGCTAGACCACAGCTTCAATGAAGTAATAGTATGACTCATCTGCTCCATCATAGAGCTCTACCAGTGTAACACAGTCTATCCAAGACTTCTTGTAGAGGGAGGCCGTAAATCACCTGAACTGCATGTTCCATGAAGCAGCATGGCAGATACAGCTTGGTAGTGAGCTGTCTTGAAAAAAATATCTTATGCAGTCCACCAAGAGAAATATTTTGATTTTTGGTTGAATGTACCCGGAAAGAAATAATGTCGTTATGCAGATAAGAAATTGGAAAAATTTAAAAATCAAAATAATCTGCATTTCAAGAGACAAAATATTAATTTGGCAAAAAATATATATGCACATATTTCCTAGAAATTTTCTGACCTGTAAGTTACTGTTGCTCAGATAAATGGTGGAACTTATTCCTAAATTTTCTGTTTCCTTAGGAGAAAATAAATGACAATGTTTTTGTCTGTTAGCCTGTCAGATGATGCTGTATCTCCTGTGATGTTAATGTTATCACTCCAAACATCTCTGATCTGGCAGGAAGACATCCCACTAAACACGGACACACTGGTGCCAAAGAAAATTTAAAAATTAATAATGTCTCAAGCTTTCTTTGAAGGTACATTGTGTCTTGTAAGGATAACAAAGTATAATGGTAAATGAAGGAGAAGATAGGCTATATATTGGGGGTTTTTTTTTGGTGGCAGGTGTAGGTGTGCAAGGGTCTAGATAAACTCTGGTATTAATAGAGGATCTTTTACTGAGCCAGAGAATTTGAAATCCAGAAGGATTTGAAAGGAATCATATCACACCACCAACACCATTGTGTCAAGGAACAGAAATACACCAGAAAAATGAATAAAACTAAACCTCTTTTGACAATTACCACTGACATATGACATCATCAGCTGTACAAAACAACAGTTATGTGGAATTCTGTCTGCTTTTATAAATCAAAGTAGTATTCAGATCTTCCATATTTCACCCAGCCTAGGGGAAGGGAAACTCTTTCTTTTTTGATTTGTGTTCAATTTAACTGCCCCAAATTATCTGTTATGGTGATCCCTTTCCTTCCTTCTTGCTTTTCTCTCTGTAGCAGGGACCCCTCTGTGCTGGGCAGCCGGAGCAGAGCAATACAGTGATGTGGCAGGGTTCATGACCCGGTGCCACTTCACTTGCCTCTACCCTCCCCATGGGCCAGCACTTAGCTTGCTCTGTTCAGTCACCTGAACTTGTGGTTGGGCTTTGAACTTGTTCCTCCCACACCCCAGTGGGAGAATTTTAAGAGCTTTGGTATTCATCAGGAAGAAAGAGATGCAGCAGCAAAAAATATTGGCCAAGATTGGACAGTGATGGCACCGACAGACTGATAGGGCACTAAGATGTGACAGCACTGTGCAGTGTGACTCCTTAGGGATAGCAACATGTCTCTATCAGAAGTGACTTTGTTGCGGATGACATGCTTTACGAAGAGCAGCTGAGGGAACTGGGGTTTTTTAGACTAGAGGAGACCTTATTGCTCTCTACAACTACCTAAAAGGAGGTTGTAGTGAGGCTGGTGTTAGTCTCTTCTCCTAAATTACTAGTGATAGGACGAGAGGAAATGGCCTCAAGTTGCGTCAGGGGAGGTTTAAGTTAGATATTAGAAAGAAATTCTTTACTGAGAGAGTGGCTGGGCACTGGAACAGGCTGCCCAGGGAGGTGGTGGAGTCACCATCCCTGGAGGTGTTTAAAAAATGAGTAGATGTGGCACTTGAGGTTATGGTCTAGTGGTTAGAGAGATGTCGGGATGAAGGTTGGACTTCATGATCCTGGAGGTCCTTTCCAACCATAATGGTTCTATGATTCTATGTTCTCCTTGTTCCTCCTGTTTTTTTCTGCAATTATTCCAACACACCAAACCTTAATACTTTCCTAATTCATTTTTTCTGGGTTTTATTTTTTGTTATAATTTGTGCTTTGGTCTATTATTTTGATGATGAGCTGTATTTCATGACAAGCTAACGATATATTAAACTAATTTAAAATATGCCTACATCATCATTATATTATTAAAAGAAGAATAAAAAGAAGCTCAGATTAGCTCTTTCAGTAGCAAGATGATAAGCAAGAGGATTTCATCAAATAAATGGTCTATCTCATAAGATTTCTTGAATTATTCTCCTATTGCAATTAACTGTCTATTAATAGACTAGGAGAAATCAAACAGAAAAGACTAGACTTCAACAGATGGCTTTCAAGTCCCATATGTACACCTCTGTCCAACAATCTGCTTACAGTTCAGGTTTATTTTTCTAGTGATCATTTATTCAGACAAAGATAACAGTGTTGCTTTCCCCAAAGAATGAGTGATATGCTCTATGGGGTGAAGGAGAAGGCTGGATAATTATGGCTCTGTAATGTTAATTTTGATGTGCACAGAACTGTACTTTCTCTGATTTTGTGAAAATCTGAACAGAGCTTGTAGAAAGTGTAGATGTAAAGTGGCTTCATGGCATTGTACAGAGCTATGATTTAGAAAATCATCAAAATGGTCAAATAGGATCAGACCAGATAATTGTTCACTTTCTCCTCACTGACAATGGCTTAAAGAGTTCAAGACTAAAAAAAATTATACAGGAATCAGTTTGTAGGCATCCAGACTTTACTATCAAGAAGGAAAGCAGGAGAAAAGAATTATTGGGTCTTGCTTGTCCTCAATGGCACATAGTTAAAAAATAATCCCTTCAAAGAAAAGAAAAAAATATCTGCATTCAAAGAGTGAAGATCTCTGAGATCCAGCCTGCCTTGCAGACAACCAGAATTAGTGGAAAATGCCACAGTAATTTTTTTCTGGAAAATCCAGCCACATTTAATTTCCAGCGTCTTCCATCAGAACACCACATTTTGGTATCTAAAGTTGTATGGTCTGGAAATGGAAGTGAAACTTCATATATGCCATGAATGAATGAATGAAAAGTAAATAAAGACTAATGCCCCATTTTAGCTTAAAAAAATAAGCTTATACCAGACCACATTTGTTTCTCCTTATTCTGAGAGTATTCTACATGTCCAGAGAAATGACACATTTAATAAAAATAACCTCAATTCCTTGTGGGTATTTGAGCTTATTCCACTACAAAAGTTTGCAAGAAAAGGAGGAGAAAAAAAGAAAAGACAGGCCTTCATGTCTCAATATAATGCGTTGGAAGTTGAGGGAAAGTCTATGTAGGGTCTGAGAGATGTAGGACAGGATCAGATCTTAAGACAGCTTCAAGTCCTTTGCAGCATGCAAGAAGGTGTGTTACACAATAAAAAATGTTTTCCTGTTGAGTGGAATAGCTCAGGGGTACAGATCTTACTGAGGGTGGAGTTTCCAAAAAGCAAGATTGGAAAAGACTGGGCTGGCTGGTTACCCAAAGGGCTCTGTCTGTCACAAATGAGTAAGTAGGAGAATGTAATCCGAAGGTTGAACATGGCTGGAAAAGATCCAACAACTTCAATTCATCGGTGTGGAAAATAATTACATACTGACAGGTCTCCAGGGCAAAGAAAAAGAGAGAGACAAGAGCTTACATTAACTCTTTATGGTTCCAGCAATCAATCAGTTCTTAACTGAGCAGTATTTGTAAGCACTTCCATACTGTGTAGAAGAAGTGCGACATTTATTTTATTATTATACTGGAGACAGAAGTGTTCAATGGCTAGCAGCAGGAATTAAAGCATGATGTTTTTTGAAAAATCAAACTCCCCAGTACCACAAATTTTAAAATACTTTGTTTTGGGTAGACCTTTTAAGCTAGTTATCAAGCGTGGCATATAAAGCTTTGAGCAGAGGGAGCAAGGGGAATGGAAGTGAGCACAGTGTGAGTCAGAGTATTTGGGAACGTATTCCAAACGAGAAAATTTAGCTGTTCATTTGCCTCAGATTCAATGGATGGACTAAATTGTTCCTAAATTTGAGGGTTAATTTTTATCAACTTTTTCTCTTGCTTCATTAAAAGCTGAACTGAGGAAAATACACAGAGTGCTCACTTAATAAAATTCAACTCTTGCTGAGGAAGATGTACGCAGATGAAACCTCAGTTCCTCATCTTGCCAGTTTTCTGGATCCTCGTTTTTTTGGTTTGTTTTTTTTTATTATTTTTAATTTTAATAGTGATGTTGGGAGCAACACTATCTAGTGAAACAAGATGCAAACCTACTTCAAGACAAAATGGAGCACATTACCGTTAATCTTATTTTGGTGCTTGTGCCAAAAGCTCTGAAATCCATGAGCACTGTTCAGAGGGTTATCTGATTGTCCTCCTCAGCACACGGCATGCTGCAACCTATAGCAAGCAAATTAAGTATAATCATATCAGTGCACTGAAATTACACTTCTCTTCCATATGGGGCCTGTGGGCAATAATCATGTTGTTATCCATTTATCTGTTTCCCTCTAGGAAGTTTTCAGACTAACTAGCCAGAACAAATTCGAAGGCTCTGTCATAATTCCAGGAATTGCGGTGCCGGAGGGCTTCTAACACCTCTGGTATTTCTTGCCTTCCTGCCAGTAAAGGAGGGGCTTCTGGGGTTGGTTGTTTATTTAGCTTTTTTCTTCCCATGTCATATTTTCTTGTATTCCATTCTCAAGGTGGAAAAAAATAAGGCTGCAGTGTTCAGCCTTTGCCCATGGTCACACTAACAAATGTATTTCCTCTAAATGCTGATATTATACAAGGTTGAATGACATCACATTGCTGCTTCCAGTTCATTCTTCCCTTACAAGGGCAATATTGTATGGTGAGTAATTTGTCAGAGATACTAAAAATGGCTTGGGAGCAACAATAATTGTGAATAGGGTGAGTGGGTTCACTGTTCTGACTTAAGGGGCTTAACTTTTGGAAAATGGCCTAAAAAAATATCAATTTAAAGGCAAAAAAAAAAAAAAAAATAGAACCTGGGGCATTTGCTAGGGCCAGACATTAGTTCTATTCAGACCCTAAACCATCCCACACTTAATTGTAGGTCTGCTGCATTAGCTTGTAGAGTAGTAAAAGCATGTAATTCGATCTAATCAGATGGGCAGAGGAACTGGTGCTTCATGCCAAGCGAGCCCCTGGAACAAAAGGACAACTACGACTGCAGAAAAGTAGTTTTACAGCACTGTAGGAAGTTCTTACAGGACTCGTTGATCTGTATAGAAAGAACCAAAATATCTCAGAAAAAGCTAGTGTCTCAGGTTGTCTTGTCCCATCTCAGCAGGGCTCCACCTGAAGCCCTCACAGAGCTCTCACTGAACGAACCTGCATGGACCAGCACTGTTGGGTTTTCCATCTCACCCAGGTTTGACTGCCTAAAGGCTGGGTGCCATCTGAGAACTCAATAGTAATCAGGATCTTCAGGAGGCAACTCAGTCCCTGCTAAACTTGGTGTAAAAGAGGTACTAGGAGTCATCCTCTGCAATTATCTGTTATCCTTGATTCACTGAAACGAACTTAGATGCTGAATGCCTCATGAGGACCCCCACCCTGAGCTGTCCATCTGGGACAACTGCTGTTCTGCAAAATTACACGCACTTTATTAGGAATTAAGCTTCTCATGCAAATGGCCTGTAGATGTGCCCTCATTGTGAAAGCAGAGTGCTGTGTAATTCATGTAAATTGTTCCTCGAAAAGACATTGTTGGGAAAATCTTGTACTGAGAAAAAGGACACGTGCCATGGCCAAATAGCTTTCCTCTACTCCCTTATAGATTTAATAACGTCTGCATGACAATTTCTTGAAGCGATAAATGTTGTCTGTAACTTTTCTTACGGGAATTCTTTGAGCATATAGAAATTTTAGCCTCTGTTGATATTTCTGGTCTCTTTGCTTTCCATAAAAACGTTCTATCCTTGTTGAGATATGAAGATTTATTTTGTCAGTGACGATCAATACATGTGGCTTATCAGGACTTTCAGTTTCAGTGTTACTTTAGATGTTCTGTAGCTACACTGGTTTGTTGAATATCAGTAATAATTCCTTTTCTCTTGATCTAGTTACTAAACATTTTTAATATTTAGACTGTTACAGAAAATAAGCACCAAATGAATGGGTGAGAATGGAGGTTGTCCTCTAGAATTTTTTTAGCCACCTTAGAATTGCAGTAGTACCATTCTGGTGGTCACAGTAGATCACTCATGTTTCCATGTAAATCAAAGTTTGAAAGACAGAGCTGTGAAAAAGCAATTTTTCTCCCCCTGAAAGAAATGTGGACAAAAGAACAATAATTAGGCAAAACTTCAGTGAAATATTTCAGTTTGAGAAAAAAAAAAAGTTGTTCGGCTTTAAGCTGAGATGTCAGCCGAGAAAGCAAGCAAACAAAACCTAAAAAAGTGTTTGATTCATAATGGAATCTTCCAACCAGAAATGAAGAAAAATTGAGAAAAGAAAGCACAGTTCATTAAAATGCCTTATTTCTTTTAGGGTAAAGATAAAGGAGGTTTTTATTTTTTTTGTCTGCCACTATTCACCGATCAATTTATTTGAAGGTCAGAAGACTGCTCTACTCATAGGTCCCTTATTGAAACAGAAAATCAAATCAGAGTTCAGTGAGTTACTAGAACAGAAAATCGCTTCAAATGGGAGCAAGCTCTGTTGGATGGCAAAGGCTGGCTTGGCCGGGGTCCCAGTCCTTTCACCAGTAACCCCTCAGGAGGTCAGCCCCGCCAGCCTCCTGGATGTCTCTCCCCGACCCACCAAGGGCTCCAGACTGTTGTATCCTGGCTGCTTCTCCCCTGGCATTAAAGAGGGTTTTCCTCTACATCTCTGCTCCTTCTTCCTCTTTCCAGCGTGCCCTCGTTGGAACAATTATAACATGGCCTTTAAATTAGACCATCACAAAACCTGACACTAGAATTATTTAGGAATACAAAGTGTGAAGAGATTAAGTGGAGCATTAAAAAAGAGAACAATCTGATCTGTCAAAGTACAATGACAAATCCTATGTTTAGGAACAATGAGCATATTATAGATGTGCTACACGTTTGTTTGGTTTGTATAAACATTCTTAGCTCATTTAAATAGAAATTCTGGCTTTGTCTGCATGACACTTTTGTTTCTTACATCCTAAAAAGAGGCCATTAAATAAAGCAGAAATTAAAGGGGGAAATCATGACTTTGATTGTGATATAATTTGGTAGACAGTTAATTGGTAATTAAGGACTGGGTTTGCCTTAGTTGCAGTTTCTTATTTCTTGATATTTACCTGATATTAGGTACAAGACTAACACTTAAGGAAGTGGAAAGATTTTCAGTACTACTGAGCACCTTTTGAGGCAGAGTTGAGAATAACGTAGAGCTCTTGCATTCTGATATTTCAACCTTTGTTTTACTCCAGTTTGGGAGAAAATCTTCTCAAATGAAAATGCTTTATTATGAAGACAAATATCTTATGCTATACACAAAAAAAAGTACAGTTTTGAGATCAGAATAGTATCTCTAGACAGCAAGTGTCCACTGGGATTTGTAATTAAGAGCCTGCTTTTCCCTTTAACTTTGCTATCCAGCTGTGCTATAGGACCTTGATAAACTGTGTGGCCTTCACATACATCTGAATCACTGTAGCACCTCATTAAAAATGATTTAATTGAAACTCCTTTCTCTTCAGTTTTTTTGACCTGGTCTTACTATGCTGTCAATTAATTCAGAAATCTTGCAGAATCTCCTATTAAAAAATCAGTCATTTGTCTTACTTGCCCAGGTAACTTATACCGTCATTTCACCTTAAATTCACGACATGTTTCTGAGCTGTTACAACTTTTCAAACCTTCCTGTAGAGATGGAAAAGTAGGAATGAAGTGGTATTATGGAACCACCTCTGTGCATTTTAAGCCCTTGATATTTGTGAATACCTCTGGTAAGCCTTAGTGATAAATTGCCGTAGTCCTAGCAGTGGAGAATATCACGATGTAATAGCAGGTTAGGAAGAGCATCACTGGAGAAGGAAAGAGATGCATGTATGACATATATCATGAACACATTTCTGGTCCAAGGAAGGAGCCTCTGGTCCCTTGGGTACCCAAGCTCTGCCAGCCTGGAAAGGATGTGGCTTGTCCCCCCCTCTCTGTTCAGCCAGCTGCTGCAGACAGAAAGATGGAACTAGTACATCCATCCCTCCCACTGCAGGATCTCATCCTGCCACCAAGTCAACAGCGAGGCTTCCACTCTACAGTGGGTGCAGAGTGTCTGTGCTGCCAAACCATGCTGTCACGTACTCCTGAACAGCCAAGGTTTTTTATTTCTAGCTTTTTATATCCTTTGAGTCCCGCTTTTGTCCTCTCTGTTTTGGCAAGGAAAAACATTGCTCTATAAGGGTGCTACCCACTGGCTGGAGAAATCTTACGGGTCACTGTACACGTTAACTTTGAGCTTGGCTGCTGAAAGTTAGACAGTCTTTGTGTTTAAAGAAGTGCAGGTCCTGAAGCCTGACTATTCATTGGGATGGAAAACTTGTTGCTGCAGAAATATCTCCCTGCCTTTTGTTGATATTTTTATTACTCTCTGCAGAGGTATTTCTTCTTTCTTTAAAAACAGTAAGTAGGAATCATTTACTTACTCTTTTCTGACTAAGGGATAGAAAGAGTGTCTTTGTAGTCAAGTTTCAGCAGGATATTGACGATATCCACAGTTTACAAAGAAAGTCAGAGGAAAAACAAACTTAGGCTCTAGTGGTACTGAGAGGCTTTTGTGTCGTAGCTAACATGACACGACATGTTGGTGGTGCCATTCTGTGTTTGAAACTTTCCTTTTTCCTGAAAGCATTTTCTTTTCTTCTGTAACATGTTCCCAACAGCACTAAAAAATGTACAAAACGACTGTAGACATTTCTACCGGGCTGTGAACAAAGACCTTGGGGGCTTCAAAATATGGAGGTACAAATGTACTTCTGAATCTCCACTTTTGATCCTAGATTGGCAGTGTGGTTTTGGCACACCGTGCGATAAACGGAACCTGATCTGGTTAGAGGAAAGCTGGTCACCATGCTGAGCTTGAGCCCTTCCATGCGTTTCTGGGCTGAGGTTCACATTTGGAGTTGGTCCAAGCAAAGTCTTCATGCCTCAGTGAATCTGTAGACCTCACCAGACTTCCTGTGTATCAAGAACCTGTTCTTCTAAAAACATTGGGCTTGTTAGATAAAATTTTGATGCAGTTAACTTCTTGTTGTAGAGTCACTGGAAAATATATTAGTTCGTATGAATAAAGAGGAATAGGATCAGACCTTTGGTCATGGCCTGTACAGCACTGATGTTAGTGTGAGAATAGATGGGGTAGTGCTGTGTGCATGTTAGATTTGAGAAATTTGATAACATATTGAAAAACAGGCTCCTACTGTGCTTTTACCCTTTAATTTCAGTAGCACAGAGATGCCAGGTAGTTAAGATTAGAAATGTTGTGTAGAAGTAAAATTTCTACGCAGCTGGAATGTGGGTTTATGAAGAACTGAGCTGTGTTTCAGAACTAAGTTCAGTTTGGTGTATACGATACACATATGGTATCTGTTCATTTGAGAGTACCAAGTTCCCTGTCATTTTGTCTTTGGCTGCTCTTTTTATTGTTTCTTGTAATGATAAGGAAATGGATCGTCTCAGAATAAATGAATGCCATATGTACGGCATGTATATGAAAATGTCAGCTTTTGTGTTGTCTATTGCTAGAACCTCACTATGAATCCAGATGAAAAAAGTTCAGAGAGCTTCTTCATATTAGCCAGTAGCTACTATCTACCTTCTGCATCAATGGTAGTCAAACCTCTTTAGATTCATCAAAAGTTGCTGGTGACTCAGTGACAGAACGTACCCTGCGTGTGAGTTGCTCTTTTATTGCTTACAGAAAAATAAGCGAATGGGTCATTAAGTTTCCAAGGTATGCTGTTTCTGTCTGGACTGAAAGGGCTTGGATGTGCTTTAAAGCAAGCAGTGGAGCATTAATCTTCCTATTTCTCATAATTTTTTTTTTCAGGGAAACTTGTTGCTAAGTAACATTAAAATTCTGCATGAAATCACAACGGTTCTGCAGCAAATCCTGTAGCATTTTCTTGTGCTTCCATGTTGATGTGATGTGTAGTTTTTTTGGAGTTTGTTAAAGTGTAAGATGCAGTTCTATTCTTTTTTCAAATGCTGCTAGCACAGGAGTTGGGTGGAATCAACTGTGGTTTATAATATGAACTAAGAAATTACTGAAAATTTTAAATTTTGATAAATATGTAATTTAAAATGTGTATTGCTGATTCCAGTCAGGGACCCTAAAAAAAAGGTAGCTAAGCAGTTTAATTAAACAATGCAACATGGATGCCATTTTCATCACTTCAGATAGTGAAAAAGATTTCAGATGGTCTACAGGCTTGAGAAAAATTGTATTTTAGAATAATCGATGAATAGATAAGAATTTCTAAGACTAGCTACCGAGTTTGAACAGGGAAATTATCTTAGCATATGTGTAAATCACTATCCTATGTTCCCCAGCTATAAAATGGGGTAACAATTAAAAATTTCAAAGGGATTTAAAAAGTGATTTAGATGCTTAATTCTAAATAAATCTCACCAGGCCTTTCTTTAGGATTTAAAAAAAACAGCATTAGGACTCTGAATTTAGTCAGTTAGCTCCAGTCCTAAACATATACCTTATTGCATTCCAGTACACCTTGCTGATGTTTGTTTCCTGCCTTGTATTATGAATTGCGTTTTATTCCTCAGTTGAGTATAAAAGATACCGCATTGAAATAATTATTAGAAGCTGTAGAAAAATTGCAACTGAAAAAAGAAAAAAAGGAAATTTTAACTCCTATAGCAATGCTTGCTGCTACTTTAAAGCTCTTATTTATTTTATGTTTACTGGGTTTATATTAATGTCTCAGCCTCATTGCGCCAGGTGCTGAATAAATATAACCAGGGGACGGCTGTGCCCCAAAGAGATTATCTTCTGTGCAGAGGGGTGATTGTGTCCTTCAGACTTCTCACCTGTCAGGAGACAGTTGTGGTAGACCCTAAACCTCATCTCTGATGAAGCACCACAAAGCCAGGAGCACATTTCTGCCCCATCCTGCTCCTGCCCCTTCATAAATTCCTCCTGCTCCACACAATCCTTACATGTGGTCTTTGTGTAAGAAGTCAGGCAGAAAGGAAAATTCGGACTCTGGGTCTGTAGCAAGACTTCTGTCTCACATCAGGCTTTCAGGACAGTCCTCACTTGGGCAAAAATCTATGCAATTGTCCAAATTTGCTAATAAATGATCTGAAAGAGGGAGTGGTGAGCACCCACACCCAGGTGGGAGCTACCAGCATGTACCCAAGACCAGTAACACCACTGGGGCATGCTGCTCTCACTTGCATTATCTACACAGCAGAGTCCACTGTGAAAGCTCTGGCTGGGGAAGGGTTTCATAGATGACCAGAACCAGATCCCCCTTCACTTGAACTGCTCTAAGGAAGAGCTCTCCAGTGAACTTCATACAGGAATGTCTGCAATGTTCTAGAAATGAACATTTCTAAAGAAATGTGTTTTAGAAAATATTTTAGAAATTAAACAAATGTTTCCAGGAAGGGCAGGCTGAGATATTCTAATATGCGTATTAGCTCAAAAGGCATGCTCCAGATTTACATGCAGTTCAGAGGAAAATTCTTAATAAATATATCATGTGTTAAATAAGGAAGACTATACAGATATTTAATAGGTTTTTGTGAAAATTGGTCTCAAAGCCCCCAGGATTTATCAGAGAGGGATCATCTTTTCAGTAGAAATTTGAAACAATGCACTAGGATAATGTTTCCTCTTGCAGGACCATACAAAATTATTAAAATTTTGGTATTTATTATTAAAGGCCTAAGGATTTTTCTGTGCAGGAAGAAGAGTTGAATAAACTGCGTCTCTGTACATCTGCCAAAGTCCTGTCTGAAGCAAGAAACGCTCACTAGGATTTGTATCTGTTGTTTGAGAAAATATACCTGTGCTTTTAAGAGAGAGTACCAGCGTTTGTGTGTACACAAATACTTTGCCAAGTTGTTTACCAGAAAGGTTATAGCAACAGATGCTGTAAACAGATACACATTTTCCAGAGCAGTAAGAAGAAACTCAGAGGGAAATCAAGATTTGACCAAAATATTATAAGCAATTTTAGCAAGCTGAATGAATGTCTGAAGGCTGACAAGCACTAGGCTTCATTTTCACAAAGCTTTTAGACACAGGCTTAATTGTAAACACATGCTTATGAAAGTCACTTATCAGCAAAACACTTGCACAAAAAGATTAATTTACCAATAATATAATAGTTTCACAATAATAATTTCTTGTACTTTTCCACGTAGAAATCTGTAGCTAACTTAAAAATAAATAATAGAAAGGAAACATATATGACTTTGCCTTTCCATGGCAAAAAGAGTCATAAAATAGGAGAGGTCATGTGGCAAGTGTGATTTACCTGAACTTTAAGTACTTTGAAAATGAAACACCAGGAACAGCATAATCAGTCAGGAGAGCAATTAGGGACTCCATTACCACTCAAGAGAAGCAACAGAGCCCATAATCACTTGCCCCAGGAAATGGTTTTCACATACATGCCGAATTCAGCGTGTTTTTGCTGCATATCAGCAGTGTGTAAGTAAGGGAGTGTCTTAAGCTCCTGACAGGAGTAAGAATAATGCATAGGGAATGGGGTGGTTATTTAGGGAATCTGTCGTAATTCATTCACTCTGCTTCATATCTGGAAGTAGCTGCTAAAAATGTTCAAAGCCTGGACATTCTGAAGGCACATGGAATGCTTCATTTGCTGACAAGGTTTGCGCTGTGTCCAGCTGACCAGGGACACTGAGGAACCTTTAATTCTGTTGAACCATAGGAATTGCTATGGTAGGTTGCTAGACAGGCCAGTTCTCTCTCATCTTTCTCTCTTTAAGGGGAAGCAGAAAGCCCAACAGGAACAAAGATGCCAAACCATGGTTTTTGAAAATGCCCGTGTGTTAGATATTTGGAGTGGGAAAAGGCTGGTGAATGATGTGCATTTTATATGTACCCTCATATATATATGGAAGATGATGAGTATAGGGTCCGGGCTAAGCGTATGGCTCTATGGCTGAAAGACAGGAAGAAATTGAGTTGGAGAAGGATGATGGAGTACCTTAAATGTCACATGCAAAAGTCTAAAACATTCAGCAAGGGAGACTTTTATCTTTGTTTCTTGTATATCTTTTGTGTTGACACAAAGTGTAACAGTATTTTACAGTCTCATAAAAAGTCTATTCTGTTCAAAAAAAGCATCCCAATAGCTGGACTTGGGGAAAAGGATTAGCATATACAACAGGGACCAACCAGTTAGGCCGGTGAGTCCCTCCCAAGAAGGGCTAGATAGGTTTCCTTCCAGGGTGTGTTGCTAAAGGACTTGGAACAGTGTATGGACTCTGGGAGGAGTCCAACTATTTCAGGATCATAAAACCAACAGTTCATGGAAATTGTCCAGATGGCTAAATTTTAGGACAGGATTCATGTGACTGAAGGTGATGTCTACTTGCAACTGTTGGCTTAATTTTGTGTTTCTATTTACAAAACTGAATATTAGAGGAAAATTCAGACATGACATAGTGATGCGATGCTTTTAGTAGAGAGTAGTAAAAGACTTTGAAAGTTTTGGGAAAGGATCTGTAGCACGAGGACACAGCCAAATGCGTACACATCCATAGGGAGTGAAAACTGAATGGCTTTGGTATCTCAAACTGGGAGGTTTGAACACTGTCTTTTTTCTATCCTTTGAAAATTTTTATAAAATGAATAAATGATTTTTGATGGCCATGAAAGGCCAGTAAATGACTCTGTGGTTGCACTCTAATACGAAGAAAGATAATAGTCAATATTTGTAGTGGATTTATATGGTAAATAGACTGAGAGCAATTACAGGTCCATAATTCTCTTAGCAAGCCTTCGTTTTAGACATTTTTCTTTCAGTGTGGGTTTTGTACATTCACCAAAAATACTCAGACATCTAGTAGCCCTACTGCTCTGACAGGGTTGCTGGACATCTGGAAGTCTGGATGTGCCAAGTGCATTAGCATATATGAGCTCTATAGTTCATGCATGGTAAATCTGGAACATCCAGGAAGCCTCTCCTCAGGTCCGACGAGCTGAGCTGTGCACGTGCCCAACAGCTGTTTGCATATCAGTGGCTTCCTGGCAACTTCCTGGAAATCTCTTGGAGAAACAGAAGAAAACCGCTTAGATCTCGCTACAACTGGGGTATAAGAAACTCATTTTGCTGTAGCACACATGCGTAGGACTTGTGTACAGCAATTTTCAGGACTGGATTTATAGTGAAGGAGAGTTATTTAATCATAGTTTTTATTCCTGGGCAAAAATGACTAGAGGAGATTTGAAAGGCAAACTGGAGCTGCATGTGTAGAAGTTTCGACTGTGACTCTTAATCAAACAGAACAACTCAGCACAGGTTCAACTTCAAGCTCATGAGGGGTTTTCCTGCTGAAGGTCAGGACACATCAGGACATTCAACAGCAGGCAAGATTAAGCTAGTAAAACTAATCAGATGTACAGGCACAGTGCAAAGGGAAAGAAAAAAAAGATTTTTGGGAGCAATGGCCATGCTATCTATTGCTTCCTGAAAAACACAGTCTAGCTGGTCTAGTGGGAGGTGTCCCTGCCATGGCAGGGGGTTGGAACTAGGTGATCTTTGAGGTCCATTCCAACCAAACCATTCTATGATTCTATAATGAATTCTAGCTCTGTTGTTTGTTTTCTAAATACTAAAAGAACTTTGTATTTTGATGGAAGGCGTATTCCTTTACTTCCACCCCCTTCCAGTGCTGTTTTTGTTTAGTTGTATTCCCTTGAACACAAGGAGAAAGAGTAACTTATGCTAAATACTGATCTCACACTGGTGGGAAGTACAGGCTTGTTGTAACTGCCAACGGTAGAATGTGTCAGGATGCCCAAATTTAACACTTAGGTTAATAATTAAGGCAGTGGAAGTGGTGGGGTGTTTGCTTTATCAGCAGCCTTGACCTAGCATAAAACAAGCTTCTTCATGGTGCTCTTCCTGCCTGGAGGAGAATTTATCCTTAAAATGACAGAGACCTTTATTTGTCCTTTCATCACGAACAAGTTTGGCCAGAAGGTCCGACTCTAATGTACACATATTCCTGTTAGTTCAATGTACTTATTCTTTTAACACACTCCCTGGGTCACTTTTTCCTTTTGTGTTTAGTGTGATCTTACAGTATCACTTTTCCTAACTGGCTTTCAGCAGATTCAGTGCTCTGCAGCTTCAAGTGTCACATTGTGGGTGGTCCATTTCATTTGAGGTATTTTGAGCCAAATGTGAATAGAAAACAGCTTTTGTTCTGCGATGTTGGACTTTACCCTTAAATACCTACCAGACTGTAATCATCCACACATCACCCACTGCCAATAAATAACCTATTTTATTATCCAAGTCTCTAGATGGAGAAGAATATTTTTGCTGGATTCGGCTAGAGGCAGCAATATATTGGGTTGTCTTTCTTTTTTTTTTTTCCATATGAAAAAGAGTTAGGTATTTCATTAGAGGGGCAGCAATGTGATTATTTATATTGTTATATGAGAATACTAATGCCAAAGTTTAAAACAAAGAGGAGTTTAAATATTTCTGTGTTATATACTGGTATAGAGGAGAGCAGAATCTGGTCAATAGAGCTTTTCAAATGTATGGGGTCAGAATATATGTGCAATGCAGAGATTAAGAAAGTGCAGAGTTTGATAGCCGTGATGGTATAATTTTACAGGAGCACTGAGGAATCCTAGTGAAATCCTATGCTGCATGGGCAAGGTGTAGTAGAAGTGCTTAAAATAGAAACGCTCTCTGAAAACTCATAATCTAGGTGTCAGGTAAAGTCAAACAGGTGGATGAAAGAGGTAAACAGCGAGAAAACTGGCAGATGAATTAATGCTGTAACATGCAGAACTGAACAGAAAAGCAGATGCTTGAGCTAGCTATTCTCCTAATCAAAACAGGAGTCATACGCAGCCATACCAGCAGAGCTACGTTTAAAGAAATAGATTAAAAGAGTATAAATGTGAATTTACCATTCAAATTTCCTACCCTTCCTTTCCCCTCCCCCCCCATCCCATTCAAATATTTAGAAAGTGCTTGTTCTCCTGTCTACTCAAATTCCCACAAGGACGCTGGCAGGGCAGTGTGTGGTAGCTTGACCACACTGCTACAACAGCTCCTGATTTGAAAGGGTTCGATTCGCTGTCAAAAGTTTTCATTCCCAAGGGGCTTTTCTATTATTTTTATGATACATCAGAGTTATACTTGTGATGCTGTTCCCCTTCACATAATCTCACAGCTCTGATTTGTGGCTCCCAAGAGAGTCCTTAAAGCACAGATGAAGGGCATTGGGTTAAATCTCCTTTTACTAGGCAACCTGCTTTGTATCATTTTCCTTTTCTTTTTTTTTCATAGATCAAGAATGTATTTTTGGCATGTTGTACACAAACAAATGCAGTTCTGGGTGGAAGCCTATCTAGCAGTTAAAGCAATGGATTGCGACTCAATGAGTGATTGAGTCAGCCTCTGGATTCCTAGGCGAGCAATTTCTATTGATTTATTGTGTGGCCCGAGACAACTAGCTAATATCTTTCTGTCTCCCTCTGTTCTCGCTCTTATTAGTTTTGCATGGGTATAATTATACCACACAGACCTTTTCTCATCCCTTTTGCAAAAAGATTTTTTTTTTTGGATGGAGTGAGAGACTTGGATGGCAGCGTCCCTGACTGAGGATTGCCTGTCCCCTGGCCTGGGCAGGGTTTCTCTAGCGCATGTGCTGTGACAGGCTGTGGCAAGGGACATCTCTGCAAGCACGGGTGCAGAGTGTTTATGGCTTCATTGCAGGGCAAGAGTATGATCCATTTCTGGATCCTCACTGTTTGCTTTGGACAGGTTCTGGCTGCATGTTGTTCCAGCCACATTTGGAAGGCAATAAAATTTATAGACACTATAGATATCACTATTGTCGCACACTCCGGCGGTAAAAGAACCACTCGTATAGGTAGGACACACAGCTGAGTGCACTTACATGGCTGTTGTGGCTGTGGCCTCATTGGCAAATGTTCCTTGGAGAATCTCAGAGATGTTTAATCAGTCAGATGATCCTTAGTGGTTTTGAAGGTGTAAAGTGGCAGTGGGGGACTGGGAGGTAAGGTAATAGTCTTCTGCCTCTATTTCTAATAAACTGCAAGTCTGTGCTGCCCATCTTATAGATACAGCACTAACTCAGCCCTGCAAAACATACTTATAAATTGCTTTGAAAATCTCTCCCCAAAATAACTGCTCTTCCTAAAGAAAAATCCCAGGAACAACAGCTTAAAGGAAATACCCTGGTTGTATTAAAGGAGGTTGAAGTTAAGGGTTTTGGACTTGCTTTGTGCACAGCACAAAGCTGACTGTGCATCTGCAGAGGTTACTATGTCATATGCTCAGGGTGACCATGGGACAGGTACTTGCAGTGCTCAGAACCTCAACCACATGAGACAGCTCTATGACAGCGTACCTCTGAGCCTTCACCTCTCCTGGCTACCTCTCACAGACATACAGAAATATGCTAGGCCGTTTGTTGTGTAGATGATGGATGATAGATCAACTTGTAGGTTGAGGACAGCTATTGGAAAGGCAGATTTTCCATTTGCTACAAACCTTTTAATAAAAGAAAACAGAAAAGCCCTTGAATTGCAATACAAAAATATTGGTTTTTTGATAGCTACTGTAAACTGATATGCTGTCAAACGAAACAAGCCTTCATTTGCCAAATGCAGGTGTGAGTGTGTACCTCAGACTTGTATATGCTGTTTATAGCCATAGTGCTTTTCTTGACGTGTAAGAACGTTGATTGACTGTCCTCCGTGTCAGCTTGCCTCTACAAAGCTGTTCAGAGCTGTGTGCATTCAGGACCCTTGAAGTCAACAGCAGCACGCTCAGTGACTAGCAGGCTTTGTGTAAAGTCTGTGAGTTATTGTAAAGTAGTGAAAACATTCTGTCATGGCAGCCTTTGCCACTAAAAAGGAATGACTTTCTTTTTCTTTTTTTTCTCTCTTTAGTTTAATTAAAGTGGTTGCACGGCAGTAGACACTGACAGAGTCCAAGATTTTGGGTCTTGTATCAAATAATACTTTCATGTTCAGATTTCATTTGCATGTTTTGAGAATCTGCATGTTTCAAAACCATGAGCTTCCCATTCATCCCTTCAATCTGAATTCTACTAAAATGGCAAAATCAACCAGTCACTAGCAAAACTCTGCCTCAAAAAACACTGGTCTTGTAATTAGAAGGTAATTTCTAAAGCAAAGAGCCTAAAACTGTAGATCACATGCTTAGTTTTTACGTATTCCATTGTACAACATACCTCATGCATAGTGCTAGGTAGTTTCTTCTGCAGCCATAAAAAGAATTGTGCAATAACTGGTCTCCCACTCAAACTGGGAAAATTCTTTACTGTTGTTTTTTTTTTAATGTCTATAAAAATATGGTAAATAAATCAAAAGAAATTATTATCATTCAATTCAGTGTTATCATTACAAAAAAATAATCTGTACAGTGTAGGAGCTACAAACTGCTGACTGTATCAAGGGGTGGATGTTCACACTTAATGCCGTAGTTACAGTACTTGAAAAAGCAACTCTGAGATAAGCGATGACTACATTATACCATGGACCACAATTGACTTCTTTTGAGAGTGTTACTTAGCCTTGATTTGAGGATTTTCTATCTTTGCTAAGACCTAGTGGTTGATACCATGACAATATCTGTTAAATTATACAGGCTCAGGGGAGAAGAGATCATACTTTTAAGGAACATGCTAGCAAATAGAAATGTGATCACATATTTTATGTGACCTGCTTTGGGTCTCTTAAAACAGAAACCTGTAAGACTGTTCAGAATTATGCAACTTCACACTGTTTGATACCATACTGATTTGCTAGTGTTAAAAATTAACAGGTTTTTTTCCTGTACTGTACAGATACTGCCCATTCTGATTCATAAAACCATCTGCTTCTTCACTTTAAAGCATACCTCAGCCCCACTAAAATCGATATGATTTGAACAAGTACTTAAGCATTTGATCAATAACATTTAAAGCCAGAAGGAAGTGTTAGTATGTATAGTCTGACCTTCTGTACAGGGCAGATTTGTAAGACCTTCCCACAAGCCAATGCAACCTTGGCTAAAGAGCATCTAGGAGAAGACTATTTGATCTTGGTTAGAAGGCTTAGACTAACATGCTCCGACTGTTAGTTATCCTCAGTGTTTTAAATACATTACCCTCTGCCACTTTCCCTTTGTTTGGTTTCATCCTCCTGTGATCGGTTCCTGTTTTTCTTTCCCAAAACAGTATTTTCTCTCTCTTGTATAAACGCATGCTGTAATCAAACTCCTCTTGATTTTAGTCTGGGTAAGTTTAAGAGTGAGTCTTATATGAAGTACTTCAGCTTGCTGTACAGCTCTGCTTCTCTTACTATTTGGAAGTAAAGGGGAGAGATGCCCAAGCTTGGGCCTGTGGACCTATGGGCTTGGAGCATGGCTTTAAACATTTAGTCTGGCTGAATGGAGATAAATCCCCACCTTATATCCATGGAAATGGTTATAGGCAACAAAGGGCATAACTGCCGGACCTAGATAGAGAATGGGAATTATGTGGGTCATGGACACTAATGCAGCCTTTGACACTGATTCAGGGCTATTTGAGAACTAAGAAGTTCTGAAAAAAAACCAGCCCCTAACAGTTTAATTCTTCTGTTTGTCTGTGTGTACTTTCTCCCTTAAAATCTGTTTGGGTCCCGTGAATTCTCCAATAATTGCCAATACAGCATCTTCAGGTGACTCCACAGTCCTGCCCAACCTTCTTCTTAAACCTCACACTTGTGCTATGGATACAGAGCGTAGCAGAGGACTGTCCTTCCGTGCTGAGCTGAGTTTCCAGACCATCTCCTTGCTGTGCAGCAGTGGTGTTTTTTCTGATGTTGTGAAGACAAACTCTAAGACTGTGAAGAGAATAGGCTACATGTAATGGGTTTTGTTATTAATATTTGGTTGTTTTTTTCTGCTTTCATTTTCTGTTTTGTTTTTTTTTTCTTTTAAATGAGGAGAGAAGGCAGAGGAGCAGACAGACTTTGTGGTCTACTGTTCAGACAAAATGCAACAGGATGGATCAGATAGACCCCTTGGTGTTTTTCTAGCTCACAAAATAGCCCTGTCTGCGGCATGTTTCTTTTGTCATATGTGATGTGTTGGTTTGAAAGGGCTGCAGGTGATGTGTAAGAGTATTTAGTGTTTACTTACATGGTACTCCCAAATGTCCGAACATTATGTGCTGGCTGACATCTTGATTAGCTCTGTAGAAATGCTTTCCCCTTCCCATTCCCCAAGCAGTCCTCCCCCTGTGAGGAGAAGGAGGAAAATTAAACATAAACACTTAAGCAGAAAAGTAAATCCGGCTCCACATCAGGTAATTGGCTTTAATTATGAAAACTGTAGATCAATAATATGCTGAAGGGTATTTGAAATACTTCTAGTGGTGATACGTGTTCACCTCATTTGCCCAGAAAAGGCTGTACATCAGGTACAGCCAGACTGTGTGTCTAATCGAAGGAAAGCTGTCTTTGGATATGAGAAAAGCAAATATTTTTAGAATGGTCCCTCAGCCTATTCTTCAAATCAAGTATGGGGCAATGTGAGGGTTTCTGCCTTAGCTTGCAAGGAGGGTGAGATGTTACTCCACAAATCATTTAGCAGATCTGTATGTGAATAAATCAAGGATCAGTGTGTAGGAGGCATGAGGTGAAAATGAATTCACAAGCAGTTACTAAGCACTCTAATATCACAAAAATATTTATTAGGTGTATTGGACTGGAAAAAACTAGTGGACATGCCTAAATTGTGGTTCTGGAAGTTGTCCAAGGGGACCTGGCTCCATTGGAAAGCTGGTATGCTCGTGTATGTTTTCAGATTTCTGTGTCTAGTCTGGGTTGAGATTTGAATCTATTTTTCTTTTCCTCTGTTGATGTACCAGTTTTATACAGCTACCTCTGGGCACACTTTGCCAGTTATCCCAAATGCCACTGAGCAGAAAGGCATGTGAATGTCCCATGGGGCCTTGTTAGGAATATTAATGTCATCACAAATTTATTGGAAAGCTCACTGAAGTTCACTAAAGTTTTAAATGAAACTGTGCCCAGTTTTGAGCTTGGCTAGGCCAAGAAATATCTCAGTCTCAATTTAATAAAAAACTCAGCTGAGGGCACGCCCAGAAATACCTCCTCATATATAGCAAACAGTGCACTGAAAAAGGCAGGCACTTCTGGAGGTCATATTACCTTAAGACCAATTGTTTACAAGTTTACATATTTGGATTTAACAGCCTGTATTCTGTGTAAATTTAATAGTGAATCCCATTTTGGAGCTGTCCAAAGTCCAGCTCCCCACTGCTATGAGCTAGATCTTCCATGCAACTGATGCTTAAAAGTAAAAGTCAATCTATGGATTTTTAGCAATATACTGAATGGTTCAGATGGCATAATTTCTCTACTAGAAATTAATCTTCTCTCTGATTAATCTTACTCATTTTAGCTCAAATTCAACTACAACCTTTATACATTTGTTAACCTCATACATATGCTCAATGTCACAATACATCCATTGCCTTTGAGGCACTGTATCCGTTTTGCTGAGATCTTTCTGTTCCCTGCCATTGCTGCAAGTGATAAGCAGAAAGCAAATTGCATGGAAAGGTCATCAGATGTGATTATAGTACACCACATATGATGTGACAGTTCAGTAGTGCCATAAAATCCCCACTGTATCTCAGTCTTGTCACTCTCAAGTATTCAAAAGTCCTGAATTAGGCCTGAAAAAGTTGAGCTATTTTAAACTTTTGAGATTTTAAAAAAATTATATGTTTGGCTCTCCTACTGTGCCTCATTTTCTGAACTTGCTGCATATGCTTCACATTGTTGGGTTTCCTGCCAGTAACTAGTGTCAAGGTTTATTTTTATAATGAAAGTTATACATGGAAACTACCTGAGTTGTTATTCAGGTAATCTCTTGATTGCAGAAACCTGCAAGTACCACAAGGGTTGTGGTGGGCATTGGTTATAAGAATGGATGATGTCTGCTGAATGATGACATGAGTGGGGTTGGACTAGATGATCTTGGAAGGTCCCTTCCAACCAAGTGCATTCTATGATTCTATGATTGGCAGAGAATACTTTCTCTGGACTCAGTATTTCTCTGTCCTCTTCCAAATTTAGAAGGAAGGGAGCATGGTGAAGAGAGGAGCAAAGCTGAGGCTGTTCTCCTCTGATATGCAAGAAAAGGGGAGGAGAATGAGTGCAGGAATCAGTCTTCCTTTTATTTTCCCTCTCTCTTTCAGCTGGCACTGGGTTGGGAGCAAAGTGCTTTTTCCCCATGTTTTTCTCAGCTGGCTGGGGAAAAACTTGCAGGCAGTAGAGATGTGTTTTCTCCCTACCTACCCAGAAACCAACTCACTAACCGAGCTTCTGGGGGAAGGAAGCCTTGCTCCAGACCTGGGGCCAGAAAGGTGACTTAACAATAGTTGAAATTAAGTCCTTATTATCTCTTTACCTCTAAAATCAGACAAATAAAGCTACTTTCCACTGCAACTCACAAACAAAGCTATCTCATAAAGCTTGGCATCTGGCTTAGGTATGTCCGCAAAGCAAGACTAAGATGAAGAGTTAACAGAACATCCATGTATGCATTCTTCACTTTGTCCTCTGCTACCCACCCACCCATTCCCCTGACCAAATAGGTCTTAGCGAAAATGAACAAAATGAAAACCCCTCACCATGACATACAAAAAGCTAGAACACTGTGAGAGAGGCACAAGAGGGACAAAAGCAAAATGCTCATCAGAATGACTCCTGTGTGGACTGTGTGAATTCAAAACGTTAAAACCTAATTCCTTAAAAACTGGTCACTTCTAGCAGTTAATGACCTGCTAGTCTGCTAACCATCAGGAGAGGAAGTCAGGAGCAATTAACACTTTCAGACACACAGTTGTTGCTAACAATAGTAATGAACCATATCTTGGACTTGTTATTGTACACGATGTAGGAAAAACATAGTAAGTGCTTCAGAATGACAGTGAATAATTGAAATACTAAAGCATAGAGGTGAGAACTATACGTTTGATCCAGAAATGGAAATAGAGCATTACAAATATAGTGGGCAAGCAGAATAGCACTGGTTTGACTCAGAGTTTATTTTAAAGCTGGGTTCTGAACATTTCCTTCCTGCAGTAAACACCCAGGAAGAGAAGTAAGAAGGAAAGAGGAATGCAAATAAGTGCTGCCAGGCACTTTATGGGCTTACTATTTCCTTGTCCTTCTGGCTGTCAAAGCAAAAGATCTTAAAAAACAGTTGTGCCCCAGAGAGTCTGAAGTTTCCCAGGGAAAGCTGATCATGAGAATTTATCCCTCCTGAAAACGTCCATCCAGCAGCTCACGCTTCTCGACTTCCTGACTAATAGGAACCTCTGCAGGTGCCTCTACAGGTTACTTCCCTAAAAGAGAGATGAGTGCTGGAGCTCCTTTTGCCAAGCGCTAAATCTGAGTCTGTGCTCTAGACAGCAATCACCTAATTCTATTAGAATGATGCTCCAGAGCTGTTCATGCTCTGTTTTCAGCCTCTTATTTAATTCCTTATTTTATGGAAACAGCCATAGGATGCAAAGCAAGTATCAAAGGATATCTTTGGGGTTTCTATGGTTGCCTGTGAAGTTTCAATGACAGACTCATCTTATTTGTCTACATATTTTTGGTGTTCTGTATGTAGTGACCTGACCTCTATCTGCTCAGTATTTGTGAGACTGCAAGCTGAATGCTTTCATGCTTTTTAAAAATAGACTTCTCTGATACCAAAACAGGGCCTTGAATGCCCTTGCTTCCATTTACCTCTAGTTTCAAGAAGTCAATTCTATTCTATTAAAAAACTTACAATGCAATATTTTTGAAACCTTGACATATAAACCCCATTTTGCTCCTCCCAGACAGTGTGGCTATCAACATAAGTCTTATCATTGCTTTGCAATAGCTCATTACTTAGATATAACAAACAGTATCAATAAAACAATTTCTGACAGCACCACTGTTCATGCAAATTTGTCAGGTTCTGTGAAGGTACTGCTAGAGATTAGTGCTATAGATGGCTGTTTTCTTCTTAGGACACTTTTCTTTCTCTTTCTGTCAGATACCAGTATCTGTGCAAAAAAAAGACTTTTCATTATTCCATGTTAGATCAGTTGTATTAATTGGCATAGGGATGGGGACAGCAGAAACAAAGGGAACCCACTCTGGAGTTGGTATGGGGTCAAATCTGGGCTCATATAAGTTTATTCTATACTGAAGCTTCGGAAATTAGGAGTGGTGATTTATAAGCTTTTGACAAATTTCCATCTGCTCCCATTCCACGTAGGTTTTTTTTCCCCCTTAGAGTTCAAAGGCTGTCTACTGCAGAGCTGCACTGCCTTTGTGATATATAGCTGTCTCTGAAGCTGTCATACATTCTAATTTTAACACTGACTGAGCTCTATGCCTTAATTCAAGAACCACCCCAAATAGCTCCAACAAGCAGGAGACCTATTCTGCTAAAACCCAGCCAAGGGATCAGTTTATGGACTCTCATGCAAAACAGTATTTAATAAACCTAACAACATTCAGAAAAAGTTGAGCCATGAATATTGTTGGGGGTTAGAGAGAAAGTAATGAAGATGTCATTTGGTATAATTTTTTTCCTGACTGCTCCCTTCTGCAAAAGTGATTTCACTTTTTGACTGTATGTAGCAATCAGCATTTAGCAAAGAACAAAGCATGTTTGGTTTTTTTTCCTGACTCTGAATTTTTGGCGTTTGTGTAACTACATATTTCTCAATTTTTCACTCTTTTATTGTGGAAAGTTACAAATCCAGAAGTAGAAAAAAAGGAACAGTATTTAGCAACTTGTTCCACCTGTATTGGTGGAACATTCATTATAGTAGGAATTACATAACACATACACACACAAAAAAAGTAAGAGAGTCTAAAACCCTAATAACAGGACATATTATTTAATGAATACTACTCACACTGAATCCAGTTCCTTCCTCAGTTACAAACACACCACCCACAGTGTCACAATAAGGGGCAAATATAAGAAAAAATCATCATAGTCTACCTCAGTTTCATACCTCTCTAACATTTAAAAA
Organism: Eurystomus gularis; assembly: GCA_013400335.1. Taxonomy (NCBI): domain Eukaryota; kingdom Metazoa; phylum Chordata; class Aves; order Coraciiformes; family Coraciidae; genus Eurystomus; species Eurystomus gularis. The sequence continues at coordinate 169,133 of VZZY01010026.1, read as the reverse complement.
AATCGACCCTGAATTCTAATAGCTGTGGGAAGAAATTCATGTACAACATTCCTGCAAACATCAACTTTTAAATTTTCCTCAACACTTCCAAAAAAGATCCTTTTTTTTCTTCAAAACAAAGATGTACAGCAGATATTCACCTCCTTTATGAATATTCAGTAATTTTAAAAAATGAAAATTTTGTTCTTTATAGGTAAAAATGTAAAATAAAGAAAAATACCAATAAAAGCAATACATTAACATTATTTCTCTCTACTCTTCCTCCTTCTCTGCCCTCCAACCCCAAGATGAATTTTTCTAGACTCCTGTACAGGGAAAACAACTTACAAATTGTTGAACAAAACAGCTTTTTCAAGTTTTGACCAGATTTCACTGGTCTTCAGTCTCTCAGGACTGCCAGCTACAATTTCCTTTCCCTTTCTCTTTCTGATGCACACTGAGAAAGTCATTAGTGGCGTGTTCTCTTTTAGGTGCAAAATGCAGAAACGATCTCAAACACATTGACTTGTTTGTGCAGCCTTGTTTTCCAAGAGAATTGCTCCTGCCTTCCTCCTCCTGCCAAGGGATGAATGAAACCAGGAAAATTATGTTTAGAAGCTGGAAAAAGAGCCAATCACACGGTGCAAGAAGTGAAAATTTGCAGTTAAACTGAATTGCTCAGAAGGAGGGCAGTGACAGAGAAGCAGAGCTTTTTGTGAGATAAGTCCCATTAGACAAAAGATAGAGGAATACTTTGAACTTGGGCTGGATGTAAAACTGAGGAGGGCTACCAGGGCTGACCTTTTTTGAATTATGTTGGTCCTAACAGAGAGAGTTAAGTGAAAACTGATGGAGGGAAAGCAGGGCTGCAGTTAACTGAAAAAAGAACGCGTTTGGTTGTTTGAAGGTCCATATGTAAAAGCGGAAAATTTCAATGGATATCCACAAATAATGAGAGGCATAATTTATCTGAGAAACCATCCTTTCAGTTGACAGCCACAAGCTTAGTACCATAGTCTTTCTTCCCCTAAGTAGTCCTTAGGCCTAGGTTTTCTTCTTATTTCTTACTATGGCATAAAAATCTTTTCATTCGCAGCTTCTTTGTAGAGTTAGGGCTTCAAATAGCTATTATAAAAATCCATAAGCAAAAACATTAACTTTCTTTTACACTCTACTTTTTTGGCATTGCATTTCACTTCCAGAAAGTGCAACAAAATTTACTGCTGCACTCCCAAGTGCTACTGAAGATGTTATTATTATGTTTATTGTGATAGCAGTGCTTAATAATTATAGTATCAGAGAGGCTAATTTATAATCCCTTTATTATAAATACCTTATGGATAAAACCAGTTTTTATTCTTGAAGAATAATACTGTAAGCAGCAGTTACTTTGAAGGTCAACATAGAGGCCAAAGGTAAAAAAAAGGCCAGTGAGATTCCTAAAAATCTCTAAACAGTAACTGAAATAATTTTACATTTTAACACTTGTTTGTTATCTGAAGCAGCAGGAGTCACCTTTAAATCAATGCAATTTAATGTTTTTTAATTGCCTGTTATACTGTGCAGATTTTTACTAACGTGGCTCTAAATGTTTCATGAAATCATATTCTAACCATCTGAAATAATTTGCTTAATAAGGTTCCACTGATTGTCTCTTTTATATGTTGCAAACAAAGTGCTCTGCTTCTAAGTTGGACAGAATTAGGCACAAGCCGTACAGGATTCCAGAATTAGTTCCACTGCACGACATATGTTTTCAGAAATGGAAAAGCACAGCATGCAGCAACATGCATGTGATTTCTAGGAAACTCAGAAAAGACTTGAGAAAGTTTGGATTGCAGTCATTATACACACGGTTCTCCTAGTTTCTGCTGGAAAGAAAGCTTTTGTGAAAGAATTTTTATGTACAGCCTGTCAGTTTTAGTACATCTAAATAATTTATAAAACTCTAGGAGGTAATCTCTGACCAGGCTTAGCCATTAGAGCGATCATAATATTATGTAGCGGGTCAGGTTTCCATATTGTAAAGAGAGACCTGATTTGTCAGGCGATGTCACAGAAGTTAGGACTTCAAGTCCAGACTTTGTCTGTGAAGTTCAAGTGTGTAGTAATTTATTACTTGCTTGATGCAACTAATACAGGTTTTCTCTATTTTTATTCAAGGCTGATACTCAACTAAAAAGCAAGGCTTTTGCCCATCTGCCCTTGTGCTTATGTATATTAACTTATCCTTGCAAGTGTTCAGGATGTTTTATTGGGAAAAGTCAAAAGTCAAAAGTGTAAAGTTACTTTAATAAAACTGACCGAGATCAAGTTTCCTTGTTGGCTGCCTGCCATTGAAATCCCTTTGTTAGCTTTTTAAAATTTCCTGTGACATATATAACCATTTTCATTTCTTTCTATCAGACCTTTTTAGTTTAATTAAAAAGTGAAAAACTTGACTAAAAATTTCATAACAGAGAAATCTTGGGAGTACCTTCCCTTTGAACCTGCCTGAGTTTGACCATTATTTTATGGACTGTTGTAAACTTCACGGATGTAGGAAGCATGAAAGATGAAGAAAAAAAAAATTAATTATATGACCAAATTTTAGAGTGATTATATTCTCCCATTTTCAGGGGTGCTGATAAAAGTTTCATGAAAAACAGAAAGCATGAGCTGTTGGGAGGCAGGAGGGAAGAAAAAAAAAATTAAGAAGAAACAAAGAATAAATATGGTAAATGTGAACACAATGAAATTATTAAATTAAATGAAAGCATTACTATGCAGCTGGGACAAATGATTGATATACTGTGCACTGCACTGATAGTTGTAGGAAACAGTCGTTGTCCCCATAGCTTCTTTGATTAACAGTATTGAAGTTAGCATAAGGAGCTAGCAAGATCAAACGCAGCATCCACATAAATGCTCCAGTATTCGACTGGAAAAAAATAGTGGCTATGGTTTTGGACATGCATTGTTTAAATTGCACACGGTTACAATGAGATGTAAGGTACTTAGTGCAAATAATTTTTTAATTTTTTTTTTTACCAATACAATTAGACTCCATTAAAATGGAATCTTTTAAAATGCTTATCATGTCTTAATATTTTGTATATTAGAAGAAATGTGATTAGGAGAGTAAGTACAATTTTGGTACCATATACATATTAGAAATGTCATTAAATATTAACAAAGTGGTTAAGCATAAGCTAAATTTCCCAACAAAATTACCTTCTTTATGGTAACAGGGCAGTGTGCTTAATTTCACTTAATAATGTAGTGCATAGGAGGGCAGGTTTAGACAGCCTAAGAGGTTTGACATTCGGTCTCCTTAGTTCACATGCTGCATTTTGCAAAGTCGTGTTTCAAAAGGACCACAACTGCCAGATCAAACTTACTCTGTCATCCCTGACCTCTTGATAATGGGCAGCATTCAAGTATGTTCTTTTTGGACTAGCTGGACCACAAATATTCACAGTGGCTCTGTGTGCTCGGGAAGAATACATTAGTAGTGAAAATGATGCCTGGTCTCAGTGCTGTCCTTACTTCAGATAACAAAATGTGAGGCCCCAGAGAGATAAGGTACTTTACAAACAGTACCTCAAGAAGTAGGAGATAGAGACAAGCCTAACACAAGCAAGTGTGGACTCATTCCAGACATACTTTCTTTTTATCCTCTAATCACCCTTATTTAATTCTCTTTGTTCCCCTCCCCTCCAAAGAAGCAAAATGTCCGTGTGGTCCTTTCCAAATGAGAAACAAATCAAGTTCTATAGAAGATTCTGCCAAAACCAATAAGCAGAAGTGGCAGTAGCTGTGTTAAAATCCTATCACTTTAAAAACACAAAAGGAGAATTAGTATGGCCCAGCCTTGGGCCAAATCTGCTAATTTTCTGCAGTATGGTGTCATTACAAATTTAAGAAGGATCTCAGGAGTTGATACAAACCATCTGAGCTCAGAGCCGTAGAATTACAAAGGCATTCCAGCATCTCTGATGAAAAGAATTAACAGGGAAGCCAAGACAGAGGTAGGAAGCCCAAAGGAATGGGAGGCTGAGGCAAATGTGGAGGCCCAAACAGAGGTGGATGATGAGAAGGTGGGTGAGGTCCATAAGATGGAGGAGGCCCTGATGGGTGGAGGTCGAAAAGGTGTGGAAGGCCAAAAAAAACCCAAAAGTTGTGGAAGGCTCAGACAGAGGCTGGGGCCAAAAATGCGTAGAAGGCCCAGGTGGAGGTGGATTTCCAAAAGGTATGGGAGGCTAAGAGAGAGATGGAGGATGAAAGTTGTGGGAAGCTCCAACAAGCAAATCATATGTTCTCAACAATTAATCAGTATACTTAGTCCTATTTTTTAACCTTTCCAACCACTGCCTAGTTTTTTGCGTGCTTTGAAACTATCTCAAATAAATAATGCTGGTTCCAGCAGAACTCTGAACTCTGGAAAGAGATCAAGAACCAGAAATCACGTGTACATCAGATTTCCCTCATATTGGATTATAACATAGAATAGATATAGCAGAATTTAGAATTTTCAAAATACAGATTTCTGTAGCTCAAATTTAAAGACTAGCAGCTTGTATTGCCACCTGGACATGTTCAACTATCAATTCCTTTTTCGGGACATTGTTCAAGGTGTTGTCCTCTGTGTTTTGTGAAAGTTAAACAAAGGAAGTCCTACCTTTAGCTACACTCGATGGAAGACTGAAAACATATGTCCAAGAATACTGCTGCATTCTTCTTAGATATACAAAACCTAGAAGTATAAAACCTATATATAGAGTTCAGAAATATATTCCTAGGTAGGATATGGCTGCTACATTTACAATGGTTTAATTTACTGGACTAATTTTTTAAAACACCTCTATTCTTTCATTAAGAACAAAAATCATAAAAGTAGACTAGGTGGATGATATTTTTTTTTCCCCTGTTACATTCAGGAAAGGAGGAGAAAACTATGTGCAAATAATACCGTGTGTTTAATTTTAGCTCAGTGTGGGCAAGCTTCACCATGTCAGTTAAAACTAAGAATAAAATAGCCTATGTGTGTACAGTCTTTCACCTTCAAGAATCTCAGAGCACTTTAAATACACCAAAACCTCTTCACCCCATGCAGTCACAGTGCTGCTCAAAGGTACAATGAAGCTGTTGTTCAGCTGCATGTAGAAATGCTACATACCGATGGAGGGTAGGAAGTTAAGAAAAATACCGTATATTCAAATATAACTTTTAGGAGTATTTAGGTAGGCTGAATGTAGCTACCTGGAATTTGGCCACAGGACTCAGCTTAACAGCCCTGCTCTTGTCAAAAGTGGAATAAGATCTTTAATTTTTCCATTCCGTTTCCATTAATCACCACAAGCAGTCATGAGGTTTTCCACCTCAACCAACAGTCAAGCTTTCCTACAGCTGGCTTCCTTTTAACAATGTGTTAACATAGCACTAGATCAGTGCTGCTTCAGAGTCAGGAGTGCCTCCTACTGAATCGCTAACCTAATTTCCCTTCATATCATGACTTCCTATCTAAAAATTGACCAGATATCCTGATCATCTAGATGGTGATCTAAGGGTCTAAGACACAATGATAACACAAGTCTTTTTTTAGAGAGGCCTTTAATTCATCTTCAGGAAAACTTTTGGGAAGATTTCACTTCTCTGTCAGGCTATGTTTAATATAAAACAGTAATTGCCCTAATCTATAATAATTTAAAGGGGATTTGGATAATAAAGAAGATACAAGAGGTGAAACTATAAAATTTGATTTTTTTTTTTCCCAAATGACCTTGGGTTCTTGAGGGTCTTTGCTGGGTTCTGAATCCAATTAGTGTCTGTATGTAAAGAAAAAAAAGACAAAGCAAAATGATAAATTCCCCTAATTACATAGACAAAAATATCTAGTGTACAGTATACAGAGACAGGAAGGAAAAAACTGATGATATGTGGCATGATAGGGACGGACAGTTCTGTAGCTGGAGAAGGCACAAAGAATTATTGGCAGAAATATTTTGCTGTGAAATTCAGTCTATGTAAATAACTTCCTTGCCAGATGCTGCATTTAATTAAGATAGCTTTAACAAAAATTGCTCCTTTTTTTGTCTGTTTTCCCCAATTAGAGGATAGTATTTATATTTCTAGTCAAAGAGACTATAACATTCTGAATAACTGCCAGTGCCTGATTTAAGGGATGTTCCTAATTGTATCCTACATTTGTTCCAGTCAAAGGACTTCATGATCACTGTGTATCCTACCGGGACTAGCAGCTCTTTCGGTGTCACCTCCTCAGGCTGATTTATTTTCTAGCAACACATGCCACTGAAAGACCATATTTACAAACACATGCTTCGCATTCGAGCTGGAAAAAAGTATTGAGAACTGTGAAAATACAGCTTTTTGGAGATAAAGGTTATTTTTAATACCATTTGTAACAGCTTCTGCTTGCAAAGAAGGTTTTGATTTTATCTTCAGTAATTCCAAACAGTTTTACTGTTGGTCTTTGGATCACTTGGAAAAGAATTTAACATTCTGTTTCTGAAAGAGACTTACTCAGATGTTTCTCTCTCCCTTGTCTGTATTTATGTTTTAGTAGTGTCTTAATGTCTATCGTAAGAACAGGTCTTCGTTCACTAGCTAGTGCACGTATCTGAACTCAGGAAGACTTTAAAAACCTCAGAATTGTATAACTTAGCTAAGCTTGGTAAAACGTGTCTTTGCCTGGATCTCAAAGCAGTATATATGCTATTTCTGCCTCGTGCTGAGATCTGGTGTTTGAGCACACTGGCCTGTGCTCAGCCACATGCTTTTTTGTGTCCTGCAGACAAGGTGATGATCGAGGTGCTGGGGGCTGATAGTGGGAGACACAACAATTAATAAGGAGCTTCAAACCTGAGCCTGACCAAGCTTTTTCTGATTTGGAAAGTGCTTTTGGAAAGTCTTCCCAGATGGCGACTGGAACAGAGGTGTCAGCCGTAGCTGGTAAAGGTCCTTTTGGATATTTTAGATACCATGAACCTTGATGGTGCCCTTGCATCTATTATTTCTCTGAGCACCAGATCACTACTGCTGTCCACACCCAGAGCAGCTCTGGGTCATGAGGGGGTGCAACACTCATTAGAAGCCTCATCTTCTTAAGTGCTTTTTTCTTTGTTTTGGTTTTTTTCTTATTTTTTCTGATTATCTCAAGGGAGATGAAAGTATTGTAATAATTTACCATTTTGAGGGCTGAACTTAACACTCAGATTTATAGGTGCTTTTGATAGTGTTGCCTTTGATAGGTATTTACCTCCAACATCCCAGAATTCTTGGCTTTAGGATATGAGAAATCCCACACAAGCATTAAAAGTAAGGTAAGCCTACTTGGAATTCTGTCACTTCTAAAGGCATTTCAGTACTAAAGTTTGTTGGTAAACAGCAGTAGTAATGCAGTTTTCTAAGGCAAAGTCCACATCTACTTCATTCTGTGAGAAGAATATGAAACAAGCCAATATGAAACAAGGATCATTAATGTTACTTTTTCTGGAAACTTGCTAAAAAAAAAGAAAAGATGGATTTACTAAGGATGGACAGAATTGAGGCCTTTTAACCACTGAAGAAAATGACTGCTCACCTTTTTGTTACATAATTTGTGTGTGTGGTTTGCCTAGTTCACCTGTATTTGTGTGCAGATGAGTAGAAATTCACCCTGATGAAGACTATTTATGCGTGTATTTTAATGATTAAGACTAACAGTTTAAACCCAGGGTGCCAGGAATGCATCTCAGTAGAGCCTGTGAGGGCTCAGCTCATCTCCTCAGGGGTGACAAATCTGAAGATGAAACACTTGTATTGTGTATGGATTATGGGTAGTTGAGAAGGTTGAGAAGTTCAAAAACAGATGAATGAAATTTTGTTTCCAGTATATGCCTCTTTGGGACTCCTGGTCTATTTGCCATCTGACGCTACCTCCTGGAGGTCAGTGGACATGTTTTTGTTGATCTTCTGTGGGCACTCTTGAATTACCTATAATGCAATAATGCAAAATACATCCAAAAACATTCTGCTTCATCTAATGTTGTTCCAAAGTGATTTCCAGTCCGTTAATTATGGTCTGTAAGCTCTTCTTTCATGGGGTCACTTTAAAGTTGCTGAGTCATACTGTTCAAGCTCTTGTTTTTACGGTTGCATTTCCTTAAAGCACAACCTTGGTGACATTTGTGCCAAAAGGTGAATGGCTCTGTGACAGGACTTGGCCTTATGTAAATACCCTGAAGAGCCACTTCCCTCAAGGTAAATACTGAAGTCCACTTAAATCAGACTTTAAAAATATGTTTTCCATCTGATGCAGCTCAACACAGGTATTCAGCAACAGCTAACTGTAATCCAAGTATATGCCTATAGCTCATATCTTGTAATCTCATGTCCCATTAGCTATCATCCTGGTGGTACATGTCTTTGAATGGCTTCACAGGAAGAAAAACTTTCAAACAGATGTGCCAAGGAAAGCAGATACCAGTAAAGGTACCAGGGGGCACCAGCACCTACCTCTACTTCTGCTATATCTCACCAGCAGGAGGGAAGATAGGACAGCTTAACCCCAACACAGGAGAGGGGATGGGGCAAAAGTGCTTGCACAGGCAGACACTGGTTGCAGCTGTGCTATTAGAGGTCACAGTCAGGCAGAGGCTACCACTGATTTTATGGGCAATATGGAACAGGTTAACTTAAACTGTGTGTGACTTTACACCTGTCTCCTTGACCATAAATTGGAGCAGAATTTAGAAGAAGCCTTAAGCGGCTATTAGGGATCTTGTCTATCAGAGATCTATCAATTAAACTGAGACGTAACTCTAGTGTTTGCCATCCCCCAGCTGAGGTATACATCTGCTCGCATCTTAATTTGGGCAGAGCTGCAGTGAGTCAGGAGGCTGTACTGGGCTAGTGCCAGTGGTTGTCCTTGGATCACACAGAGAATGGATGGAGGCTGGGACAGTTGCTGTGCCTCTGGCCTGCAGAATCAGGCCCTGTGCATTATTCCTGTGTAACCTTGACATTTTAATAGTCTGATAATTTTGGAGCAATCAAATACAGTAGAGCAATTGCTTTACTCTGTCCTGTAAGGAGAGGAAGAGAGAGGTTGGAGTCATTTAAATTTCAGCAAGAAGTCAATTCACCTAGGAGACCCTTGCACAGTCCTTTCAGAAGATTGGGGGAAAAAAGATTCTACAGTAATAGTATAAAAGAGGTGCACATGCTCAAGGGCACTCAGTCTATTGCCTTATTCACATTAAAATGAGCTTGGACTTGTAACTTGTGAGCTCTGAGGTAACATCTGCCTGCTATAAAATCATGTATTTTGTCACAGATATTAAAATTCATTTTTCTCTGTTTCAAGGACACCAGCGGGAGGAAATGAAAATCTTGCAGAAATGTATTTTCCCAGTTCCCTATTATTACCAGAAGTTGCTGTCTTCCTTCTGTTATGTCTAATTAAAAAAAAAACAAAACAGGTTCATCCCTTCACAAGCATTGACCTGTTTTGTAACATGAAAAAGAGCCAGTGTAATCACTTATCTCCCACATTATCTTGGAGCAGGCTGCTCTCCAAGGGTAGCCAGTTTGAACAGCTCACTTTGTTGTTCACAGAGGAGAATCACTCTTCATTCCACTGTCTCTGTGCCAAGATGTGGCTTCCAATGAGGTAATTGTTTTGACAGTTTGACAAAAAAAAACCCCAAAACATTAAAAAGTAAACAGTCATACATTTCTAATGACTGGGGGCATTTGTAAAAGGAAGACGAGATGTATCCAAAACTTTCCTTAAAACATGAAGACGCTACTGAGTATTCTGATTTTATAAAAAGGCAACATGTTATGAACATGGTATTATTAGCTGATGATTTAAATTGACTATTTCATTGCTGTTGTTCTTAACTGCTGTGCTGTTAGGGTGTCTGAATCTCCATTGCCGCACTAATACTATGTTTTAGGGAAATAAAGTAATTTCAAACCTCGATAATTGTTAGTTGCATTTAAGACATTCTTGGCAAAGCATAAATTGCTTTTTTTGGAGCTCTGAAGAATTTTTAAACTGAATCCAAAGTTTTGCCTGTATTGGGTCATTTACATGTGAGACATTCGCAGTGAACCCTGAACCAGCTCAGACTTAGCTTGGGTTCAGCGCTCACTGCAGATGTGTCAGCCTGGGCTGGCAGAGTCCCTGAATATAAGCTGGTGTTTGTCTTCAGGTGTATGCAGAGGCTTTTTGCCCTGAGGTTAATCACTAAGCATGTCCTGCAGGTTCTCTGTCCTCAGTGCTCATTAATATTCTGTGGGATTGGATGCTTTGACATCTTGGGGGCTTTGCCATTTTCAACACAAAATGTAGTTTTCTGTATGTTATTCAAGAAAAATATAAGTTAATGCCAGAGAGGGAGAAAGAAGGTACCCATAACAATTTGTTCATTGATGAAGAGCTTGGGTAACAATGTGGGGTTTCAGAGGTAGACATGTGGGAATATATAGAGATCTAGAATATGCATATATACTATTTTCATTTGCAATCTCATCTAACTACAGTAATTCTGGAGTTTCACATCTTATTGTGTGAGGGTGCAAGAAATATGGTGAGTGCGACACCACAGAGACTTAGTATTAAAGACCAAACTTGAGCTCAGATTTTCATTTCTCTAATTCCTTTGGCCTGGAAGCTGTTTTGAGGGGACAAAACTGTCTTGGCTGATGCTTACTGCAACTCCATCAGTTTTAATAATCAATGTGATTGTAAATATTGTTACAAAGTTCCTGATACCATAGAATCATAGAATGGTTTGAGTTGGAAGGGACCTTAAAGGTCATGTAGTTCCACGGGCAGGGACACCTCCCACTAGCCCAGGTTGCTCAAAGCCCTGTCCAACCTGGTCTTGAACACTTCCAATGACAGAGCATCCAGAACTTCCTTGGGCAACCTCTTTCAGTTACTTATTCCTAATTTCTAATCTAAATCTACCTTTCTCCGGTTTAAAGCCCTTGTCCTATAACTACAAGCCCTCATAAAATGGCCTTCCCCAGCTTTCTTTTAGGCCCCCTTCAGATACCGGAAGACCACAATGAGGTCTTCCTGGAGGCTTCTCTTCTACAGGTTGAACAACCCCAACTGTCTCAGCCTGTCCTCCTAAGAGAGGTGTTCTGGCCCTCTGATCATCTTCATGGCCCTCATCTGGACCTGCTCTAACAGGTCTATGTCCCTCTTGTAATGGGGGATCCAGAGATGGACACAGTACTCCAGGTGAGGTCTCACCTGGATGCATCTGTTGCATCTATATGCAAAAATCTATCTCATCTGTGAGTTCTAACAACAGAGAAATTATTTAACACAGTAAAAAAGTTATTTATGTTTACTCTCAGGTTCTCCGCAACTTATGGTTTTATCACGTGTCTTCTCAAACTCTGCCCGTATACCTGGTAACAACAATAATGGTGCAGAGTTCATGTGAATTTTATCACGATCTAATCTGCAGGTTGTTTGAATATGCATCGCCCTATTTATTCTCATTATGGGAATCTAAGCCTGGGGAGCATCGTGGATGTTTTGAGAACATGGGATTTGTTGGGTTCCTGACAGGCACTTTCATCTCTCCAGGCTTGAAGCCAGCTTGATTCTTGGAGGCTCTGCCTCTGCTTGCTCCTTCTCCTAGACAAGGTGGGATCTGGATCACATTACATGCACTGAAAGCTGACTTCTACTTGCCTTGGCCTTGGGGACCCATGTACTGCTCTTGGCTGGGGCTTCTGTGGCTGGCCTGGGGCTGCTGGCCTGTGCATGGAGGTCTGGCTGCTCCTGGCTGGGTTTTAGCACCCTTTGGTAGTAGGTGCTGTCTGGAGCATGGCCCAGTACCACCGTGATGGCTGCTCAAACTGTGGCTGTGGGAAAGTTTCATATGGGGCTCTGCCTTCAAGTGGAATTAACCCTCAGCCCTCCCATACAGATGAAACTTTTGGGGCTTTGTTTCTTGATTGCAGAAATCTAAGCTGATGGTCTGCCTGGAACCACCACCCTCATCAGTCAGGAAATTTTGGGTGTTCAGTGGGAGGGGGCTGTGGGCTTATGCCACAAAATGAACTCATCTTCACCCCCAGTCTGCCAAGGGAAAGCTTGCTCTCAGGGGGGATTAGATCGGATATTAGGAAAAATTTCTTTACTGAAAGTGTGGTCATGCACTGGAACAGGCTGCCCAGGGAAGTGGTGGTGTCAATGTGTAGACGTGGCACTCCAGGACATGGGTTAGTGGTCATGGTAGTGTTGGGTGACAGCTGGACTTGAAGATCTTAGAGGTTTTTTCAAACCTTAATGATTCTATGACATGGAAGGAAGAGGTTCATCCTCTGAACACAATGAGATCAGCTCATGTGAGAGTTCCCAGTGTTCATAGCTGCATGTACCTCAAAATAATGGGCTGCTGTCCTCTCTGTGCATCCTCCATAAGTAGGGTCTTTCTACCAAGCTCTCTTGCTCCTTAAATTCCCATTTCTACCTGTAGAAAACCCATAATCAGGTTTGGTTGTTTAGCTCTATGGAACTTACAAGTTAACCTCCTTTTTCCTTCACATCTCTACCCAAGTTATTCCTATTCCTTATCTCTAAATGGGACCACACCCCTTAGCGGTAATACTCATGATAAAAGCACTCATGCTGGATATTTTTAGAAGGAATTGAGCATGATATACTGGAAAAGGTGGGGCAAGTAGCTACTACTTTTTCTGATTCTTCCCAGGAATGATTGTACTTGTTCCAGGAAAGGGCTATAGATATTCTCCCTGCTGACTTTGCCAAGAGCAAGTATATCTTTCCAAAGAAGACTGGCAGAGTACCTAAAGGCATTAAGAAAGGAACAAGCAGACCCAAGGCGTTTGGCTCTCCTCTCATGTCACCAATGATTTCGCAGCCCTCTGCGTGGATTTCAGTGTGAATGCTCTGGTATAGTTGATAGAAGAGCAAAGCAGGGAATTAATTTGAGAGATCATACATGATTAGCCAGGACACTGTAGGCTTTGTGGCACTTCAAGATGGTACCAGGTGCTGCCAAGACAAATTGTACTTTTAATACCTTTTAATATTTCACTTTGAAAAGCTCTTTTAAAAAATGCATTGATTTTAAAGGTTTGGTGCAGGTGGTAGCAAACAGCAGAGGAATTTTTCTTTTCATATGGGCTTGTCTTGAGGAGCACTGGGCTCTAGCAGGTAATGTTTGTCTCAGCCACAAATCTGGAAGCCAAACGAGCCAGAAAGAAAGTTGTCTTGGATGCTAGGTGTGCCACTCACCTAGACATACCTCAGTAACCACTAAGTCTGGAAGACTTAAGCCCATACTATGTAAAATATGTCTGGTCCCTTGCCACAGACACCAGAACTAACTTTTAGTCTTGCTGGCAGTCTTGCAATTACGTCAGTAGCTGAGGGAGTATGGAGATTAAAGGGACCGAAATGTTCTCACTACACAAGGTAAAAGCTTGGGGGCTGGCTGTGCAGCTCTGACTCTGTGTTTTCTGCCAGTGGATAGCCCAGTTCGTTGAGTCATGACTCTGATAATTGGATGGTGCTGTGTTTCTGGCTGTGCTCAAATATAAAACTACTGTTCTACAACTGCTTGCGGTCATTAAAAGACCTTTCAAGCACATTTTGCAAGAGTCTGGGTGTTGGTCCCTGTGTTCTGGCTGGATTCAAAAGTGCCTTTGCCTAAATTCCCACAGCATTTTTGACTGGATACTTATTTTTACTCTTTACAGACACATTGCTACAGTTTTTTAGGGCAGTGTTAGCATTAACCAGCATTGGGTGAGGTCATCATCCTAAGTGCAAAGTGCATTAAAACCTTTCGAGATGTGAGATGTAATATAAGGAGGAGTTATTATTTTCTTTTGCCTTTTCAAAGAATCAAAGAGCCCTCTACAATAACAATGCTATATCTTCCCTTCACTTAGCATGTGTAATGTAGCACACTTAACTTCAGAAAACCATAAAACACTAGGCTTAGCACTGCCAAAGCCTGGCATGTTTTATTTTCTTTTACATTTTGGATAGATCCAACGCAACATATGTAAAACAAGAAAAGTTAAAACAAATCAGACTCATTTTACTTGCTTTTAAAAATATTTAAAGACTTTTCTGGATTTAAAACTGCAGCAGTACCAGTTTCTGCCTTCTCTGGTAAGGGGTAAGGTTATGGCTTCATTCAAAACTGTCAGCCCTGCACAGGAAGCATCACTGAAAGAGATACTTGAGTCAAGCATCATCATTAGCTGGTGCTTGGTCACCAAAACCTGCCACTGAATCCATCTAGGCCAAGAAGTCTAAAGCATGGTACATTTTAAAAGTAATTACATGATGTAGGGGAGGAGATTTTCGCTAGTTTTTCTGTGGGGTGCATCCTCCTAAAAGAATTGTGAGCTTTTCATAGGCATTAGCCCCCTAAAAAGTTAGAAATTTCTGAAAGGCTACGCACCCAGTAGTTCTCCAATACTAGTCTGATAAGCAGCTTTGGAAACCATCTCTGGGTTTTTTTTTAGGAATCTGCTTGAGGGAAAACTACTCTCAGTTTCTGTTTTTCATAACTGTGACCCTAACTTTCATCTTCAAAATCTACTGTGATGCATGCTTTTTTTACTTCATAGTGGCATGGGTTAGGATGAAAAGGGAAATAATCAAAGAGAAGCAGAATCTCAGCTTGCATTGGTGAAACTTTATCCTGTTTATTAACTCTGCTCTGCAAGCCACAGTATATTGTGCTTGGATCTTGTAACACTCCATTTTAGAAAATAATAGTCAAAGTGAGTGTTTTAACCAGAGTATAAGCATTTTAATATAAAATGTGCCTTTCCTTTAAATTGATTACAAATGTACTTTCCAAATATTTTACTTTGTAAAAAGAATTCTTGGAGGAATTCCAGTGGCTGGTACTTTCCAGCTAGCTAAATGCAGATAATTCCCCTTTTACATTTGCCTTGAAAGGTTTTGCAAATCCTGGCTGTATCGTTCAACGTAATGGCCAGTATGAAAGTGCAAGCTAACTCTCGTAGCTCTCACTCCTGTGTGAAAGGTGAGGTTCCTATGTTGAACATGAGGTAGAGGATCTTGCTTGGTGTTGACTGTGAGGAACACAGACATGCTGTGGCTGCGTTGTGAGCAGCAGTGGTTACAACTACACCATCACTCCCATAAGACCACTCTTTGTCCAAAGTAACACCATCGAAAGGCTGCAGGTGATAATAGTAACAACAACAGGGAACTCTGACTCTTTTATTATATGATGCAGATCTTCCAAAGTGCAATGCTTCTGTAGATGTCCACTAACACCAGGGTTTTGCTCGGTAGAGACAGAAGACTTCATTTGTTAACGAAGACTTGATCTGTTAAAGTTCATTCAGAAATGCAGGGGAAGAGAAGGACCTGGACTTCAACCTCCAGCTCAAATTGTGGTGTAGGCATTTCATGAAGCGAACCGAAAGCTTCATTTCTGTCATAGTTTAATCTAAGGGGAAAACACAGTATAGTAACCCACTAAAATAATTTTCTGTAGCACCTACTTTTGACTAAGTCTCACTAATGGTGCTGAAAGAAGGCAATTTCTCCTTCCTGAAATAGAAAAGCCTTCATCAAACAGATGGGTGAATATAGGCATGATTTCCATCTTCATTAAATTAATGTCAGGAATTTGAAAAATCAATCCTTTAATAATGTACAAATATTTTCTTCTTGAAGTAACTGCCTGATTTTCCCCACAAGGACTATTTTGTACTTTTTGTAATAAGACAGCTTATGATGGAAGAGCTGCCAGTGCATGTATACTTGCAGATGTACTATTCAATAAGACTTAATTAGCCATCTTAGTAATTTTCTACTTAATGTGTTTTTAACATTCTTCAGAGCTTGAAGTGAGATATATCTGGGTTAAAGAAAACAAGCTATCTATCCATAATCTTGCCTTGCTGATGATTTAGTCTGAGTTAGGCTAAATGCAATACAGAACATAATTTTCCCTAACTTGCCTACTCTTAGTCCTGCAAAAGAAAGTGTATTCCTTAATTTTCACTCTATCATCTCTAGCAAATATGTGCGTATTTTTTAGAAAATATATTATTGAGCTA
Organism: Eurystomus gularis; assembly: GCA_013400335.1. Classification (NCBI taxonomy): domain Eukaryota; kingdom Metazoa; phylum Chordata; class Aves; order Coraciiformes; family Coraciidae; genus Eurystomus; species Eurystomus gularis. The sequence continues at coordinate 153,059 of VZZY01010026.1, read as the reverse complement.
ATCTCTAGTTTTAAAATTTCTCTTTAAAACAAGTTTTAAATCACTCACTTAAAGTGGTGCTTAAAATTTTTTGATGGGGTGGACATTTTGAAATGGATATATCAGGAAAAAAGTATTTTCTTTTGACTTCATGTAGAGGCTCAAGTGCTGTGCCACCACTTATAGCATGGCAAGCAAAGCAGTTTTCTATCTGACTGCCCAGTTCTATAACTGTGCACAAGTCCCAGCCAACAGCTGCTTCAAACTGCAGTTGTGCAGATGGGGAAGAATTGTCAATGCCAGCGACTGCACAGAGCCTGGGAATTACACACATTTGTCCTGTCAGGATGTAGCGTGGCATGTCTACTTCAGACATCTCTTTGCTGCTTGGAGAAATGGAAGAGGGGAGGATAAAAATGAGTAGGACAAAACCAAACAAACACTGGGACCTGTTAGACCTGTGTGCTGGGGCTGCATGCCTGGCCCCTGCTGACCTCTCCCCTCAACTGAATCCTTACGTTTCCTTCAGGCTTTCCAGTTAACACTTGTTTGTGGTTTATGTAGAAGGAAATAACGTTTGATTACAAACACAAGATATTAATTCATACGTAGGTTCTGCATTTGCTCTGGGTGGGTGGGTTTACAAACCAAATTCATTTGTATCAGAGAATATACTTTTTGTGTTCTATTTTAGAGATGGAGCCCAAGCCTATGTTTTCATGTTGTTTGAAGACTTAGCTGCCCATTTTGCTAACAAACATGGGAAAAGGTTCATTGGTAGGGACGAGTTGTCACTGGCAGGACACAGACATCAATTCTGTGGGTCTCATGCAAACCTTGGAGGCAGGGGCTTGTGTGCGTGCACTGGCATTCCTCCAGTCCCTCTCATTTTCTTCCCATCCATTCAATGGAGGTGAAAAAGATGAGTCTGATGAACTCTTCCTCCTAAGCGAGTTGGTCATTGCCTGCCTGTCAGATGCTCCCAGCTGAGGTCTGTCTGCCATCCTACTGTCCAACTCATCAAGCTCCAGCAGTATGGAGAGCTATGGGCTTTATTAAACCCTCTTAGTTAAAGTACATCTTATGATAATCAAATCAATCTTCTTCCCTAATTATTTAAATGGATTTATATTGCAAGGCTGCACTCATAGCACCTATCTTACTAAAGCCCTTACTAGGGATGAATGAGGCAGACAGCAGAGAATACACCTCACGTCCTCTGTGTTGCTTCTTCACAATAACAGCCTTGATGTACCCCATGCCCTTCACCCATCTGTGTCATTAGGAGGCAGGGCCCTGGTGAAAAACACGGGTTGCTTTGGAACTAGCACCAGAAAGGTAATGATTGCTCAAGAGGGCTGGGGCTAGGTATGAAATATTAGTACAACTGTATTTCTACACATGTGGCATACCTGGTCACATCAATAGATCATAGAGCATTTTCCTTCTCAGATTTGTGATCCGACAGACCTGTGCAGCATGGAGATTTGCTTTCTTTGACCGGAAGTCACTCCAGTTTTGCCATGATTCTACTTTCAGCCCATTTCTTCAGCACAGCCCTTCTCCCTGTAAACTTCACATACACAACACTACAAAGGGAATCCCTGATTTCTAGTTTTCTCTGTCTGTGATAGATGCAGACACTAAAATTCCCTGAAATGGGCTCAGAGGCAGCAGGAAAGTCCTGGAGGGACTGTTCCGTCTCTGAAGCCCCAGGACAGTGTTTGTGATATGGTCTCCAAATCAGATTAGACTGATCTAGTGCCCACCCCTGAGCTGGAATGAGCTTCTGAAGAAAAGAGTTAAAATGTTCTCAGAGAGAGCAGTGGCAGGTGGAAATATGTAATGATTAGGTACACAGTAAAAACTTTTATAGTATTCTTACCATGAGAAATTAAATGGGTATCTTCTTCCTTTCTTCAGTAATAGATGAGAACAATCTCAGGTTAACGGCTGCAGGGTCTGTTCTTCTGTAGATATTCTTGCAAAGCCTCCGTTAGCTACCTCAGTAGTAACAGTGTGCGTGTATCAGAGAATAAAACCTTTAAAACCTTGTATAATTTGTCTTTTCCCCTTCATTATGCACACACATACACCATCACTACTACTGGAAATTGTGCATGTTATTGAAACAAGAGAACCTCCTGTATGGGTATGTGTGATTATAAATAAGAAAGGGGAAAAAAATCTCATTCTAGGGAAAATATACTGATTTTAAATAGGCAGCAACTGCCAAATCTCTTCTGATGCAATCTACAGCACTAATAATACACTTATCAAAATGGTGGATTGAGGTCTGTATAAATTAAAATACTTTAAACTGATTTTATTAAAGGTTTTATTGAAAGAGGTTTCATTAGAGAGAGGAGAACCTGACTCTAGAAAATAGGGCCTGTTTCTTGGTATGTTTTATATCTCATCACATATCCAAAAGAGCTGCTACTTTGTCATTGCAGCTTCTGTGTGATATATATATATGTAGTAATACAAAGTTGCAGAAATACTCTGCAACAAGACTCTTTTGTTGGCCAAACAAGAGCTCAAAGTATTTTTAGAGGAGTTATATAAGTTTTCAATAGCTGTTGAACTAAAAATGGGATGTTTTAAAATGACAGATCATCACTGAAGACAAAACTGAACAAGAGATACTGTTTATCAGAGCAGTGTGGTTTTGCCTATTGTAATATTTTTAAGGGATAAATTTCACAAATAGTTAGAAAAATCCTTAAACATAGCCTTCCTTATGATCTGTTTCATACACAAAGAAATGTTAATCTATAGGAGATGTAAAAATACACAAAGAAGAAAGAATATAATAATAAATGATACCTTTGCTCATATAACTCTGTAAAATTCAGGGCAAAATTATGTCATATTATTCTTGGAAGCCAGGTAAGACAGGTAGGAAAAATTCTTTTGAATGGAAACATCACCTCCTTTCCCCAGTGGAGACATTAATACAACTTTTCTTTTTTTTTTTTTTCCCCCAGCCTAGACATTTATTTTCATAAGTTTTCAGAATATTTGCCCGTTTCTCAGATTTGACTGAAATTGTTCAAGAGGTTTAAAGTATGTTAGATGAGGACAGACGTGGAAAGTTGTGTACAGTATAATTCTGAATATTAGAAGGAAATCATATAGGATAAAAAATGGGAACTTGAAACTATTAGGATTAATCTTGCTTCTAATGCCAGCAGAGCATCAGCCTGAGGATGGCTGCAGAAGTTGCCAGTTGCTGTTCTTGATTGTGAGGTGACATTTCGTCCATCAGAGGAAAGGGTCTTTTGGGCCTTTTCCAGATCTCCCCACACCTTGCTAGGCATTTTTGCTGGAGGATGCAGAGGACGGTGTGCCGTGTTTCCAAGAAATCCCATCCTGCTACGCCTTCATTGTACAAGTGAAAACCACATAGTATGTTACAATAAACCTGTGAGAAACATTTTGAAAAAATCAAACGCAGAACCACAAAGTTAATTCTGCAGTGCATGGGCCCTTTTCTGTATTACACACAGCTTTCAGAGAAAGCTGACCATTATATTAGACTTATTTCTGATCTCTGCTAGGGTCTGTGAAAGGGAGCCAAGCTGATGTTCAAGAGTTATTATATTATTTTGGGGAACTATAGGAGGCAAGGAGAAAGTATAGGAAGGACTCAAGATGGCTGTGAGACCACTCTAACTTTCACTAGAAGGTGCGTAGGCTTCAGCTGACCCAGAGACAGCAAAATATAAAGCTGACCGGCAATGTAAAGCTACTTCTGGTCCTACACAGAGTCCTAACCCACCCCCAAGTATGAGTCACCATAAATGGCAATCTCTATATATTTCATGTAAAATTAATATTCAAATTGTGTGAGGCATAACTATTATTAGGGTTTCTCACTGCAGACCTGAGACACCTTGGAGAGCTTTCTTAGCCAAGACGGGAAATGTAGAATTCCATTCGCAGATTAGGATAAATTGCAGGCTAGTGTGTTCCTTGGGATTGTTTTCTTTGGGTTTACTGTTTTTTTGGTTTTGTGTTGTTTTTTTTTTTTTTTCTATGAGCTTTACTTAAGCTACCTTCTCTTCATCTTGAATTCCATTATCTATATTCTGTTGTATTTTCAATTCCAGAATAATAGAGTAGACCCAGGCAGGGGCTGGTAATGCATGCCTGAGATATTTCCCAAGAATAAAGTTTTCTGGAGAGTAACAAAAGAATGACCAGCGAGCCAAAAAAGTGTCCTTTTACCCTTGTTTTCTTTCACAGTTAGGAGTTGTACTTCAGTAGAACAGAGCGAAGCAGGTGCTTCCATCTATTCCTGTTGAGCATCAAACATACTTAAATCTTACAGAAGCTAAAATTAATCTCTTCTCTAATAGGGCTTGTAAAGAAATGCTCAATTACACAAAGAATACCTTTAATTACAGGGAGAAGAAATTCAGCAAAAAAAGGGCAAATTTAGGGCTGTAAGCTTGTCAGAATAATAGCAGTATTGCATACACAGCACTTTTTTCATAGGCTCTTCAGAGCAATAGATAAACCACAAAGAAGCTGTCATGTAAATGAACTTGTAATTGAATCAGACCACACACGTAATACCTGAGACGAAGGTTTTAGTTTAGGAGAAATAGGGCAGTTTGGTGGTATTTTGGGAAACCATCAGTGTAAGACTTCAGGGAAGATGCATGAGGAACAATTTAAAGATGAGAAAGGTGCAGCAGTGACACCCCTGCAGCACTCAGAGCTTGCTTTGTCCTCTTGCCTGGGAAGCTGTATGCTGTCAGACCCTTTCTTTTCCTTGTGCCTCTGCAAGCTTCACATTCCTCCTATACTGCCTGTGGTCGTGTTCCAGGTGTATGTTTTCCAAGCTACTTTCTTTCAAACAGTCTTCCACCTTCCCTCAGTCCTGTTTCTACCCAGCTTCTCTGCTCAACACAGTCATACTTCTCTGCTGACACCATCCTTTCGTCCTTTCCAAAATCAGCTTTCTACCACCACTGCTTTTTCACAGATCTTTGCCACTTCCTTCTCTTTTTTTTTTTTTACCCTATCACAGCACGCTGCTGGTTTTATTATTTCTGAGGGTTGCAGATCCCTGTGAGGTTGGTTTTGACTTTAAAATACAGATATAAACAATTTACTCGGACATTTCATTCAGCTCCAGCTGGAGAAAGCTGTGATGATCTGCTTTCACACTATCTCTCCAGGATGCCCTTAAGGACTGGTTTGCCAATTTTCCTCTGTGTTATGGTGGCCATGTCATTCACAGGCATGCAGGACCATCAGTTACTGTTGATAGAAGGCATATCTGAACATAGGACAGTTACAGCAGGATGATTTGAGTTTGCTGAAGAGGTAAATTTTCGATCCGGGCTCTGTAAATTCCCAAACCCTTGTGCCCCGTTGCCACTTCCCTTCAGTGGTTTCTGGTCATTGTGACTAATATTAGGAATAATTTCTTTACTGAAAGCTCTATCAGGCATTGAAATGGCTTGCCCAGGGAAGTGGTGGAGTCCCCATCCCTGGACATATTTAAAAGATGTGTAGATGTTGTGCTTAGGGATATTGTTTAGTCAAGGACTTGTTAGTGTTCGGTTAATGATTGGACTCTGATCTTAAAGGCCTTTTCCACTCTAGGCAATTCTGTGATTCTGTGAAAGCCTACCCTCATGCACACACATAAAGGTGCTGCTGCTTCTAAATGCATCTGGAGGAAGAATTAGTCCCATATCCACACTGGGCTCAGTTTCACCATAATTCAAACACATTCTGCTTGCATGTGTCCCTTATTACCTCCATCATATTGGCACACGTCCTTTATTTCTTCCTTCCTCCAGCCATAGGCTGAATAATGTAAGATGACTCACTGATAAAATGGTATTTTAGGAGAGAATATGAAAAACAAATTCAAAGTTATTGGCTAAAGAGAACAGATTCTGCCTCCTGACAGGACCAATATGGAACTGGTTTCTTTCTAACAGGTAATCTAATCAGTAATGTCACAAAATGGTTAATAACACATCAGGAAACATCTGCTGGAAAGGAAACACATTGCTTAGTGGTGTTGCACCCAGGTATTAAGGGCAGAACATAATTCTTCAGTACATTTCAGTAATCTGGAAGGTACTGTTTAATGAGTTGATGATAGGACATTCATGTACACGCTCATCCATTAAACTCACACTACAGAGAAAGCAAGGACATCTGCTGAAACACATCTGTCCTCTTTGGGGGTTGAGGAAGGGTTATTAAGTAAAAGTAAAAAAAGACAAAATATGCACAAATTTGGGGGGATGGGTATGTATTCCTAACTAAGGACTTCAAAACTCCAGCAATACAAGCTGTTTATTTGTGGTATGAGAAACACACACACATGTATACGTATATACAAATTCTAACACAATTGCCTTTGTTTTTAAAGGAATTATTTTCCTATTCAGGGTTTGTTTAAATTTACTTCCTTGTAAATTATTTTGGCAGGCTCTGGTGAAACATAGTAAGGGAAACTATGCATTTCCATGCATGTAAAACAGGAAAATCATGGGGATTGTGGACAAACAATGTCTCCCATTGTAAGATATTTGTTTTTCTCACTGTTACTAAACCCTTTGTAACTACAGCAGGCATTGTGATCTGAGAGCAATTTGGTGCCAGTGGTGCATTTCAATGCAAGAAGCAAATCTTAATAGCTTGCCTCTAACACCAAACAGCTTTGAGGCTGTCAAACAGGAGAGCAGAAGATTTCCCTCACTTGAAAATCCTTGGATGGAATAAGTTTTTGTGGAGAACTTTAAAGAAAGAGGGAATATCAATGGTGGAAGGGGCTGATCAAGCACATAGTATGACTCTGGTCTCTGGTCTTACTGAAATTGTTGTTGCCAACACAAATTACAGCTTCCTGAAGGCTGCTCTAAGTTATGCTGGGCTAGTGGGAGTGTGTTTATAGCATCATGTTGGTTTGGCTCTTCCTTCCCACTGTGCTTTTCTCAGCTGCCAGACCTTAATTACAGAAAACAAATTAGTGTTGCTACCACGGCAATGAAAAGTGTTCATGTGAATTGACTAACAAGTGATACTGTTTAAAATGAGATTTCAATATTTTGCTATGGATTTCAAAAGATTTTTATTATCTGGGCAGGTGCAAATAGCACAATTTCAGTGCTTTGTTTGTGCTCAGGACCTTGCCTGCTCAAACGGTTGGGTAAATACAGACAAAATGAAATGCCTTGTCTACAGACATACACAGCAATATATCTTTGTTTATAACGGTATATTAATAGAGTGTAACAGACAGATAGATGAGCATTTCTGTGCAGATGTATATCTTCCTTGCTCTTATCCCCCCCTTTAGCAATAAATATAATTTTAAAAGGAAATAGACTTTGAAAGGGTCGAGAGGTTCTAGTAAAGGATTTAAATATGTTGAACCCTTTTTTCTTCCTCTTTGAAAGTAGTCAGTCATAGCTCTCATTTAAAGTTAAGCTAAGAAATGTCTCTGAGAATTTCAGACTCTCTTTCCAAACACCACTGGGCCAAGTATGGTTATTATCTGAATTTAATTCAAATCATATGAACCTTCATGGGTTTTGCCATACTAAAGATTTTTTCCTTTTCAATCTGGCAATACATTTATCAAGTTGTGGGCAGACCCCACTCACATAAAGGAGTAGTTTTGTGAACTTTATGGCTTACAGGGTTTTCCAGGTTCAACACACATTTATGATATTTTTTTCTTTAGAAAGACACACTAAACAGTCCCATAACTGTATGGTAACAGAACATCACCATGCAATTAGCTGTGTGTGAGTCATAAATGAGGGAAAAGAGAAAACAGAAGTTTGAAGAATGATCCTTAAATTGCTTGTATCTAGAAAAATATTTCAGCCCTTCCAGCAGAGCTCCCACTCTCCACAGCCCCTCTTCTTCCCCATCTCCTGCTAAGTCCGAGAGCTGGTTTGCCTGGATGAGCACAGGTGGTTCCCCACAATCCTGAGTCCTCATTCTGGCTTGGGTATTCTCCAAGAAGTCTCCTCAATTCTCCAGTATTTTTCAAGGGGATAAGAGTAATAATTACCCACCTACTTTACTGCAGCCCTGTCAGGCCGAATCAATGTCTTTTCAGTGCATGTGATGTGTAAGATGCTATATAAAAATGTGAAAAAATATTGCTTCCCAACCGTAAAGCTAGAATTTACACTATTTGAAGGAAAGAGGATGGGGGATAATTACAGCCTGAACATTTAAAATGAGGTGCTCAGGAAGGACACAGTCAGCAGAACAGCAGCCACATCCAGGGTCTCCAAAGGTGTCTGTGTTTATGGGCCCTCCGTGGTTAGAGGTCCTGGAAGTTTTCCAGACCTGTTCACTCTACCTCTACAAGTATGTAGAATATTTTCAATTAATACTCCTTCCATGGAAAGTATGTTGAAAATGCTTTCTCAGCACACCGCGTATCCACAACCTATTCTATGGATTTTCCTATTTCTCCACAGAACCACGGCTGTGTCTGCTGGGCTTTTGGGGCTTTGGCATCGCAGCTGGGTGCTCTTCCGGCACTTTGTTCTGCCCATTGCCCTTTTCAGTTCTCCTGTGAGCCTTGTTACTTTTGATTGTTGTCATATGTGTTGGTCTGGATTCATACCTTTTTATTAATTCCCAGTTTAACATGTTTGTGCTGCTGTTCCAACGGAGCCAGGCTTGTCCGGTTTCTAGGAAACGGCCATTATTTATCCAGTTGGATGCTGCCTATATTGCCATTTTTCAGAATAATTTTTATTCGTGTTATGTTTCACTGAGTGAATGTTTTAATAGAACTAATTTAAAAATTATTGTTGCATCATAGCAACGCCCACAGCAACAGAACGTTATACATGGTCAGCTTGTATGTACCAGAGAGCTGCAAAACATGCACAAATTACAATGTATTGACAGTAAGGGTAACTAGATGGAAAATAACTCACTATACAAGGACTAGAGAGAAAACCTCAGAACTGAATTTGAAAAACAGCCTTCAGAGAAGCTCAGATCAGAGCAGGCTGCTCAAACCTCTCCCTGTTACAAGCCATGTGCTGGTCTGATCTCTCTGCATTTTGGCTCCGTGTCCTTTGGCCTTGCAGTTCCATCCTGATGTTCTTTATGATGGTTAATAATCTTCTGTTTGGAGGTATTCCTCCTCACATCATCCAGCAATGACTTACACATTTATCTATAGCCTAGTCTGGTATTTTTCTAACAAAAGAACAGTGATAACAGTGAAAATAGTCATGATCCACATTTGATAAATGATTTAGATTAACCTCCTCTCAATAAATGGCCTGAACACCAGCAAGAATGATGTGCCCAAGAAGGATTTTAAGAAGCAATCATTTTCTTGCATTAGTCCTGTAAGAAAATCCTGTGGGACCCAGAAATACATGGCTGTTCAAAATGTTTCTTATTAAATTTGCCTAACATAGATTTAGCATAAACTAAAATTTGGCTTTATAGGTATTTTACAAACTTCTCTGTGGAAAGACTGAAAGCTGACCTTTGATAATGGTTAAATACCTGTTTAAATAGGGGCTGAAGGCTCATAACATGGGCAATTATCTAAAAGCTGGCAATACTTCTTTTCATCTTTCATACAAGTGTAGTTGGAAAGAAAGGCATGTTTAACACTATTTTACACAATGAGCGCTCTTATTTCATTAAAGTCAAGGGATATAAAGAGTGGATCTTATGGGCCAAGATGAGGTTGCCTGCTCCAGGGTTACAACAGGCTGAGTGTTTTATAAAAGAAGGCCATTCTGTCTCCTCCCATACCTTCTTGGAGAAGATCAGTAGTGTAGGATGTATGAGCATATAGCCAGCGCAAGGCTAAGGCTGCCCAGGTTGTCAGAGCCCTGTCACAGGCCAGTGGGAATGCTGGTAGAATCATAGAATATTAGGGGTTGGAAGGGACCTCTGGAGATCATCGAGTCCAACCCCCAAACTGGTAGGTTCTGGGAACTGGTAGGTTCCCCAGTCCATTAAGCCTCCGATACCAGAACTAAATGAAAACTGTTGTAGCCCTGCACAATTTCCCTGTGCTTAATACATTCTGTTGAAGAGGGAAAGCAATGAGACGTTCTTTCAACAAAGAACCAAAAAGCCAATCAAAAATTTTTAATATAGTGGAAATGGACCTCAATACACATTAAGGATGATTGTATGAAAAACCTGAGAAGATATTACAGATTATCTCCTGAAAACAGCCATTGGGATACGATCCAGCAGATATGATCGAAAAATTTTATAATATTCAAATATGTCCATTAGTTTAGGTTGTGCATTTCTTGATGATGTCTGTGAACACTTATATCACCGCTTTGCTTAAATCAAGTTTCAGGTCAGTGGAAAAATCTTAATTTGCTTTTGATTTTGTTTCTTAGGCCCCAGAATTTGGTAAATCATTGTGAAACAGAATTTTGGCAGCACAGCTTGACTACATAATGAACAGCAATCTTGCACTCTGGAGACATTTCCTATAGTTCACTAGAACAAACACTGTTTGCACACAAGTTATCATAACAATGAAACCATTGTTTAACTTCAGTGCACACTTCATTAAAAAAAAAGAGAAAGATAAGTTTTCATATATAATTTTGTGTTTACCTGGTTCCTTTATGTGTATGAACCCCCCCGTGTGAATTCTTACAGAGATAGAAATGTTAATGTAAGTTCTTTTATTGCTCCTTTTGCTGTAGAATCTGGATGTTTCACTATCTTTAACATATTTATCATGAGAGCACCCATGGGAAATAAAGTGCCTAGAAACCTTTATCCCATTTGGGCAGTAACAAAGAAAATGAATCAAAATGTACACACAACCTTCCAGCTAGTTCTGAACTAGTTGCCTGTGCATAGCAGGTGTGGGAAGAGCAAGAAAGGCATCCTCTGATGCCACCTGAGCAGGCAATGCCCAAAGCAGGACTGACATGTGCTGCAAAGGGAGAAACCAAGAGCAGGGTCTCTCCAGGCTTGTCATGTTCATGGTTGTGACAGAAGAGCAGAGTGTCTGAGTCCTGCCAGCCCAGAGTTCTTGCTCCTGAACAAGTGATGGAGTAGGAGAAGGGGAGAGATGAAGGTCTTCATCACCACATGTCTCATCTGCTTATGACCTTTTGTAGAGATACTCTGTCTTGGAGAGGCGCTTGGATTATCTTAAGAGCAAGAGGGTGTAAAAGGTTAGAATAATTATACGTTAGTCATATTAAGGAGAAATTAATGGAAGGTAATGAAAGTGGTATTAGAGCTCTAATTATCTTTAGCTACTCACTTTTCTTTTCAAATGTGCCCTTCTAATTGGTAATTTTTTTAATAGGGAATTTTTGAATACAGAGTTATTACTGCAACGGAGCTTGACAGAATTCTTATGGCAATTAGTGTTTCCTTCACCTTGCTTTTTGAATGCAAATCCCACCATTCCAAGGGAAGAAACCATGCAAAATGCCCATTGTTAAAAATCAACAGGCTGATTCAGTCTGTTGGGACTGCAGTGGGTTATATTTAACTAAGGCCTGCTAAGTTAATGCACCTTATATAGTAGAACAAAAAAAACAGGAAAACGTTGTTTGCTTATTGGCTCATTTTCTTTTCCCCAAATTCTAGCTTTGGAAATAATATATTAAAGCAATCATTGTACTTTTTGGCTTTATTTTAGCATAGCCTGTACTGAATACAAATTATTGAGAAGAAAAAAAAAAAGGTCAAAGCTGATCTAACCCACAAGAATAAAGATATTCAGCAAAATTCTAGTAGCAGTGAGATCAATATAAAGCCTTTCAATTAGTTCATGCTTTATTCTGAATTTTTGCTGCTTAGTTTAAAGCAAAATCTTCATTGCAGAGTGATCATAAGTGTGTCACTACAATCTGTACTGATAGAATAGATAGTCACTTGAAAATCTATATGCAATATAAAACACATACAGGTAAGGATGTTGTACAGAAACTGCAAAGTATGTAGTGCTTCATGAAAAATGAGGGGAAGAGAACAGAAAGTGCTACCCAGTGAGGTGTCCCAAGGTATGAATAGCTCTTGCTGAAAATATAACAAAGGCTGTGTTGTGTGATCACGTGCTTGGATCAATCAGGATATGAGCAGGAAAACAACTGCCTTGTACCTACATAAAATTCTGAAATGCATATTCAAAATCTCTCCATATGTATAAAAATATTTTGTTTGTATTCTTGCACTAAAAATAGCTTTTGACACTTTGTGAGGAGAAGCAGTACAAAAGAACGCACTGAATTGCCAAGTTTTAAGTGTCACTAGTAATGTATTTGTTAATTCATCAAAATGTAAAACTCATTATCATACAGAGTACTTTTAAGCAGTCTGGTTATATATGCTAATTATTAAACACTAGTATTTCATATAATTTTGTATTTGAAGTAAGAAAGATTTTTGAATCAGAATGTATTCGATCGGTCTGACCAATTTTATTTAAAGATTGAGAATAATCCATTTTATTTTCCTTGGGATTGTATTTCAGTATAATTACTTGAGATTATGGTGTTAGGTCCAGATTCGAGCAAAATCCCAAGAATATCCTACTGTAGAAAGTTCCATCTCATTTCATCTTGCTTTGGATCCTGTAGCTCTGCAGAACACAGCAGCAGCTCTTCCACTAGCTTGGATGTGCCTCCTGGTACACTGTGAGGCAGAACTAAACATCCACTCATTTTCTACTTGGACCTCACCCACCTCCAACACAACACATTGTGCAGGGCTGAGATGAGCTTTGGGGAGCAGAGAGAGAATTTTCATTCCAATCCTCAGGCAACTCCTAGACATAATTCATAATTGACCTTATGTATAATAAAGAAATCTTTTTCACAAGCTGTAGAAATTATAATTCAATTCTTCTTCCCTCCTAATTAGCTGCACTAAAATGAGTTGGAAGTGGGGTGCTCTCAAAGTTCAGGATGTGCATTTTAGGGCTTGGATCTGAAATTTCAGTTTGAGCTGTCTACAGGTCTACTGCAGCCTTCCAGGAGAGCTTGTGCTTTTCCTTTCCTGCAAAACCAGCCACTTGGCCCCAAGCCAAGGTTTCCTTGCTAAGGGCTGAATGAGCCTTTCAGAGATTCTTGGCAGGCCTCACAGTAATACACACGTGTACTAAGAGGAAAAAATAACCATGAGGACATGGGGCAGATGAATGGAGCTGTGGGCCAGTTTTAGTCCCCAGCTTCACAAGTTCCTTGATCATTTCCTAAGCAATTATGTGGGTGTAAGATCTGACCACTGATTTTCCTCCCTTCTCTTTGACCAAAGCTATTTTCCTGGTTGTCTTACTGTTCCTCGCTGAAGTTACTTGCAATCCTACCCTTCCACAGGCTGTTCTTCTACCACTCTGCTGCCCAGAGTCTCTTACCGTAGCAGTCTCAGACTCCCTGTGGACAAAGACCTTAAAACCTTATCCCATCTTTTCCTGTTATTCAGAGCACACTTTGTTGTAATATATCATATTCCTCTTCCAAGGACTACCTTTTAGGTTGTCCCACAACTCATGCCAAGCAGCATCTCTTAAAAGAAAAGTGGGTGCTTAAAACTAGATCCTCATTACAGTCCTCTTAGTTCTTTTTCAGTCCCGCTGGATGTCTGTGTAACAGAACCATTATGTTAAACACATATATGCTCCACATATTCATGTTGGTTAACTCTTTTCTAATTCCATAGTCTGTTGCCGGATAAAGCTGGCATCTGCAACAAAGGAAAAGCATCTTCATAAATACATAATTCAATGTGGTCATGGGAAGAAAAGGAAATTAACCAAGTATGGCTTTAATAGTGTTAACTAAACGTCCATGAGAACAACCTGGAGCTGTAAAAAAAATCTGACTTCTGTGTTGTTTAACTAGCAGTGTTTGGGAATATGTATTCGATTAAACTTTATTGTGTCAGCAATACATCTACATCAGATGTTTGCTGATAACAGCTCACAACCTATGGGAGTCCTGGACCTGGAAAACACTTCCAATACTTGGAGCTTTGGAGAAAAGTAGAGAATTTGAAAATGCATACAAGTAAAGAGATCTCAATGCAAAGGACCTCTGTTCCTGTCAGGATGGGCACGCGTGAACTCGCTTTAACGTTTTATACACACCTCAGAACATCTGTAAATCGCACTTCATCAGTGAGCAAGGGCATTAGGGTTGATGCAACGTGCCCACCTCATGCAATGTGGAGTTCAGCTGTGCTACTGTCATTTCCAGAAGACATCATTGGTGGTTACTCAGCAATCTCTGTGCTGTGTAAATACTATCTGGAGACATAAACACCTTCTCCAGTTGAAATCCCAGTGGGAAAAGCTACGTGACCAAATCTAAGTTGCAGCTGAACTGCACATTCAGCTCATTAACTGCATCAGCAGCAATCTGTGGGGCAGGTTTGTAAAGTGTACAGCAACCCTCCAGCCAAGACCTCATCTAAAGAAGTATCTCACCTTTTCTCTCTATCCCAAACCACACCATTTATTTTCACAATATGTAATTATATTTTGTGTATCTGATCTTATAACATTATTGTTTTAAACTTAATTGGTGGCATAAAGGGACTTTTGATTCCCATTTCTTCTTTTTTGGGGGAGTTCTTGAGCATGCACATGATGGCTGCTTATGTGACACACTCAGCCACTAGTTTAAAAGCTGATGTTTTTCTTTCATTTAGTCTTTTAACACTAGAAAGTTCTCTTACAATAAGACACAATGGAAAACCTTTAAGAAACATCTTAAATGCCTACCCAGCGAATTTAACCAAATACTCTCTTGCTTCCTCCTAGGTTTTTATGGCTATCAGTTAAATTTATTATACAGTAATGAACCATGCAGGATCTAAACTGACCCAGGATTTACTTTAATGGATCATTAACTTGTCAAGTTCCCCCTTATTCTTTCTCCCTCCTGGTATTTTTCTGTCTTACCAGAATTCTCATTATCCCAGCTATTAATCCATGTATTAATGTTGGACAAGGATCTATTTCATTAATGAACACTTAAAAATTAATGGTCACACAAATTAAAAGACTACTGTAAAAGAATAGACTGCAAATAGGCTCTTTAGGATATGAATTTTATTTACACTGCGAATGACTGGCACATAGATAGAGGTTAAAACTGGGGGTAAAATCAGTGTCATTCAAAAGTCAGTTCAAACTGTTTAAATTTTTCTCCTGACTTCAGTAAATGTACAGAATTTAGACAATTATTAAAAGTTTACCTTTCCATAATGTTACTTTAGAAATAATATTGTAGATCAACCACAAATGTTACTTCTATGAAAATGTCAGCTGTGCTTTTAATTCTTGCAGGCTTCAAAGGAAGGGGGTTGAATTGCAGTGCCGTCAGAATAAAACACTGAAGCCAGTGTAGCTCCTGACAACCCCTTGTTTTGTCCCTAGTTTTCCTAGAAAGTATGACCAAATGTTTAGGGCCTCGTACTGCAGGATGTTTGGAAAACATATGTAATAGGAATCTCACTGGTGCCGCCTGCTCAGATACCAACCCACAGCATGTGTGCAGAACAGGGGAAAAACACTGCACCAGGCTGCGAGTGAAGTAGCTTGTGGTTTTATCAAACCATGTATTTATAACCTGTAAATAATCAATTTATCTTCCCTTTCTGTAAACATTTCTCAGGACGCACAACTGGGAAAATAGCTGAATTGACTCACACACATTCGTTACTTCCTTATTGCTGCGAGACAGCAGTGTCCCAGAACAGCTACTGGAGAGCCAATAGTTCTGTGTTAGCCACATTTCAGCAGAATTAGGCAGGCTTTTTTTTTTTCCTTTTTCCTATTTTGATCCATTAATAAATGTGTTACTGTTAAGGATTTTGGGTTTTGTACATATGTTGGCATTCACATCAGTTTACATCATAAATTATTATCACTCTTGCTCGCACAATATCAGCCCTGTACAAGCTATAAATAACTAATAGGAGTAAATGATATATTTTGTTATTTTGCATTCATGACATGTCATAATGTCTGTGTTAGACTACAAATGAACACAAAGTGACTTAGTTTTGTGTTTGTCTGATGATACTTGGAAAGAGCAGTGCAAGCTTGGATGGTTTCAGGCTTCATGGAGCTTGAGTACTGAACATTGTGGAAATGTCAGTGAACTGGTAACTGTATGTTGGTGTGCACTTCCAGTCTAAGAAATTGTTTCATCATCTAATTTACTAATTTTATTGATTTTGGAATGTATTAAATAACTCAGTTTGCTGTGAATTTGATCTCTCGTTGAGTAGAAGGATCCTTCTGGCTCTAAGTTCAGTAGACCTACAGCACACTGGTGTGTCCCAACTTCATATCAGAGGGAAGTCTGGGTACAGACCACTTTTTTTTACAATATGTTGGACTGCATGAAAAGGAAGTCCCTAGTATGTGTCTGATAAGTGAGCCACAGTATAATCTGGCCAAGTCTCTGGTCTGACCTATTGGAGAACAAATCTCCATGCAGAGAATGTGGCAGAACACCCTCAATACTCAGCATAGACAAAGTCTCTATTACGTAATGTTGACAGCAATACTTATAACACATTTTCAAGTATGGACTAAGCAAGAAGCACTATTGTTCCAGCCACAGGAAGAGGAAGTTATAAGAAACTTGCATAGTTTATCTTCCTTTGACTAGAAGGGCTTTAATCTAGCAGATGTTCCCCACCTTTCCGACGGATAATAAATAGCTGGAAAGTGTGTCTTGATCCAGGGTATTCTAGTACATCTTCTGAATCCCTCACATCTACACTGTGGCTACTTTTCTTTTACCTTATGTGGATATTCACTTAATCACATCCGCGTTTTATTTTTCTAACAGGACATATTAATCTTACTAACATCTGAACTTGCTGGATCCAGTAGCTTCCCTTGGTACTGGTTTTATGCGAGTGTCTCCAATAGATTCCATCTATAAGCATCACTCTATTCTTATAATGTCCATATCTCTGTGTTAGCCTTCTTATGAACATGGAACTACCTCAGCAAGTCCATGACCTCAAAATGACCTGCAGTCATCTCATAAGCATTTGTGCTGAACCACATCACAAGTTATTCTCCCTTTCCAACAATTTATAGACCAGTGGGAATAAGCAAAGTACTTTTTCCCATAATCCCTCGTATATAGGCTTGAGGCAAATAGTCTCAAAAGGGTCCAAGGTTTCAATGCTTTAATCTTGAGGCTACACAGAAGTACTTAAAGAGCTACATCTCTGTCTTGCTCATTTTAGGGATTTAATGTGAATTCCTGGCATCATTTCAAAGCATGTTCTTTAAGTTAATAAAATTATAATATTAAAAGGAAAATAATAATGTATTCTCAGTGTTATAGCTCCATTGTGCAGATTGGAGGGTGGACCTTCTGCCAGGTCACCTTTGTTACATTTAATAGCAATCACAGATCTCAAAACCTCATGCAAACTGTAGAAAATTAAGAGCAATAAGACCAGTAAATTCTAGTTCAATGGTATTCATTATTTTTTTTTGTTTTCTTTGAAGAGATTGACTCCCTCTTGGAATAAACAGAAGAAACAAAGAGGAAGAATGCTACAACATGTTTACCCAAGCTAGGAGGCCTGAGTTTGGCATTCAAAGGTAGCGATCTGGAAAACAGTGCTATTTGTCTCATCTAATGCCCAAGGGAACTCTACTGTATTTCTGAACAAAGTAGTGGCACCGTGTACACTGTGGATAAGAGCAATTCTCCACAACAGCTCATGACTGACAGCAGTTCCTGAATGTCTTCTGCGTTAACACAGGTGATGTTATGATGCCCAAACCTCTGGTCATTGACATAAGACAGAGTGTAATAGTTAAATTCTTCTCTAGGTGTCTGAATCAGATGTGAAAGTACACTGGTTTTCTTTAGTCCTTGATCTTTACCACTAGTTTTCTGATGGATTTGAAACACCTGTTTACAGAGCCTGCCTTAGAGCACCTGAAACAGAAAGGGATATTTGTGCTACTTTCCCCTGGTAGAAAGGATTCTTCTGCATGTGAGTACAGATAAAGACCTTTTAAAACTCAAATCTCAAACTATACCAGAGAAATATGGGATTAATAGAC
Organism: Eurystomus gularis; assembly: GCA_013400335.1. Classification (NCBI taxonomy): domain Eukaryota; kingdom Metazoa; phylum Chordata; class Aves; order Coraciiformes; family Coraciidae; genus Eurystomus; species Eurystomus gularis. Next base: position 135,004 of record VZZY01010026.1, on the reverse strand, counting down.
AACTGCATTTTATTCTCTCCTTGATGTGTTTTCAGACATTAGCTTGCCATTTCTTAACTCTTTGTTCTCACTCCTCTCAGGTTCAAAAGTTCTCGATGTTTATGTGAGAGTAACTAAAGATGCTAATTTTACCTTTTGTCTAGTAACAACCTTGGAACTACCAAGCTTTTGAGACCCTGTAATTTGAAAAACTTTTCTTCAACAGCAGACAAAGAGAACAATAAAGCCCTAATTTGAGAGCCAACCTTTCAAAGATTAAAGGAAAAAGAAACTATATAATTAAATTGCCAAAATGTTTCTGCAGAACAGGCAACTATTGCAATACTTCAAGTTAAAACTTAATCTTCTTTCATCTTTCTCCATATCATCACGTGTACTACTGCCAGGGTGGAAATTTTTCTCAGAGTGTTTGTATTGTTATACCAGAATTGGTTTTATTTATTTACTGGATAAAATATCTCTAATAGTCACTTGTCATCATGAATACAATTTGCAGCAATCTGAGGACTTCTTCCCTAGAAGTTTATCTCTCTTTCTTGCCTTGCTGGTGATTAAACAACTGTAGGAAAGAAAAAGCTAAAATACTAGAGCAAATCTGAAAATTCTAGCCTTTGGGAGTAGATTTGTCCTGTAATCTTTAACTTTTTATGTGCAAAATAATAAATGATGGTAAAAATTTTAGCCGATGCAGCACTTAGGATATCATACGTACGAGAACAATAGAATGTCCAGGTCTTACCTCAACAAAGTTATGCTGCATTGTAGATACACAGAGATGCTTGCAAAACATTTTGTTTCTGCAATTTATGTAAGTTAAATAAGATTTTCCTCTAATAGATGGAACACCTGTTATTATTGCCTAAGATACAGATTAGTATTCCTTTCATTTAACTTCTCTTTCAATAGCTATTTAATCTGTGTAAATGAATTTGTAATCCATTACCTTCTTTGTATTGCATTATTCTTTATTTATTGATTGGCCCCTCTGGTTAGGATGTAGGTAAAGTTCTTTTTAATGTGTTGTTGTGGACACCTGCTTTTCCTGAGGTGCACCTGGTCCCAGCTGAGGTGAGAGGTAGATCAATTTGTGTTTCTAACAGGACAGTGGCTAGAAAAGACACCAGGAAAACAAATCTGAAAGAAGGATTTGCCTCTGACCTGTCAGGTTCTTTTAAAGACTAGTTTTACATTTTATACCTAAAACCAGAGGAAGATTGTTTTTTCCTTTAACTTCAAAGAGAGTCTTTCTACCCTCAACTTCTTTTAGTAACAATGAAGTGTCTAAAATGCAAATTAGTTGGAGGCTTGAAAGTGCCTCTCCAGGCACAGTACTGAAGAAATTCTAGTAGCAATAATTAAGTTATAATCCCATCAATGTGCTGATTTTGTGAACACTGCGGTACAAAGGGATCTGAATTGGTCATGGGTCCCAACAGTTGTAATGAGAAAAATATGTGAAATATATTGCTAGTGTAATTTTCATAGCAATACAGACAAATGCCTTGTTCCTGGCCACCATGTGGTGGAAATCTGCTTCGCACTATAGAAATCTCGGAAATGGCATGAAACGGAGCTCTCAGACATTCCCAGTAAGTGTGACTGTGAGGGTCTCAGTGTCCCACAGCTGCACAGTAAACTTACTGGAGCTGGGAGCATCGTCACAGCTTTAGGCAGCTGGCATCATGGCTGCAACAAAGTAGTGGTTTTAAGGTCTCATGGCGTTAAGATATAAGACATCAGCATAATACTTTCATTTGCTGGTGATTCCAAATGTGTTTGTCCCCAACTTAGTTCTGCATAAGTTTGTTGCAGGAGGGAGGAACAAGGGGACTCTCCCTTCTATCTTGTGATCTGACACGTGTAGCATGGAGACATCCCTCTCCACCCTGGTTAAATCTACTCCTGACCCTGCAAGGACCTCATGCAAAGGTTGAGTTGAGGTTAAGGCTTTGCATTTCACCTCTGGACAGTCAGATTCAGGCCGACCCTCCCAGATTAACAAGGCATTTGAGCTCAGAAGTGAGGATGAAATTTCAGGGCCACCAACCATTTTTAGAGCACCTGGCTGTCAAAATTCCTCTGAAAATTGCAGCTCAAATTTTTGTGTTGCCTAGAAATTCTGAAACTACCTTTATAATATCAGTGATTTATTCTAAAAAGAAAAAGAGCTGACTCCCTTAGTGATGTGTGTTCTAATATTCTTTAATAATGACACCTAGAGAGCTGAACCTGAAAATATCACAATGTTAGAGTGTTAGTGTGTGTGAAAAGCAAATGATTCTTTTCTCACCTATGTGCACCATCAGGACTGTTTCTACAAGGAAGAGAATATGCTTTCAATTATTGCTCTAATCTCCCTTATGGGCAAGGGAGTGGGAGAAATGCGTGCTTACGCATAAGCCATTGGACCTGTAGTCTCATTATTTTCAATATTTACAGAATTCATCCTATAAATCAGTGCCATTTATTCAGTTCTGTGCTATACATTGTTACATTTGCAATAGTTCATTTTCCTTCTATGTATTTTCATATAGTTCTGTGCTCCTTTGGGGAAGCTGAAACCTGAAAAAAACGTAGAGGGGAATATAAATGACCTGCCCTTTTCCAGCTGACTAATGTGGGCCATAAAACACTTTAAGATACAAAGGAGACTTAACATCTGGTCAAGTTTACTCATCATAAACACACCTGAATGAAAAGTACTTCTTGTTCTGTGCAGAGAAGTTAAATGAATGACTTAAGACAGACATTTCACATAGTTATATGCAAGAGATCTCTTCTTGCACTTCAATGGCTAAATTAGAGATAACTTGATAGTAAAATATGCAGGTAGCCTCAGGACATATCATATATTCTTTTATACTGAAATCTTTCTATAATTAAAAATGAAACCTAACGCAAATTCCCCATTCCTTTTCTAAAATGTCAAAGAATTGATGTTTTTCAGTGTCATTGTCAATTCAGTCCAATAACAACTTCAGGTCTGGAGCAGAGTTGCAAAATATGTTTGCTTAACAAAATTTCTGCTTCAACAACTTCCTACTTGGGAAAAAAAAAAAAAAAAAGGACAATATTAGAGATAGCCATATCTGACTTACTAACCTTACGGCTTTCACCGTGGCTTTCCTAGTGTTTTTAGTAGTCTGACTGCAAAAACACAGAGCTAGATGACAAACTTTTCTCCTTTTCCTAGATCTTTTCCCCTGGCAGGCAGCTGAGAGCTCACCAGCAGAAAGCAAATCTCCTCAGCCAGAGGCAGCAGCCCGGCTGGAGCAGAAAAAAGCTCCAAGGGCCTGAGCAGTGACCACGCCCAGGAAAGAAGGATCCCTTTGTGCAAGGTTTTGTAGTCTCTCTGAGCAGAGAGCTGAGATGCTCTTCATGGGGGGAGAAGGCTGCTGAGGGGATGCTCGGAGCTTGCTGCTGAGGTTGGTGGTCCCCCACGGTCCTTCTCTGTCTTTCAGGGATTTGATCTTGTAATGGTGCTGGGGCTAAAAGCATGCTTGTTCTTCAGCAACACCTAGTTTCTGTAACTGTTACAGCCCTATCAAGTGGTGATTATGTCTGGGGAGAAAAAAAAGAAAGAGAGATGGCTTTGATCAGCTAGATCTCTGAGATATCCTGCTGGAGTCAGGTTCTGCTGCTGTAATTCATGCTGTTCACAGCAGCCCTGCTGAATTCATCTGGATTGTTTGCAAACTAATGTAACACTCAACATGAGTAAACATGCCCGTGTCTGGCCTTGTATAAATACAAATCAGCCTGGAAACCTTAAAGTGAATACAAACAACATTCCTTTACTCCAGCTCAGGAGCAAAAAGAGGAATGCAGAATGGTTGAACTGTTTTCCTTCCCCTCTCTCAACCAATATATAAATACCCTTCTGGAGTTTACAGGGGCTTATTTAGTACCCATTTCTACCGAACGCTAAGTCCATGCTGGCTAAGTCCAGAAAGTCCTTATCTTTCTTCTGAGAAAGGTCACATATCTGCTGCTATAACCTGCATTTCTTCCTACCCTTCTTGAGAATCCCTGCTGGCGTTTAAATCCCATGTGCAGGCAACTGTGCTGCCAATGCATCATTACTGCAACACCACCACTAAGTCTGGTTCTCCCCGCTCTGCTTTCATCAGCTGCCTTTTGTTATTCTGATTACAAACTTCAGGGACAGAAGTCTTTAATCTGTGTGTTGCAACCCAGCATAATGCAGATTTCCTCTGTGACCAAGAGTTATGCAAGTTACACATCTAAAATTCAAAATCCTAATAGTTTATTCCTTCTTTTATTTGCAAAGGAATAATAATAATTTTTAAAAAAAGCAAAAAAGTTTCAACTTGTGTGTATTTTGCAAAACCTTAAGAAAACAACCTTACAAGGCCCCAACCAAGTTGAACAGTATTCCTTAAAAAAGAAAACATTCCTAAATTGAGAGTGGAATTTTAGCCTCAGCTTTGAATTTCCTGGCTTTTGTTGGTTTCTTATGTACCCTCATTATTTCAGCAGTGTGTTGGTTTTGGGCTGACTAATATTTAGAAATTGTTCCATCCAACTTCTAGCTGTCTACTGTTTGAGAATGATTCATTTCTCTTTGACTTCATGAACAAAATTTGCACAGTGGGTCTTTTTCCCGCTGTTGATGTGTCTCTCCCTGCTCCAGACTCCATTTCTTTCTATCATAATAACCTGTGTGGTCGCTTTCCAGCTCCAGAGCAGTGTGCATTTCAAACTGGGAGCTGTACCTTTGCAGGGATGTGGTTTAAGGAGGCAGATAATAATTTTTCTGGCCCAGGAGGAACAGCATGAGTGAAATGCACCAGCACAGAGGTACAACTGGCAGCAGTCATGAACTCAAGTACTGATGTATTCCAGCAGGATTTGAATAAACACTTGGGAGAAGAAAGTAAAAAATTGGTGAAAATTTAATTTCAAAACCTCTTTACAATGCATTTATGTTTAAATGATTAAATATTTTGTCAGAGGTATTCCATAGGTTTGCACAATATTAATTGTACAATAGGAGGAGTGATTTGGGCTCCCTGGCCCACTGGGTAGGCTGCTGTCAGTGTCAGACAAACAGTCATCACTTCCTGCTGTGATTGTCCTGAACTAACATGAAGTATCTGGAGTGCTCTGTTCTTTGCCGGTAAGTTACGGATAATCCTCTAACTGAAATTTATGAATGCCAGGGATCATGCAGTATCCAGAAGCACAACATTTATAGTGTGCCAAGAGGTACAACGTCTTCCTAATATGCATAACCAAGGCAGGGATAAAACCCTATGGCAAGCCTTAGCATAGCCTTCCTTAGCCCGTCCTGCTTGTTGTAAGGGGTATGTGCAGCAGCTCGTGTCTTGCGAAAGAGAGGAAGGATTGCTGGACACAGAGCAGCCAATGCAACCAGCACTGCCAGCGCCTCTTCTGTGCATCTCCATCTCCTGCAAGGAACTGCAGGAAAAATATACCCTGCTACTGTACCTTGCTCTTTGCAGGGACAGTCAGGATGCCAGTCCCCTGTTGTGTTTGGTACCATACCTCTTGCTTAAGAATTTGTTTGGAAGATAAGGACAACTAAAAGATAAGTTAGGCAACCAGCAACTTAATTGCTACGGTTAGAAGGAATAGCTGTAATGCGTTACACCAGAAATAAATTAATTAATCCGTTAGGAAAGCCTCCATTAAAGAGATGTTGTTTGTGGAGTGATGTAGAAGAGCAGAGTGGGACGTGGGAAAAAACAGAAGAGAAATAAAAACATTGAAATGTGACAATGGCTGATGCAGATAATTCCCTGTTTTTTCATTAGAAAAGATCAATTTCTAAGGTTCTTACAAAGGCAGAGAAACAAATTTTTTTTTGGCAATATTTTTTTTGTAGATATATTTCCAAAAATTGTTCAGGATACCTGATACTAGGTTCTGAGCCACAGTCTTCCAATGCCACATGGAAAACAATTTTTCTTGCTGGTTAGGTGTGGGATTTCTCATGGAATTGCAGAATATCAAGTCTTGTGATCTATTTACATTTAAAACGTGTAAAACTAATGAAAAAGCCAACAGAGAGGGCTCTTGTCTGTTTGCAGAATTTCTGAATTGCACCGCTTTTCGTATTTAATTTTTTCAGACTGTAGGTGTTAGGTTTTACCTGGGATTTAGTTTTCAGCAATGCAAATTTTTCTTAATACTAACAACAGATGTGAGCAAACTCAATGTAATTGCCACATCATTTGGTAAATTGGCATTACAAACAAGTCTCAGGGGAAGTAACATGACTCCCTCTGTATGTCATCACTTTTGGGATTTCCACCATAAAGAATCAGTGCTTAAATCTCTTCTTTCTATACCTACATTCAGATTAAAAAAGCTTATAATTGGGACTTGCTATTTCCCAAAGATCCTGGTATAGCCTCGTTTTATTACTACAAGTACACTTTCCCATGGGACAAACATTTCTGTTGTGTTGCCTTGCAAAAAAGCCTCAGTATCTGCCTTTTATACAGCTAAGTGTGCTATACCATGTATTAAACAGTGACAGACTGTGAAAAAGTAACAGTACAGAACGTCAATTTTTTGGTCACTTAATTGGTCCCAATATACAAGTTGTGCAGTTTGATGGTAGCTGTTAGAGCTCTCCTATCACTGTGGTTATTGCCCATGCCAGACTGGAAATATTAAGCAGGAACAGTACTTTTAGTTTCTCTGGCTAACAGAGCCCATCAAATTACCTCTATCTGCCACAGATGTTATTCCAACATTAGTATATTACAAGTTAATGTGTTTGGAATGATGTTTGGCTATCAGTATTTTGTCATTAGAAGAGAGAAAGGAAGACCAATGGTAGACAGATCTTACTATCTAGACTGTAATGAGTCCCTAAGGAAAATTTAAGGGGTAATTGTAACAAGCCTCTGGATGGACCAAAAAAATATTAGTCAAATCTCGTCTGATCTCCAACTTCCTTCTTCCTTTAAACTGTCAACACTTTCCATGCTTTTTGGCTCAAAATGCCTGTCTTCATCTCAGCTAAGCTCCATATAGCTTTTTACTTCCTTACAAAGTTTTCAAAAAGCTTAAGAGGCTTCTTAAAGTATCATTTAGTATGTGGTAGTAAAGCCAACTGAACTGGATGCACTAATGAATTTGTCAGAGTATGTATATGGAAGTGACATGGGGAAAAAGTTCACACCGTAATCTGTGCATCTCTAACGTGGAAGCATCTGCCAAAATCAAGAGCTTGGTTTCTCTACCTGACTGATGCCTTTCTACAGAAAACATCTGACTGCTAACACCAGAAATAGGCCTTCTTTAAGGCAATGGATATTGAAAAACAGCTAGAAAAAGGGATCAAATGTTTGATTTCATCATGGACGGCTTTACTTTTTATTTTGCTACAGGAATATTGAAGTCTTTGTTTTCCTGACTATTTAAATAACTGTTTCCAGTCCCAAAATATTTTCCAGTTTAAATAGTGAAATGAAGATCTCTCCCTTTGATGGAATAAAGATGGTTTCCTGTTCTAGGTGTGTTCTTCCTTTAGGTGTCTGCTAGGATGCCTAAGCCCAAGTTTCTAGAGCTGACTTAGGAAAAGGGCAATTGCAGCAGCCAAATGTCCATTTGTTTTTTTCCATGCTGTTTGGTGTCCTTATGTTACTCCTAGAACTTAAATCAAGACATAAAGAGACCAGATAGTATTAGGAACATCCAGAATATTGAATGTTAACATTATACCAAACAAAGAAATAAGGATTCTCTGAGATGGTAGCAGGAGACCTATACTGAGGAACACCATGATGAAATTCAGAATAGTTATGGTGAGAGCTATTTGGCATGGCATAGTGTCCTAGCGGAGTGCTAGATGACTCTGGTTCTTGGTGTATTTGAAGATGGTCTGGAGGACCTATTACAAAGCTATGGTCTTGTCTAAGCACCTTAGTGAGTTTGTTTTTTGTCCTGTGGAAATAATGTTCTGAATGTGAGCTATAGCTGTTCCTTGGTACCCGCTAACTATGGTGCTTGTCCAAGTGCATATTAGCTCTTTGTGACTATTGGAGTTCATGACCAATGTTTACGTGACACGGAAGAAACGAATTCTCAGAGAATTATTGGATCCTGCTCTATTTTTCCTAGGGCAGCTAAGACCTGCTGAAAGCTGCTGAGCAAACCCACCTGTAGGATAGGGTGGAAAAGCTTGCAAATTCCTCACCATTTCACGCCAGTAAAGAAAGAAGCCAAGGAACTGTCAATATTTATATTTAGACCTGAAGATGTATATTTTTCTTCCTTTTTTTCCTCTTTTTTTTTTTTTTATGAGGGGGAACCAGACTGAGAGAGTCAACAACTTGTTGAGCTTAGGACAAAAATAGCACATCTCTCTGCATTTTCTTTTTCTTCTCTCACAGTTTCCTCCATTGACTTTGGTTCAGCTCTCACTGGACCAACAAGCTCTGAGAGCTCCTATAAAATGCTCAAGTAAAAAAAGAGTGTGCCTGCCAGGTGGGATTTTTTTTTCCCAAGTGCTCACAGCTCTAATTTTCACCACATGTGAACAAGTGTTTGCAGTTTTAAAGATGTGTTGAGTAATTGCACATGGGAGACATCTTCTCTTTAATGTTCCCAGTGTGTTCAAAGCTTTTCTGTGAGAACACCCCTGTTAACAATGGAGTTGTGGCCTTTAGCTTATGCTTAAGTGGGTACTGCTTTGTGTTGAAATAGAACTGGTAGCACTTGCCTTTTCTTATTCCCTTAGCTTAGCTAATGAAAGACACTGCTATAATCTACCTCTCTTAGGATCAGGAGCTGAGGCCAGAAAATGTCTTTCTAGGAGGTGGAAAGTCGCCTGCAACTACCATTACTGTAGGTACCATTTCTTTTTGTATCAAAATAAGGAACAAGGAGGCTTCTAGCCTCCATTGTTGTGTGAGTCTGTAAAGGGATGTGCTGCTTTTACACACCAATAAAAGGGAAGACCCCCTTATGAAAAAGAGGTTTGTGATCTGTCAGACTGATTAAATGTGTAGGATACTCAGTCACGTTCCCTGTGACACCACAGAAACGATGTGCCAGAGCTTCAGTGGAGACAGAACAGTTTTCAGTACAGCTGAGGAGGAGGGGGAGATATATCATTGGCCCTGGTCACCCTCTTTCTGAGCCCTGATAACCGGGATGGCTTAGGTAATGTTATTTCAGTGCATCATCATCCAAAAAACCTGTCTATAGGGGAGTCTCTCATAGCTTGGTTGAATGTCCTGTAGAACTGAGTCTGGACACCATTAGTAAGAGAGCAAACCATAGAAGAGTGGGTTTGGAGGGCTGATAGAGATGTGGGACACAAATGAAGTACCAATGGTAGAAAATGAGATATGAAAGCAGGTAAGAGAACAAATGTAATTGTTATGAGATAGGACTCAGATAACAACTGTGTTTTCTTTGTTTCTGTAGGTTGCTGTTCTCCTGCCCAGTAATTCTGTGCTAAAGTGGTACTGAAATACGTATTACCTCCAAAATTGTCTGCCTTTAATTGTTGCTAGAAATGGATTTAAAAACAATGTATTGTTGAAACTCATGGTGAGAAAACGATATTCTCTTTTCCTCCATTGGTCTGAAAATGTTGTATAGTCTAGGCTTTTATTTGAAATAACATGCAGTAAATAGCCTGGCTGATGTTTTGTAAATTTTAGGAACTATAATTAAAAGTCATCTACTCCTAGTTATTGTTGCAAGGCGGCTGACGATACCCTGTTCTGCACTGCCCTCTGCTTGGGGGAGCACTGAGCCACCCATCTCTCCTTATTTTGCTTGGAGGAACATTAAAAGTGCCTACAACAAAGAGAAGGCTTTTAAATCCAAGCAAATGAGCTGCAAGCACCACTTATATTTATATTTTTGTAGTGATCAAAGGTTTCGGTCAAGATCACCACCCTACTGGGCCATGTGCTGTAGAAGGAAGGCACAGTCCTTGTCCCACAAGACTTTGAATTCGACACAAAATAGAAATTGCACAACTGTTGCTGAGCAGCCATGTCTTGGGGCAACCCTCACCAACAAATTTGCAGGCTGAACCTCTCCAGAAGGTCACATATACAGAAGTGTGTGAGTGCGCTTTCCCTTTGAGCTGACACAGCTGCTGCGTACTCTGCGAATGGAAACACTCATGCTTTTCAGATCCAGGAGGTCTCCAGTTCAATCTCTATAGATAAACTCTCTGGAGATGTGCTTATAGTTACAGTGTAATTCAAGGCAGGAAAAACAAGTGAGCACTTTTAGATTATCAACACCCTCAGAAAGAGATCTTTCATTAGAGTTGTGACAGGCTCAGTGATTCATTAGTTGGAAAAAAGTTAATATGTATTTGTAGATATAAACCAGAGCTGATCAGAACGGATCGAGTTCGCTCAGTAGTAGCTTATTACCAAAGAATTAAAGGTTGCAGTGGGATCTGCATCTAAAATTGGAGGAAACTACTTGGCCAGAAACGCTTTGGTGTATTATTGTTTTTAACTTGAATTGCTCTTTTCCCTTGTTGGTATTTGCTCTATGATGTATGTGTAGAGAGCAACTGTAACACTTCTCCAGAACAGTATAAACTTGTCATATTAAATTTCACTTGGAAATTAAAAGGTTTCTAATCAGTAGAGCAGTGAAGTTCTGGAACAGCCTTCCAGGAAAAATGGAGGCCAATAAATTTAACCATAATGAAGCCTGAACAGTTTATAAAAGGGATTATATGACACAGTCCTTAGAATATTAGGGGACTGAAACTGATGATCTATGCGACTCACTTTCCAAACTGTTTTCCTAGGTCTGAGTATTACAACCCTTCTCACAACACATTTTTGCAGCTAATTCTGTGATCGTTGCTGTGTGAAGAATATTGGACAGTAATTCCCAGAGTACCATTTTATGGTGCCTCATGTTTACAGACGGTAAATTAAAAAATATATGCTATGTCAAATTATTTTAATATTGCTTCTTTATGCAGGAAATTGAGGTGGTTGTTACAGGTCTGAGAGGAATCTAACATAACACAAGAATAGCTGTAGCAGGTTAGAGGTCCAGTTAACCCAGTACCTTTTCTTCAGCTATGGCTGAAACCAAAGCTCTAATGAGCAGAGTGAGTCTGTGGTGGTACTTCTTAGAAGTGCTTATCTAACTTCCAACAACTTGATGCCTAGGGAATCCCCAGAATCAGATCTAGTTCCTCTGGGCTTCCCAAGCCCTCTGATTTTTCTTCTGTGAATTCAAGCAGCCTCTCTTTTAACACATGAAGAGTTTTGACATCCTAGTGCAAGAGCTTTCATAGCAGATCTGCACGCTGCATGGAGAAGCATTTCCTTTTGACTTGCTACCTGCTTGGTTAATTTCATTAACAGAGAACAACACTGAGTATCCCGCCTGCTGCAGATGTACTTTCTCATACTGTCTCTTTTCCAGGTTGAAATCTATCCTAATCTGCCTGTGCAGAATCCAGCCTTACCTTCGTTATGCTTGCTACACTTCTAAGGACTTTACTCTTCTGCTATATCCATCTTGAGACAGGGACACACTAGAACTACAGATCACATTCAAGATTCACACACATCACAGATTGATTTATTGACATGAAGATGCTCTTTCTTTGTTTTGTTCCCTATTCCTTTCCTAACATCCTAAAATTATCTTTTCTTTGTTTTGTTAGTTGCCAAGTACTAAGCTATTTTCATAGAACTTTCTATTCTGATCCCCAAATCTCATTCTTGAATGGCTTCAAGCCCACTGCTTAAGACTTATTTGGTGTACTCCTAGGTAATGTTTTAGTAAAAAATATTTCCAGTGTCCCTTACCATTAATGAAAGCTACTCTTGAGCATGAATATACTCAAGGACCTTTCTGTCCTACATTAAGAGAGACAGTTCTAATTTATCCTCCAAACCCTTAGCTGAAGTTAGCCATCTTGGCTTCCATTTTATTTCCATGCCTGTTTTCCATTATAAAACTAGATATAATCTGTAGCCATCTAAAGATGGCCTGTAGACAAAGTTTGGTTGCCTTATGCAGCATAGCTGCATAAAGGTTATAGGTCTTGTTACTTGGAGCTCCAGCTATGGAGAGTATCTTTTTAGTAGCATGTGAAACTTGGGACATTATCAGGCCTCTCTGTTTAGAGAGCAGTTCTGGAATTAACTATTCATTGAAGAACAATTTTTCAAAGCTTTTTTTTTTTCCTTCAAAAATGAAGTTAAACAATTCACAGCTAGCGAGTAAATCAGAGTGAGTTGGCTAGCAGAAACTCTCAAGTTTTTAATCCTTATTTGTTGTATGGCCTTGCAGAATTCATACGACCTGTGCTGACCACCCACAGAAGGAGATAATTAATAGAGTGTCATGAGGTTTAATCAGTGCTTGTTAAACCTTTTTTAACCCTTATGGGAAAAACTGTCATTCAATACAATTGTGGTTGCTGACTGACATTTATATATGCAAGAAAATGATGACTTTTTTTTAAGAAATTTTCCAGCTGTGGCTATTGAAGAGTAAGTATTCCTCAATGAATGCAGCTTAATGTTAATCACAAAGGACAATAGAAAAATGGTACCTTTGGAAAACATGCCCCTACTGACTGTGTATGGTGAATTTACACTTCAAAGGTTTCTTTGAATAAGAAAACCTAACAGTATGAAACACATAGGAGAATAATTGCAACACCCAGCTAATGTTTTAGCTTATCTGCTAGTTCCTGATTATGTTTACCTGTTAGATAGCTCCATCACCTGTGGATATTCAGTCTTTCTCCTCTCTGTTTTAAATGACATGCAGAATAGCAAACACAGCCAGTAGCATTAGTCCTTCTGCAAAATGCTCAGCTCCAAACTGATCAAAAGAAATTGTGCATGAAGACAGGTATCAGCAAACAGTTTAACCAGTGGTATTGATCTAAGATTATAATATAAGGCAAGATTTTTTTTTTTTTTTATTGTAAAGCTGGTGGACTGTTTTGCAATCTTTATCACAGAATAGTGGGGGTTGGAAGGGACCTCTGGAGATCATCTCGTCCAACCTCTCTGCCAGAGCAGGTTCACCTAGGGCAGGTTGCACAGGAACATGTCCAGGCAGGTTTCGAAAGTCTCCAGAGGAGACTCCACAGCCTCTCCGGGCAGCCTGTTTCAGGGCTCTATCACCCTCACAGTAAAGAAGCTTTTCCTGATGTTGAAGTGGAACTTGTTGTGTTCCAGTTTGTGCCTGTTGGCCCTTGTTCTGTCACTGGGCACCACTGAAAAGAGACCGGCCCCATCCTCTTGCTGCCTGCCCTTCAGATATTTATAAACATTGATAAGATCCCCTCACAGCCTTCTCCAGGCTAAATGGCCCCAGGGATCTCAGCCTTTCTTTGGAAGAGAGATGTTCCAGTCCCTTAATCATCCTCATACTCTCTCCAGTAGTTCCCTGATAGCCATCTACGCTGCTAGTGTAGCAGCACAAACTGCAGAGCTTCTCACACTCAAACGTTCTTATGACACACCACGTCACTGATGTAGAGCAAGGTTCAGCTCTTAGTATTTAGTTGTAAGCAGCACTAGCAAAAGATCATATTTAATCCAGTCTTTATAAGCTTATGCTCTCTTCCACATTTCTCCTGCCAAAGCTGGTGCAGTTTGCCATGTAAATGTGTATGTCTAGTACTGTAAAAGAGGAGAATATATTGACCCCATATTTATTCAAAGAGAACAATAAAGTAAGTTAGTGTTTTCTTTACTGGAGGGAATGTCCTGACTCCTTTAAAACAATAATTTTTATATAATGAATTGATCTATTTTCACAAGGAAATAAATTTTCAATCACAGTTCATTTTTTCCCATCAAAAAAACCCCAAAAAATTTCAGAACAACAACATGTACATAAGTTTTTGTGACTGCTCTTACTCTTATAAACAAACCAGTGAGCACTGCACGTCCCATGGGAGGTAGACCACCCAAATGAATATTTGAGAGACACATTTGAAAATTCCTTTTGTAAAGCCAAAATTTTGACTGAGCTTTTAAGGAACTTGACTTTTTGTGCTTCTGGGACAAACAGTGCAGCCCTTTGTCTGGTGCATGCTGAGGGAGAGATGCTGAGCTTCCCTCAAGGATTCTCTTAACTGTCAGTGCTGTTACTAAACAGCAACAAAAAATGATAACATTTTGCACTTCTGCAGTCACTTTAATCCAAAGAGCACCAAATGCATTCAAAGAGACTCCTCTAGAAGAAACCGTGGATACAAATGTAAAGGGTAGGTTCTCTCCAGGGAGGAAGAACCCTGGATTAAGGGAAGAACCTGGATTAAGTCTGTTGGCCCCAGCAGAGAGGATGTGCTTCTATGCAAATGCCTTAATTTAAATCAACACAGACCCAAACCCAAGGAAAAGCTGCAGTGGGAATGTGGACTTAGTGATGGAATTACTGCTAGAGCATGGTAGAAATAAATAAGGAAACTACAGCTTTGTCTTGAAGTCTATTTATCATATTTATTACGGGTTAAGTGTTCAAAAAGGGGAAGGCTTTGAAATTCGGTAGATAGTAGCCTATCTAGCAGTTTGGAAAATTGCTATGTTTTTCATTTCTGCAGGTTAATGTCAAGGAAAGATGAATCTTTCTGTGCAGATGAGAAATTAGCTTGCAAGCTCTTTGAGACAGAACTGGTGCTTTTGTATCTTGGTCAGCTATACTAGGGTGACGATGTTCTCTTTGAGGTCTCTCTGCATCACCCCATGAAAATAAATAAGAGGAATAATCACAGAGAAAGGGTAAATGCATTGCTTGTGATTTTTACTGCTGGAAAAAAAAAATAAATGCTAGTCTAAAAAGGCCCTGCATTCAAAGGGACTTTGTAAGAAAACGTTCAAAGCATTACACAGTGCTACAACTCCTCCCTACCATCAGACATGACCCTCCATTCACTGCAGGACCTGAAGTGGCAGTGGCTTTCGTGCTGGGCATGCAGTTACTGAAAGATCTAGGGCTGCAAGAGAGCTCTTGATGTCTGGGGAAGAGCAACTGTTGAGAAATTTTGATGGCTCTTTTCCTTGCTCTCAGGGTTAGGTTTTCCATGAGTGTTTATGTGTCTGACTAGTACTTATTACAGAGAGATTTTGAGGGTGATGGAGCCCTGGCCCAGGCTGCCCAGAGAGGCTGTGGAGTCCCCTTCTCTGGAGAGATTCCAAATCTGCCTGGACACAATTCTGGGCACCCTGCTCTGGGTGACCTGCTGAAGCAGGGGGGTTGGACGAGATGATCTCCAGAGGTCCCTTTCAACCCCTACCATTCAGTGATTCTGTGACTTATGGAGGGGATTGTAAGTGTGGGAACATGGGTACTTAGTGTGTGTGACTGCGTTTTGATGAGCCATTTACAGTATTTATACCAGAATTATTCATAAAGCTCCTTGACCTGGATTCTCAGTCTTATTGGTGAGGCAGGTAGAACTGGAAAGGGAGTGAGAGGCTCAGGTTTTCTCTTTGTATTGCCTTGATTTCAGCAATTGCTGTTCTATACGGTGTCGACCTGGAAATGACAGGCAGGTAAGGAAGCATGTGTGAGTGTGACTTTTTCTGATTCAAAGCTGTAAGTAAAAACATAGACACAACCTCAGTGTGAGCTGGGACAGCCCCAGGCTGCAAGCTGGGAGCGCACTCTGCACAGCAGCTGCTCTGGGGTCTCTCCTGCGTTTGAAACCTTTGTGCGTTTGGGTGCGATGTTGAAAAACGCGTAAATTCTCCATGTCAGGGCAACGCAGCAGGAATCAAGGGCATCCAAAAGCTGCCTCTTTTTACCCAGACGGTCCATGCCACCTTCAGGACCAGAGAAGTACAAGGACATATCACAAACGTGTATCATATGTTCAGAAACTGCTGTGCTTCAAACCTGGTAAGAAAAAACATCTGAGTCCAGCACTACTGTCAGGCCCTACTTAGTGAAGCAAGGGATGAGCTTCAAGGCAAAGGTATTTTCTTCATAAGGTTCTTGGTTCAGCTTTGGTTTTAATATTCCTTTGGATTACAGAGCAACCCAGTTTCTGAGTATATTTGTTTGGTTTTCACTTTTCGTTCCTTTGTCGTCAAAAGCTGGTTCATGTCGATGTTACCTGTAGAAGAAATTGAAATAGATGATGTGCATTGAATACTACACAAAATTTTCATCAAGTTTCCTGATTATAGCAGTCTTGATTGAAATGAAAATAAAGATACAGGTGAAAAATGTGATCTAAGAGCTTGCATTATTCAAAGGGCCCTTCTTTTTTCAAATGACCTTTAATAGGGTTATATGTGTATGTTTTATAATACTGAAACTGCCATACTATTCAAACCTAAAAAAATCTTTTCATAGTTGTATTTAATTATTTCTACTTCTTTGAAGCTTAACATATTTTCACCATATGGCAAGCATTTAATTTTTTCTATTTTTCTATTGGAGATTAAATTAAAATGGTTATTTGGTTTAGCAAAAGCCTTCAACCTATTTGTGCTGCAAGTCAAGAGTTCTTTAGGCTTGTTCTTCACTATCATACTGTATTTTTCTTAATGGCTTGCTGAAAAACATGGTGAAGTCAACAAAGGTATTCCCATCATCTTCAATAGGCTTTGGATCAAGCTCTGTGAGAACAGGACAATTCTCCACTCCTGCCCTGAAGCCAGTGACAGAACCTCGATACATCAATATTATCAGAGTTTCCACAAAAATAGTGGCCATGTGCCACATGGTGGGTGGTCTTTTATACCAGCCAGAAAGAAATTAAGCCAACAGGCACATAAAATGACAGTGAAGCAAGAGGTATTTTATACCCCAGTTGTCAGAGGAGACTTTTCGTCTTGCCTAGATTGTCTTGTTTAACCCATTCCATAAAACAGGCATAACACTTATCCCTCCACAGAGCCTGCTTGCTTAAGCTGGGGTTAAATATGTCTTCTGGACAGGCCTCTTAACTGGATTGAAGACTTTGAAGCATTTTCAGTCACTGGATCATGGCAGTGGTAGGCTGCTCTCACTACTCAAATGTTCATCTAATATAGTTAGCAAATTGTGGGTGAGAAATGACCTTTTCAGGCGCCCTTGGAAAGCACTGAAACCATATTTATCTTAGTGATGATAGCATTGTGCAGCACCCAGTAGTAAGAACACCCAGGAGCAAGCTAAAATTCAATGGTTTAAAGTCCCTTATAGCTATTTATAACGCTAATCTTTCTGTAAAAGAGATTACTATTGCCAGTCCCTTGCACCATTTAATTTAGACACAAAGTCACATTTTTCTTGGAAGAAAACATTCATATTGTTAAATTTAAAGGTTTCAGTCCTAAAGCTCATTCCTCACTGGAGGCAGGTAAGCAACTTAACTAAGCTGCTCATGTGCTCTTATTTAACCACATGCTTTAACTTCCGTGTGGCTGTTGGGCCAAAAAAATCAGGTTTATGGGGTTTTTTACCTTAAAAAGTTTTCTTCTAATTCACCATTCATTGTAGAGCTGTTTTATAGTTTGATGTCTTGGCATCTTGCAAGAAGTGGTGCTTTTTGTTTTGATGCTTTTCAGGTGGGGTTCAAACCTGATACCTGCACCAGAATGTTATGCTGAGACTAAATTTTGGAGTAATATTTCTTTTTATGCATTGAAGTGTCCTTAATTGAGTAACCTTGCCATGAATACAACATAAACCGTGACGTTTGTAGATTCCAAATTCATGTCTGGAGAAAAAATATTTGCTACAGGCAAAGAACCATTCAGCAGGGACAGAGGAGCTTTGGATTCCAGTCTCTGGATGAATGTTTGTTTAGGGAAATTTAACACAGCTCCCTAAAAATGAGGTTTTACAGACCCTTGTCCATATGTCTCTTCGTCTGTCATCACAAAACTTGACAAGAGACTAGAAATCTCCAAGGTAGAAAATTTCCATATAGCTTAAAACTGACTGGTTTCAGTCTCCACAAGGAGAAGGGCAAAAGTTGAAGTTCACCTGGCTGGCAGCTAAAATGGACCAAGTGGAAATCAGGAGTCTAACTCCTCTACTGTAGTCTAAAAGAATTATGGCTCTGAAATTGGCATTTAGCATAAATCTCTACTCTTTCTAAAGAAAGATTTAATTTTTTTTTTTTTTTTTTAGATTTTTTTGAACTGATAATAAATATTTTTCTTGCTACAGTATGAAAGCTTACATTGCACTTGATGTAGTGGGCAAACGGTGTTTCCATTTAGTGCAGTGGGAGCTTTAACATTGACTAGCCAACATTTCTTGCTGTACTATCTTCTGGAATACAAAGTGTGGCTGTGAATTCCTCTGTTGCTTTGCTTTGTTTTATTTTGTTTCACATTTTGCATTGCTTGGTTTGCCTGTCAGGCAGAGGGGGAACCTGGGGTAGGAAGTTGTTGCTATATCTGTCATCTCACCTGAAGCAGTTCTCAAGATTTCTATAAACTGTATATTCTTTGGCTCTTCTACAAAAATGTGAGAATATTCAGATAGGGCTGTAACTGATGCTACATCCGCTTCTTGGAAAAAAAGATTTAATGTAAAGATTAGTCAAAAGAACAAAAGACCTTTCTTCACTTTCATTTGTTCATTGCGTATTCAATTTACTTTTTATCACTCCTTTAGCAAAAAAAACTCTACAAACAACTAAGTCTCTGTAAGAATGAACCCTTCCATTTCAGCTGTGTTACAGGAATTAACTGCAACATCACAACTGTTTGCTTGAGACAGAGACCTAATCAATGTTAAAATGTAAAATGATGCAACCCAAACCATTCTGTGGTTTTATGGTTCTATGATTCTACAATTCTATAATTCTATGATGCAATTAACCCTCATTTTAAAAATTGTAACTTCTAAGAAAACAAACAATCAGTTTGTTTCTCTTCTAGGAAATTCCATACTTAAAAAAAAAAAATTATATGCTTCTTTTACTTAAAGAAGGTTTATTTTATCTTTTCGTCTATCCTATATGAAAAAATGATTTCTCATTATAATGTATTTTTTACTTCTCCTTGGGCTATTAGATCTCACTAACTCGAACAATGGAGTCTTCACATAAGCCATTATAATTTCAGTCTTTCTTTTTTTTATCAAAATCCTAAGGCTACAGTTGGAAGGGCATGAATTCCAATCTTGAAAGACACAGGTTGTCCTTAATCCTATTAATGTTAATCATATTTTATGGCACTATGGACCTTGCAGCATGAAGCTCCTCACTGTACTTAAATAGTGATGTTACTGCTTTGATATGACTGCAGCAAAGTGGCATTAACAAGTCTCCACCCCTTAAAGTCTCAGGCAATCAAATTTCATTTATAAGGAGGAAATAAAAGAGGTAGAAGGGGAGGGAAGGAAGGAGGATAGAAAAAGAAAGAAAGAAAAAGCAAGGAGGAGGGAAATGAAGAAAAGGGAAAAAATAAATAAAGAAAAAGGAGTAATTTGAGTAAGGAGAAAAATCAGAATGCACTGATGAGGAAGGTGTAATTAGTCCTTTTTTGGTTTTTCCCTTGGTGCTTACCAGCAGTGGGAGGATTGTGCATACTCGCAGGAAAGATCCTGGTGTGGGATGTGAAGTTTATCTATG
This sequence comes from Eurystomus gularis, assembly GCA_013400335.1. Classification (NCBI taxonomy): domain Eukaryota; kingdom Metazoa; phylum Chordata; class Aves; order Coraciiformes; family Coraciidae; genus Eurystomus; species Eurystomus gularis. Next base: position 115,455 of record VZZY01010026.1, on the reverse strand, counting down.
GACATGCTTCCAGTGACCTGACACTATTTAACTGCTGCCCATAAAACAAAAGTGGTTTGCAGAGGAAACCCATATATCTGTGAGGTGGTCCAGCAGAACAGCAGACTTCAGCAGCATGAACAAGCAAGACACATGGAACCTGCTCTAATATCCATGGAGATATGTCCTTTCACTGTCTTTTGAAGGCTTTCTCTCAGGTCCAAAATAGTAACACAAAAGGTAACAGACTTCATTTCCTCTGCCCATTTTGTTTGTGTTGAGCTTTTCATAGCATATGTCAGTAAATGCCTTGGAAGAAAGGATATAACATTTGTGTTCTAGAGAGCAAATGACCCAATATCCTTATAACTCCGCTCAGTTTAGCATGAACACCTTCCTGTTACCTGCACCTCCCCTTGGAACCATCCCCTAGTTCCTCCTATCCTGCTGTGTGTGCTAGTGTGGCCTAGTTGAATCTGAACCTGCCAAGAGGCTAGCACAGTGCCAGCCATCAAAAAGAGCGTCAGGTACACCATGAACTTCATGACTTGCTAAAGGACTTTTCTTACTCCAGAAGCTTCTAAGACTGGTGGTGATGATGGACATTATCATCGGTATATTGCAGACTATGTACTTAACAGCAAACCCAATTTTCCTCTGCTCTCTTGTACACACGTTTTACCAGCTAATCCCTAATGGTGGTGCTTGCAGTATGAATTAATACTGTGCACATGGATTGCATCTATTTCCCCTTTAAAAAAATATTATTTTGATTTTCCAGGTACTTTTGGCTGGATGCCTGTGTACAGTAAGTCCAGTTTATTTTTCCACCAGTCACCACTGCTGTGGGAGCTCACTCAGAGATCAAGAAGACAAACCTCTCTGAGCTTGCCTCCCAAATCCAGGAAGAATGAGCACATAAGCTCGGGCAATATTTACAGGAGTTTTGCCTAGAAACATGAGTGCCAAATGCAGACTGGGTTTTTTCGTGTTTTGCCTTTGTATTGCTCAGTCAAAACAAGTTAATTTTAAACTGAATGTTTTCATTTTGGAAAAAACAAAACAAAAAAAGGAAAAACAGAGTAGTTCTTTGTGAGGTGTTATTTTTTAGTTTCACCAATCCAAAATGACGGACAGAGAAGTTCTGATTGCTGTTGTCTATAAACCCTTTAGGTTTAGAACTTGCAGTGTTATTTATTATTGAATAAACTTTTGTATTACTTCTTAGACCTTGCTAATCAAGGATTTACTCCTGGATGAACCCTCGTGATCTCATAATATAGCATATCAGAAGCTAGTGCGGACAGTACCACATTGCTGAAGCATGAAATCCACCACAAAAGCATTGAAAAGTCTTTTTCTAGGCAAAAGCCCCATTAGATTTCATCCCATTGGATTTCTTCTTTTCTCACTGGGGTTTTTGTCCTATCTTACTGCCTTATTATTTTTCTTACCCTATGCAGCACAGGAAGCTGAAATGATATATGCTAATATTTCCTGATAAAAAAATACAACATTCATTCCTGCCCTCAACTTGTACAAAAGGACAACAAAACATCTCTGTATGTGCTTGGGCAGACTTTCTCCCCAGTATTTTTCTCAGGTAGCATGCTGTCATCTTCTTCCCTGACCTGAGGGCACAGTCAGCATTAACAGTGACCATAAAAGGTCCTGCAGAAAGACCAGGGCAAGCTTACTCAGTTAAAGAATATGACTCCTCCAAAACCTCTTATTTTTCACTCAGGAAATGGAATTGTATTTTTATCTGCTGTTCACCAGTATCTCAGTTCAGAAGCCAATAACAAAGCAGCCTAATTAGTTCAGTGTAAGGTGCTTTGTTCTGCTATCAGATGTTCCTGTGTCCACCTCTGACCCTGTTCTCTCATCACTGCTGAGCCGTGGGTTTTATTAGCTTCACATTCACGTTTCTGTACCCGCTGTTTTCTCAGATGAATGGGCCCTGCCTTGCTGAGAAGAACTATTTGACAGGTTGGGTAGCATCTTTCCTTGCACAGCCTGGGAAGGCCGTAACATTGTTTTAAATTTATGAGTACCATCAGGATGCTTGCAAGCTACACAGCAACTGTTTCTTCTTTTCCTGCTCCCCCCAACAAATGTGTGTACGAGGGGGAACGAAGACTGCTCCTGAGTTGTTGGCCCAAAGAAAATGCCTTTCTGAACGGTGGGTGAGCCTCCTGGAGAGAGGTGGTCAGTGTCAAAAATGATCTTTATTTTATGCTCTTAAAATTCATTCTGTCAAGATGTGTCTAAACTGGATAGAATAGTGCAGAGGTACTTGAGGAAACTGCTTTCCTACCAATCTATATACAAAAATATCTTAACCATGCAGAGACGTGGAGCTTCACCTCAAAAAATTGGTTGACACAAACTTATTTGTAAGACTATATGGCTATTTCTGTAGATAGGAAACACTCCCAAGACACTGATAGTAATAATTTGAAAACAAAAACCCTGTGTATTTCTGCTTATGTTGTTTCTTTTCACTTTTCCCAGGCTGAGTATCTTCTAAGGTGATGAAAACCATGAAGATGGACATAAACAGATGGGTTATCCTACAGAGCTCTGAGAATAACCCAACCTTTTTATCTGTGTGATTCTAAAGCAGCACACACCATGACTGTGTAAACTGGACTAAGCTCCCCATGCGAGCTTTAAACCATCTAGCTGAGGTATTGCTAGCATGGACACAGGGGTAGGCAACCGCTGAGCTGGTTACATGCTGGAACACCAGCACTTTGGGTGAATTTGTGCCTCTTAATGAGACAACTAAAGATTCATTTGATTTTACTTCAGAACAATGTGAAACTCATAGTCTGATTTGATTTCAATATGAACACAGGTGAGACTTGATGGATTTGACTGAATTTTGCCTTGAAAGCTGGTGTTTGTTTTGCTTTTTTTTTCCTAAGCCAAGTAAAGGCGTAGTAGAAATTTGTAAAATATTTGTTTCTGTGACTGTAAATATTAAAGCTTGGGCTCTGGCCTTTGCAAACTGAACTGTGGCTTTGCGGTTTGGTGCATTTGCAAACCTCAGGCCATGCTAAGAAAAATTCAGCAAACACAGGCTGAGGTTGTTGGCTTTGCTAGGGAGTCATCAGATCTCCCTCATTCCAGCTGGCCTCTTTCCTTCCTCCCTTGAAGTCTCCTGAAGGTATGTATGCATGAGACAAGTAGAAAGTCCAGGGAAGCTTTAAATGTAAGGAAGTTTTTATTTGGGAGCTGATGGTTTAATTTAAGAACAAATGGTTAAGCTCACGCTCATGTTTCCCTACAATGGGAGTCAAAATCCTAGTGAAAAAACAACTTGCTTTTAGCAGAAAAGATGATCACTCTAGTACTTTTTTTTTTTACTTTCACAACGTGTGTCACACAGCTGGAGCCAAGAGGCAGAGTGCAACCTTGATCTACCCATGGGGACTGTCTCCATCTAAGAAAGGCACATTTCCTGCAAAACATCTCATCAGCTCATCTACTGTGCGCTTCTTCCCACTGACAGAGGATGTAAACCACTACAAACTGGGCACCAGATCAGGGTGAGCAGAGAGCTAAAGCTTCAGTGCTCCAGGTAATACAGAACCGGTGGATGATCAGTAGAGAAGTCCCTTGCATTGCTCTTGCCTGTGCTGAAACCCTGAGTTCAGAAAAATGCAGCATAAAACTCATAGTGGGGGGTGAGTAAGCTGTTTTCTGAAATTCCCCTCATTCATCTACATGAGGGAAGAATGACAGCTGGTAGAAACAAATCTAAAAAGTTGTTTTGTATTTTCCTGCTTAAATAGAACTGAGGGGCTACGAAATTGTATTTTTATACATATAAATTAAAGTAGCCTTTTAAAAGCACCGGTACACAAAAATAATTCTACAACAATTCAAGTCCTCAAATAATTCTTACCTCCAGATAGCCAACATAAATTCAGAAAAGAGGCAAAGGGGGAAATAAAAAGGAGAAAACTGAGGTGGAAGATAATGAAGGGAAATGAAACAACCGTGAAGAATTAAAGGTGAAGAAAAGGTCTGTGAAATAAGGGGTGCTGAGATAAAGCTCTTCCTATTGTCCACATCCAGGAGTATGTGGCTGAAACACAAGACTCCTATAGCTAAAAAAAGTGTTGGATGCATAAAAATACCTGCATCTTCCCATGACAGCAAGCTTAGTTTGGTTCTGTTACTACTGTCTGTGAACTAAACACTACCATAAAAAGGGAATAGTTTATTTTATATAATTTCTTTTATTTCCACCCAAAGTAATTTTGTTCTTTATGCATTTCTTCACCAGCCAGCAGCCTTCTTCCAACAGTTTGCATTTGGCAAGAAGCAGCTTAAGTCAATAAAAAAAGAAGTGTCATGAGCAACAAAGACCTGGGTACAGTTTTCCAAATGACTGTAAAGTAAAATTTACTGAAAAGCAGGCAAAGAACTCATATCTAGAAATCGAGTCACTGCTTGTAAAAGTCAGAGGTTAAATTCCTTTTTAAAAAAAGCTCTCACATCCATCTGTCAGGCATGCCCTATCCTTGCTTAAATATTTGAGTGGTGGAAATAGCTGGGATAGGCAGGAACATTTCTTAGACGTATGTTAGAGATCTACAGCACAAAATTGAATTACTTCACTCTTTTAAAGGGCATTTCTAATTTTCACTTATCAAGTATTATGAGCTATAACACAACTTTTTAAAGGCAAAAGGAAAAGTAAAATAACAGCAACAAAAGAAACATCCCAGTGTGTATTTATTTTACTTTGTAATTCAAGTCAGTCCAATTGTGCTGCAGGGTATTTAGTTTATGCAATACTGAAGTTTGAAAACTCCACCCAAAATTATTTTTGGATCATATTTGGTGAGATATATTACACAGGAATGATTGATTTAGTTGCGTGTTTTGAGGTTTTGTGTTTTGTATTCTGATGCAGACAGGCTTTAAAAAAAAGCATATTCATAGCAAAGCCAGAGAAACATCTTTATCTAATTTCCATTTTCTAATGTGAAGACTAAATTTTAAAAGTAGACATTGACTTCTATATGGTCAAAATAGCAGTTTCTCTACTGACTTCCACACATTGAAAGAAACTGTAACTGCTTTCTTAATTGCCCAACGCATAGCCATAAAATGGCTGCTCTTGTCAGGCAATGGCTGCTTTCAGTTACATTAATTTTATCGTGTGAAGTACTGGTCTTCAGAGGGATGAAGTTCATTACTTAATATTTAGTGGCCAACTTACTGGATATGCTTAATTATATAGCTTCTGGTCAGAAAGAATGATGTATTAGGATGTTCACATGCCTTTTTCCTTCACTGGGAATTGGGAACAAACCTCCACCATTTCTCCCAGCAGCACAGTGAGTATTGGCCACATTGCAGAGCTGGGAATTTGCTGAATGCCCAAAGGCAGCAGGCTTTTCCTGCTGTGTCCTGGTGCAGTGAATAGCACGGTTTAGGGTGCCCTTTCAGACATGCCCCGCCAATGGCAATCACGCTCCTGACTCCCTTTGGAGCTTTTCAAAGGCCTCCTCTAGCCTAGGATGGAAATTACTTCCTCGGAGCTCTGCAAATGTAGGGATCACTTGCCTTTTATCTTCTGCTTGGCCTGCGGAGTACATATCAAAAGCAGCCACTCTTGGTTGGCAGCCCAGAGATTTGCAGCCCTGGTTTGTTTCTCACTCATGCTGGGTGAGCATGGAGGGCAGAGGGCTCTGCACCCCACTTCACTCGCCGTGGGCACAGGACAGGCCAGACTTCCTCCCTGAGCAGCTCCCCCAGGCCTTTCACGTCACAGTCCCAAGCAGAAGTCAGGGAAGTGAGGCTGCTTGGACACCTCATCACCTTAGAGGTTAGCAAGGAGGAGGAGGGCTGCGCGAAGTGCAGAGGGAGCTGCCTGGTTCAGCTACCCACGAGCAAAAGAAGTCCTGAGTCTGCAGTGTCCAGCGGGCTGCAAAACCCTTCAGCTGTATCCCATGGCAAGAAGAAGTTGTGGAGGGCATAGGGTCTTCCAGGCCAGCTACTACCCAAGTCAAAGTCATGTTGAGAGGTCCATTGTACTTCATTGAAGCTCTGGCTCACACCATGTGCTGGAGAAGGGGCTGTGTGATAAAGGGGGAACACACCTGTAAACATCAAGCAGGCTGGGACTTGCCTGACTGTCACGAGACCTTCCAGCCAAACAAACTACAGCTGACCCTTATGCATGTTTTTAACTGGGAAAACTTGTTTCTTTTTTTAAGCAATTAATCATCTGTGCCACCTTTCATTTAGACAAAGGATATTCTTGTGGCACATAACCCCACCGTTGCAGGGAGCAGAAGCTTCTCCATTCATTTTGAGGAATACAGAAGCAAATACTTCTGCAACCAGGACTCTTCAAAAAATTAAGACTAACTTCTGTGTTCCTTTCCCAGTCAAAATTCCATTTAGGGTTAATTCATAATCAAATGGGACCTACCCTTTATCACTAACATGGCTTGCTTTGCTCCATTATGATTGAATATCTCCTAGAGGTTGCATACTTATTTGATTGTTTTTTTCATGGTAAAACAGAGAAAATATTTCCCTAGTATAATTTGTCTAGATCAGATTTGACTTCGCTAAAAATACATAACTTCACTCCATTCATTTAGGATAGCTAAGGATCCATGTCTGGATATAGCTGAGTTAAGAGGTGTTATGGCAAGGATTCTGCTTTAATAGAAGAAGAGGAGAAATACCATAGAATGGGCCAAAGAAAATTATAAGAAAGCACCAGCCTTACTCATGAAATATCTCTTGTAGTTTTAATTTACATAATTAACACATCCCTGGTTTTGCATTCACCCAGTGATTTGAAATTCTGACAATTTGCTGCTTCCCACCTGCATAAATGAAGGTTATCTGATATTGAAATTAAAGACCTAATCCATGTTTCTGCTTTTCTTTTTCCTGGAAAAGAAGGCTTATGAAACCCCCTAAATGGTGAGGGGGAAGCTTACCTATGGACATTAGCTTTCACCTCCCATAATCCAAAGAAACCAAAATATATGGAGTAGCGTATGACCCACGAAACAGTGCTTTCTTTTCTCAGCTACCAAAAGGCATCATTTAACAAAATCCGTGCTCTCAATCCAATTCATCCAGATGTTGGTCCTGCCAGCTCTTGTCAATGGCAATATATTTTATTTATCTTTCCAACATTTGTATTAGTGTGTTCAGTGGAAACACTGGAAAGAAAGAAATGTATTTTGAAGTGTTCCGGAAGGTGTGGGTATGAAACAGATCTTCATGAAGAATTAAATCTTTGAAATCAGAGCTTCATTTTGGCCATAACACTGATAGAAATGGCCACTTAAGACCTAGGCTTCTGACACCATCATAAATAAACCCATGGCTGAGGAACTCCACTGAATTGCAGGCAGAGCTATTAAAAATACGGAATCTAACCCTGTTTGCATCTTGCTACTTTTATACCGATTTATCCAGTGGAGAATGACTGATGTGATTTGGTTTTGATTCATGCCATTTTAGCTCCAGGAATAACAAAATAGAAATGCTTCCATGTTTTAGAGAGATTTGCTTGGTTATGCTATCAGAACTGTTTCCCTAATGGCAGAAGAAATGCCAGCATTTAAAATAATTACAAGTGTAAAAAAAGCTGCATGACCTAAATTAGTGGATGTACTATGTTATCTACAGAAGGAAGAACTGGGTGTGTTATGTACTGTGCTTAAGGCTAACTAAATTCCTTAGCTTTAGATAGTTTGGCATTAATTACCTGTAATTATTTTTGTCCTTTCTTTGAGATTTATGTTGGTCTGAATCATCCTTTAAAATGCAATTAAATCAGCTATTTCCTTTTCTCTTAGCCCCATTCAACGCTGAGTTTGTTCTCATTTTTTCATGTTTGGATGTTAAACATTCAAATATTTGTGAAAATCTCTGGAGAAGAAGGATTCATATGAAACAAACTTACAGGCATGAATGCACTTCACTGATTTCTGAGAGATTTTGTGCACTCAAGTAACCAGATTTTCTAAAATGTTTAGAGATCTTGTTTGATGCCTCTTGAAAATGTGGCTCCGGGCTCACTATGATATTGTCCAAGTGCTTATGTGTGTAAAGCTTTTCCTAACCCTGTGGTCACAGATTTCAGCCCTTGCCAATGCCCCTTCATTGCTCAGGCTGCAAGTGTGATTCTTCACAGCTCCAGGTACTGAGCTTTAGGTGTAAGCAGAGAAGCCCGGGCTTACAGCTCCATAGTATCCTCAGTTCAGTCCTACTGTGAGAGCTATTGTATTTGCAGGATTAATCCTAATTAATAACTGTCACGGTTTTAAAGGGAAGTTTGCCTACACAACAAAGGGTCTCCTCTATCTTTCTGTCTTTTTTTTTTCCTGTGTATGTATGTATATATATATATACATTTAAAATTCATTTTTATACTTAATTTTCAATAAGGAGAGACTTGTTCTCTGTGAATTCCTTTTGTAGCTATATTTTGACACTGCAATGTATTTATTTACTTCCTCTGACAATGAATGTGTAGAAACTATCAAAACTGGAGGGGTTGTACCTGTGTAAAACTGGTTTCCACACTGCACGTACTGTGTAGTTAGAAGTAAAATGTACGTATTTTCAGAATCCAAATATGTACTTTAAATGAATGGGCGCAAGGTCACAGGAACACCTCTGAGATTCTAGCCCTGCATTCATCACTACTCTTTTTAATTCCTCTTATATAATCCATGAAAATTGGAATTAACAAGAACTCTTGAAGCCACAAAGCAGAGAAAAGGACTTTGTAAAACAAGAGCAAACATCGATGTTTGGAATCCAGAACTTGTTCTTATTAAAAAGCCCCAAAAGGGGACATGTAGACAGAAAATTGTAATGCCTTCAGGTTCTCACTGTGCAGGAATGTGAGAATACAAGTAATTGTCTCCCAAATTAAAGTCCTCCTCACAGTCATGAAATGCTTTGGTAATTTTAAGGCACTATTCTCAAGCTTTTTAATTTGCTCTTAAAATGAAGCACCTCTTACACCAGTATTGTATAGTGTACACTAATTACTGATCCTGGCTTACAGCTTCACTGCTTTATTGTGCTTCATTCCCAAATAATTACATCTACTTCCACATAACCATGCCCTTTTCCACCCCTGTTCTATATGAGTGTGTTTTAATTTGAAGCAACCCCTCAGAATATTCAATTTTAGTTCTGAATTCTGCCCAAAGAAGCAAGGGCTGTGCTCTGCAGAGCTGGGGGAAGGAATGGTTAAACACAGCCCCTCCAGTGCTACTGCAGCATCATCAGGCACCTGGAATCCAACAGGAATATGCATGCATTAGATCTATATTTTTTTCACCCAAGCATTGGAGCAGAAGTGCATTATTTAACAGGAAAATAAGTAAATGTCACCATACTGTTTTGTGGAAGCACGCAGTTAGTCTTCCGTTTAAATGCATTTGCAATTCTGGTTGCTGGCTTTTACGTGTAGGTGAGGGAGCTTAAAACATTTAATGAAACTTTTTGATAGTTTTCCCGGCTAATATCTAAGGAGAAGCAAAGAGAATTTTAGAATCTTACCCCATAATTTTTTAAAGCTCTTCCCAGATATATTTTTTAATAATATGAAAATACTGTTAAATTAATTCTCTTAATTGCTTGAAATGTTCTCTGTTAAAGTAATCTGGGAGTAAATTGTCCTAGCTGGAAGTCAGGGTCAAGGAGCCAAACCACCAGATTCTAGAGACAAGTAACAAAATTCAATTCAAAGAGCAATGGCTCATGTCACATAAAATCATATTCACATAAGCAGGAATAAGAGGTTTTATGCTGCTCATGTATTTTGTATTATTAGAAACTACCTGATTGTATACAGGAAGGGAGTATGGATTTACAAATGATAAGAAAGCATCTCCTCTAGTCCTCATCTTCCATATATTCTAAAGTCTGAACTTGTTCCAAATTCCCAGTCCTGTTTAATTTATCTCTTGCAATGAGAGTTGTCATGGGGTAATTCCTCCGGGGTCACTGCAGTTGCACCAGGGATCACTTTCTCCCGTTAAGTGTCAGCATTGTTGACTACCAGACACAGGAAATTAATACAGAGGTGCACACTATAAAGCTGAGACATCATCTTCTCTCCAACACACGTTTATTTCTGGCAAGCTGTGATACAGCCCTTGAACTATGCATACTGCATGCATATAAATGCATGGAGCGAACAGGGAACGTTCATAAGGGCATTTGCAATGGTGTCTATTTTACTAGAATTATCTTCCAAAATTCTCAGTGTTTTCTTTTTTAAAACACCAAAATATGCATTAGAGTTATTTCCTTTTCAATGGTAGTTAACCGTGCACCTCACATTAAACACAAAGGGATGGAAACCCTGTATTGTGAGCCAAAACCTGAACTGATGGAAATCAATATTCAGCAGATCAACATCTGTTTGCATCACTTGAGAATTTAGAGCAATGCGGTAAAATGCATACTGAATATAAAATGGGTTTTCTGCAGGTATTGAGACTGGGGAGAATACATAGCTGTTTTTCCAGTGTTAACCCTGACTAACTACTGCATTTTTTTCTTCTTGACAGAGTAGACTGATTGGGAGAGTAGGGTGAGCTCAGCTCCCTGGTAGAATCTTGTAATACAATTTCTTGTGTAAATGCCAACAAAGAATTTTATGGGTAATTATAGTTTAGGAGCATTTTACTTAAGGAAACTATAATTAGTGCTGTAATGGTTAGAAAGGGATCTGAAGGCTTTATTTATACGTAGTAACTGATGATCAGTGCAGCCTCCAGAAGTCATAGGGATCTGAAGCGTGTCCAAACAGGAAAAAAAAAAGACAATGTAATTCATGCTTTGACACTGATGTGAGAAGTGGGGGAAGAAGGCAATTGCAAATATACCTCAGAAAAGTGTCCCGCTGTTGTATTGCCTAGAGGAATTATAAAAGCTAATCATGTCTAGTGAAGTCTTCCTTTATTTGGCTCAGACCCTGAGCTACATGATGGACCATCATCCAAAGGAATGTGTGTATATCCATGCTTTTATCACTCATTAGAATCGTTCCCTTTGCCACCCTACTTTCTATATTTTAAAAGGTAGATGTATGTCATTATCTTAGACTACATTATCAGCTAGAGATCAAAACCCCTCCTTTCTAATGACACATTAGATACACAAGACGTGATTCACTGCACCAACATTCAATCAGCTTAAAGTTAAGCTAAGCCAATCTAAGCCTGTGCCAATCCCTTAGCTTCTTTGTATAACAGACAAAAGGGCAAAGGCACTTCCAGAGGGCAACTTTCTGCATTTTTCTTTGAACAGAGTGACTGCAATTGCTAGGTTATTTTGGAGGCCTACCTATTATATAGCAAAAAATTAATTTCAGCCCAAATACAGTTTTCAGGGCAAAGGAGAAGGCTTACTAACAGAGCTTCAAAGCTCAGATGATGGTTGGGGTTGAATTTCTTTTACCCAAACACCCTCACAAGACATAAGCTATTTCTTTCCCCCTATTAGGATAGTATACATGTGTATTGTATGTCTGTATTAACAAGCCAAGTACCTGCTTTTCAAGATGAAGTTATTGAAAAAAATGATTTTACTTTCCTTCCTACATGCCAACACATGAGTTGAAGGATTTGGAGTTTGCTTTTCCCATCACAAGTGAAGACTTCACTAAAGACAGCAAGTCATTTCTTCTGCCTTGGGATTTAGAAGTTTTTACCTTACAAACAAAGCAAGCTGAACCTGTGACTTGGGTGGGTGAAAAGTTCCCATAAAAAAGGCATTCACAGAGATATACGACTGGGTCAGGGATTTATCGATTTTATCATCCTGCTCCTGTAGAAGTGTAGCAGCTGCTTCACAGCAAAGTACAGGAAGCCTTACAGAAGGCAATTATGAAATAACTTGCTGACAGGAAAATATTTTTACTAGCCCCCATTAATTAGAGGTTATCTTCTGTCCTGGAAGCATGAAAACTTACATCCTTTCCAAAAAGATTGTCATGCTATTTATCATTTTTGATCTTTGCTAGCTTTTAAACTGCATCTTAGAAGACACATTTCTTGGTTCAGCTTTCAAGACTTAATGGCAAAAAATGAACAGTGTTTGTTTACAATGACGGCATAAACTCTGTTGTATAAATCATACCAAATTCTTCATTATATCACAAATTATTGCTAAGGATAACGAAATTGAGTCATCTGGCACCAAAAAATAAGCAGAGTGTTGAGGCTTTCCCTCATAAATTCAGCTGAACATAATCACATTTTGTAACAAAGAATTATAACAAACAAGATGAGTTTTCCGACTTCAAAAATCTGCTATTAATTATTAACTGGATCAGGCTTCTCTCCACTTATTTGACCTTATGACAAATGTGTTTGGGAAATTTCCATCTCTGTATTTGTGCATGTCCCTCTCTGGCATGCCATGCCAGGGCACACACTCAGGCTTATGTCTGACAAGCAGAAATATAACTAGATGATTGTAGCCCTGAAGCTGGAGACTGCAGACATGTAACAGCGGTGAGAAACACCAGGCCAGAGTCCCTTACAGCATTTAAATATAACCGTATGTCACCTTAGGCAATGAAAACCAGCTTGCTCTTTCTCCCAATGCTAGACACTACTAACGCTTCTACTGGTTTTACTACCAATCTTTAAAGCAGCACTGTGTTGTACAAAAGCGATCATGGTGTAGCCCAAGAATCAGGCCATGCAGCCACCAGCACTCCCAGTTCAACTTTGTACTTGCCTTTGGCCATCCTCCTTTCAGCTAAAGGGGTTTTGGTTGAGGAAACGGACCTGGAGGCTGACCATACTCCTCTTCTCCCTTAATCTCCCACTGTTTCAAAGTGGGTTGTGTTTTAGTTGGCTTATTCTCAATTTTTCTCTAGTGTTATTCAGTGTTGCCCTTGTTGCTGTAAGCCATCCTCATGCAATACCAGCACATGGCCTGTTGATTCAGCTGAGGCTGGAGAAGTCCTCCCCTGCTTCTGCAGCCACTGGCTGGGGTGGAGGGACAACCTCAGCGCCCCTCTGCCTGGAGCCCTCCTTGGCTAAGATGCCACAAACTAGATTTGTTTTCACTTAGGAGATTCCTTATACGAAAAAGGGTCTGATCTAGCCTTGTGCACTTTGAAACCTGTCAAGTTGTCTGTGGCTCAAATCAAAGAACCGTTTTACATTTCTTGTCATGTATGTCAACGGCTGCCCTTTCAAAGCATACAAATATTGCCTTTGTTTCCCTGACAGACACCATCCTGCCCACAAGTCTCATTGCTCCTCATGTGGTTTCTGTGATTTTTTTATTCTACTGGCACTTCCTGCCACATCTGTTACTAAACAGAAACTCAAAAGGAAATCAGTTTTCACCTGTCAACTGCCATGTGCCTATGACCTCCCCTTTTCCATCACTTTCCATTAGTGTCTTTCAACATTTCAAGGGCTCTTCCCGCATTTACTTCTTTTTCTATCTGTTCCTTTGGGAAGTGTCATTTTCCTTTTCAGCTACAGCCCCTTTTTTTGGTCATGTTTACTACATCAACTCTACACATAACGCCAGCTCAGATTTGTCCTTGGGAAGTGCATCCTTTGGCCTCAGGAAGAGGATCTGTCTCCCCATCTGTGTTCCAGTGGTGGCCTTCTTAGGAGAAGGGTTACCTTTGGCATCCACTGCTGCTTACCAGCCTGGCTCTGCAACACTCTCTTGTGCAACAGCTGTTTGGCTCGCAGCACTCAACCGTTTTCTCCACCCTACTGACCCATTGCTATAAAACAGCACCGGCTTGCAAAAAATCAGATGGATGGAGTATAGAGATGGGAGATTTTTTTTATGTAACCCCAAACACCCAGTATTCAAGCAGACTTGGCAGATATTGTATACTCTATGGCAAGAAAATTCCCTAAATGCACAGACAGAATTTCAGATGGAAGAAGCCTAAGCACAAATTAAGCATGTGCTCAAAGCAACAGTTGCACAACAGTTGTGCTACAATACACAGCTTAGATTTACATACTCCCCAAAACCTCCCAGTATAAATAAACTGTAAGTCTATAGTAGTTACGAGAGTAAAAACACAAAGCACTTGAAAACAGCCAATGCACAAAATACACAAAGAACTAAGCAACAGCACATGATCAGAGGCCAACTGCTAATGTGGAAGGTCGATATCACTTGAAGATATGAATCATTCAAACTCAATGCTTCTCAGACTTACATCAGGTCGCTATTATTATCACCACAATTCTGTGAAGTAATTTCTAATTTCATCCATGCAAGATATTCTTTTATATCTAAAGGTACAGGAAGAAATCTTGCCCCACAGAACTTGATCCAAGGTTGGTCACTGACTTCTACAGAACTAAATGTTCACCCACAGGATTTTCTTTCCTCTTCTGGCCACCACTGCAGTCCAGGCCTTAATAAAATACAGAAAAGCTCAGAAAATAGCTGCTTTATTTTCAGCATCTCCCAGTTTTGTGGGAATTTGGAAGTTTAAGAGTACAAGGGGTAGAGAGTTTCGAGGTGTCTGTCCTCAAACTGCTCACAGCAGCATTGGACTACTTTTGCAGAAACTCTCTCTCTTTGGAGGTTTTTGAAAGTGTGTCTTCATAGTAAATGCACTATTAGGTACTTTCCAGAGGAATCTTTATGCTCATGACCTGACTTGGAAAACATTTCTTAGATGCAGTTCTGGTTTCCAGTGAGGTTCTGCCTGGCTCGTTTTGGTTTCCATGAACACAAGGAGCTCATGTGACTGGCCCAGAGTGATTCAGATCCTCATCTGGTGTTAGATGTCGGCAGCCTCCTGGCACTCCGTCCTGCAGACCACATAACCACATCTCCTCATAAGTATAAAACTCTCTAAACTTGCCTCCTTTGTTCAATTTTCTGCATGCGTAGGCCATGGTTATTACACCTTATATGTTACATTATGATAATGAACATAATCTGTGTGTTGTTCCAGGTCTGCTGCTTTCCTTGTTTTCTCTCTGGTTGAAACCTGCGCCTCTTTAAATTCAACTTAATATTTTTGTTTATGCAAACAGCATCTAGATTTGGCCCGATTCACATTCTTTGTTTTATCCCATAGCTAGGCTATCTCATCTCCTAGTTACATGCTTCAACAGTGTCAATGATGTTCTGTTTTTGTTAGGACACACAAAATAGGACTTTTTATTATTTTAACAATCATTTCAGTGCTTACTTTCATCCAACCCTTATCAGCTTCCATCCAGAAATTTTTATTCCTGCATAGTTAAATATATAAACAAGCACCCACACACTTATCTCCATGTTCGTACATATCCACTCAAATAAACATTTCCAAACATTTCTGGGTGTCAGTGAACTGCTGTCTCTGAGAAACAGGCATATGGACAATATGGACATCCACATGCTCATCAGAGAAAGTGGGAGCTAGCAAAAGCCCTAACAGTGACTATTGGACATGGACGCTCTGTACTAGAAACTGTTGTGAGGAAGACAACAATCTACCTTTGAAATAATTTGCCAGGTAATGTTACAGGTCTGCCCATAGACCCTCAATGCTGACCATATTCCTGAATAGTTTTTCCCATACACAGCAGAACGATGTACTTCTGAGAACTACTTTTGGTTTAAGTAAGAAATTCCTATTTTTGGTATCACCACATGGTGGCATTTCTTATTTTGAAAGGATGTGGTCCACCAAAGGTGCGTCAGAGAACAGGGAAGTCCCAGTATTAATAAGCTTTAATGTTAACATTTTACAAATGTAAAATTTAACCTACGGCAAGTCTTGTTTCATTTTTCAACATGTTGTCAATTGAGTGCACAGAAATAGATTAACTGAAATGCTTGGGATATGTTTTCATAGATACTTCGCTCCCAAGAGTGAGCTGCTAGATACTGAGCACCATTAAAGATCTTTCAGTAACATTTAGCAGTGACGTGAAGTGTTGGTGCTTGGAAAGGAGTTTCTAGAGGCCTTCTCAGGATCACGAAAGAAGTACTGGGGACTTCTGAGACTCAGAAGTTAAAAGGAATTTTCAGCCCTTCCAACCAATTTGTGCCTGTCAGTTCACTCCAACAGATTATGATACTCCAAGGTATTTATGCACCTAAGTCTCCTTGATGTTAGACTTTTAGCATTAAGCATTAAAGAACTCAATCACTACTTCTATCTACTCATAATATCAAGATTTTGGATATCCAGGTCTCTGCGTTCCGTTCCCTTTAAGCACACAGAAAGATAAACTCTGTCTGACGCTCATACGGCTGCATCAGTGTGTCCAGGGAGAACTGAAACGCAGAGCAATCCTCAGTGTGGCTGTTGCTCATGACTTAGAACCAGGAGATACGGTTTAAGTCTCACCTACCATACGCAGAAGAGCTCTAACGTTCTATTTTACTAAATAACAACCAAACTTTTTTTTCTGATAACTTTTCGAAGAGAGCGGCAGCCACCACACTTTAGAAGCAGACTAACGTGTCAGCGTGTGCTAGAAATAATCTGGGAATGTTTGCCTCCTGGAGGCCTCATGGGGTAAGGCGGGGAGCATGTACCTTTGGGGAGTCAGTGGAGTGGACAATGTGCCAGGCGGCTTGGCAGGGTAAGGGCTGAGGCAATTCTGGGTTTGCAGAAGGGCTTAAAACCAGGGGAAACTTTAAAGCCAGAAAGTGACAGCCGCATGTAGTTGAGAGGCCTCTGAGGTGAGGCAATAAATGATTAGTGGTTTCCATGATCTCACCTTTTGACTTAGCTGCCCTATTTAGCCTCTGTGACTGTTTATATGGAGCTAGCCCTTAGAAACCTGCTCAATGTGAAGCAAGAAGTGTGTGCCCTGAATAAGGACTGGTCTTTCATGTCTTTTTTTAACTCTCACTGAGTTCCCTGTTCTATTTGATCCAGTAGACTATACCTGCAAAAGGTACAGCCACCAGCCCTGACACCTAAAAAGGGAAGGATATTTACCCTTCTCCAGCTCATACCACAGTGTTAAGAGATACCACTTTACCGACTACAGATTAGGGAGGGCTTCCCTAAGCAGTGAACAAGAAGAATGAATATTTTTTTCTAATTTTGCTAAAACTCCCAAGTATATATTTTGACTAGCACATATGCAGAATGTTGATGGAATAAACCCTGAGTCTGGATTTGTGAAATTTCACATAGGTGCATTTACTAAATCCACCACAGGGACTTACTAATCTACATATCCAAAGTCTGGACCCTCAGAACCCAAGTAAGGTTTTCAGTTGCTTACTTTTTCTAGGTGTTTGTTTTCTGCCAGTGAAATTTTCAAAGCATCTACATCCCTACTCCTGCACAGAAACTGAAAGTTAACATTATTGAGAAGGCTGGTATCTATCACAGTCTTAAGCCATACTGGGCTTCATAGGACTCGCTGCTTGTCAGTCTCAGGTAGATTTGCTTTAAACATACCCATTTTTACAGAAGAAAAAAAACTTCCTTTCATGTGCGGTCAGATCTAAAAATAGGCCAGTTAGAAGCAGGATGTCACACTGTCATTTCAAGTGAAAATGCTGGCATTTTCCTCAGGAATGCAATGACTCAAGTCCCTAAATAAGGCAAAACCAAACAAATAATAACAATAACAAACCCTGGAGACCTAAATTCCAAAGCAATGCTTCAAAACTCGTATTTCAGTCATTGCCCAGAGACCACTGATTTAAGTACTAACCTGTAAAGTAAAACCCCAAGAATACTTTTTCCTTTGGTTGAGGTGACTCAACCCTTACCTCCCACAGATGTGCTCCAACTCTAACCGCTAAAATGTATGGGATTCTGAAGCAGGGAATTTCTCATGTTAAAGGTATTTCACTTTGCATGAAACAACTAAATATTCCTTGGGCAACTGAGAATATTTGAAAATTAAGCTTTAGCCTGTGTATAAGGATATTAATCTACCTCAGAGAGAGGTTGGCTGTTCCATACAGCATGGACTAGCAGGTGGGTTGCAGGTGTTGCCAACAGAGGAATGTGCTTTTCTATTTCTTGACCAAGTATTTGAGCCACAGGCCCCATACTGGAGTTTTAAATTGGTTGATTAAGAAAGTATGCTTGGAGAAAATGTTGGGAGTAAGTAAGCTGCCCCAGCTAGCTTGTGTGAAGAAGAGAGTATGCTCTGGCTTCAGCTAGTTGCAGGGGAACTGACCCCCGTGCTTTTGCTCTATGATGCTGCTCTCCAGCCCTCAGTCCTGATATCTGAGTGGTTTCTACCAACCACCTGAATCATTTTGCCTCTTTGTTTTCAGTGGCCACAAGCAGTGTCTCATTCCCATTGCAACTCACACCCTGGTTCTACCATGTAATGTGCTCCCTCTGAGGGTACTCTGGCCATCTCTGATACCTTCCTGGTATTAAAACATCCCACAATTGCACATCCCGGGCAACTGTTGACCTCAGTCTCATCCTACTCATGTGATAACAGCATCACCTTGCATGTGGGAGAGTCTATGACACTTTATAGGTCCCTAAGTTAGCCTTTGGGAGCTACACGTTCTCTGCCGCCTGCTAGCTGAAGAGCCCTGCCTGTCTGGCAACACAAATGATGACCATTTGCCATGACTGCCAAACTAAGTGAGGTGTTGATTTGTATAAGGCACAGTCTGAGCACGTCTAACTCACTAGTCACCTTATGGTACTAGATTGTCTTAGTTTCTGAGCATCAAATGGATTGAAGGATATAGATACGCTCCATTTGCTATGTTCAGGTCTTAGGGCATGTTCAGGAGCAGAGCACTGAACACCAGGCAAAATCAATTGCCTCAGACCTCAGTAGTGTTGATATGGATGACATGGCTCTCTCTCTCTTTTTTTTTTTTTTTTTTTTTTTCCCTGGATAATACTTGAACATTCATGACTAATGCCTCCCGAGTTTACTTTCAGGCTCTTTAGTCAAATATTGATTCTGCTCTCATGCCTGACTTTGGTTGTGATTTTAAGTGAATGCCATGTAATATTAAAGGCTAACCTAAAAATTAGATATTAGAATGAGGAACTTGAGTCTTCCCAAGAACATTTTTTTTGCTATGCCCACCAACTGTCTGATAATACTTGTCAAAGATTTTGACCAACTCAGCTCTTTAATTTCCTGTTTTCCTCAAGGTTTTTAAACTGTCCTTGTTCTTAATACACTTTGTTCATAAAGCCCTGTGAGAACCCTGCAATATCACTGCCCTGGGCAGGACTGCTAACAGCAGAGCTAATCTAAAGATTCTCTTTTTAACATGACTTTTCTGGCCTCAGCTCATACATACACTTGCCCACACATTTGCTAATGTGAATAGAGGCTTTGCAAATATCTGTGAGAGGAACCTCAGTTCTGTATTTCAAAAGTTCACAAGTCAAGCTGCTCTGAAAGGCCTCTTTAACCTCAACCTTAAGCATCCTCAGCATATCATTAGGAAGATTAGCAAAGCCTTTAGCACCCCACTGGATTTACTTATGTATGGAAAGGCCTGGCAGATCAAAGGAAACCTTACTTCAAATAGCTTGTGACTTATCTTATGCTTACCCTAGCACCACTGACCTCTGAATCATCATATTTTCTTCCAGTAGGAATTGCTTTTAAGGCCAACAGTTTATTCTCCAAGATCCTTGTTTTGACCTTTCCAGCTTTCCAAATATTTATTACTTAAATGTGTAATTAAAAGAAATGACAAAGCAAATACTTAGTAAAGAAAATGTGTTAAAAATAAGGAAATCGTTGCAAGTCATAACTACTACCTGGTTCTGCTAGTGAAGTGACTAAGAATATGAGTAAAGTCACGTTTATTGTTTACAGATTTGTCTTGTACTTGGCAGAAACTCTTCACAAACACTGAGGTCAGTGATATTTGACCTTCTTTTGCGTTTTCCAACCAGGATGTCCATGGCTAAAGAGGGCTAAAAGGTTAGTCTCTGTTCTGCAGTTGCATCCATATCTGGGTGTGTATGGACCTTTTACCCACACAGAGACCTAGAGATGTCAGCTCAGGGATCTCCAGCTGCAAGGCCCACCCACATGGATTGGTTGCAACCATAGGTGCCTGATTCACTAATTTGCTTTTTTATAAAACTATATTATTCATCAGCTTAGGGTATTAATCACTTTATATTTAAATTTCCTCCAGGGGCTTGTTATTTATTCTGTAGGTGTGTTTTAGCATGTTTTAATATGAAATTCACTTTAATTTAATCAGCCCTAAAATAGTTTCGGGTTTATTACTTACACTTAAAGCTAAATTGAAATGTATATATGCATAACGAAGGAAGGTAGTTTTGTAAATAAGATATTTGACCTTTCTCTTTTCAAAATCATAGCACTGCGAACTCCTGCTTAAATGAATCATCTGAAGAATTAAAACTCAGGTACATAATTGTAACTCCAACATATCTATTTCAGTTGAGCATTAGCTGCCATTTCCATTGTAAGTAAGTGCCATTTTCATGGCTATATAATTTGATACTTTCAATTATATGGGACTTAAACTTTACTTAGTACTCTTCAGTTAACAAATAAGCATGGCAATTCAAAGTTAAACCACTGTGTGGTCAGGGCTGGCTCAAAAAGTGTCATTTAACAATAAAAAGATAAGGTTTGTGTTCTAAGATTTTTGTACAGGTGGTGAAAAGGAACGTGATAAAATTATGTTTAGTTTGCTTCAGTTTGAATTTAATGACTGTGACATTTTAATGGCATTTTAACTATTTCGTTACTTCTATTTCTTTTTTAATTAACTCTCAAACACTGCACTATCCCAACAGCCGGAATGTTTATCATCACCAGATATCATCAGTCCCTCATCCTTAGAAATATGGGATGTGTAAACAGTCTAATACTAATTGCCTGCAATTAAAATCAGTTAAAGACAAAGAAAGCATGCAGGTTTTATACAATGATCCAGAATCTTTTCAGTCAGAACCAGAGATATTTTTTAAAAATATGAGCAATGTAATCCCAAATTCTGTCTCATTTAACTCAATAATAGCTGTCTTTTAACCCTGACTTGGACAGAAAAAAGTACCCTTCACACTGTGCTGTCATGTAGATGTCAAATTTGTCAAAACTCTGGTCACTTACAGAAGCCTAGAAATAAAGTAATTAAACCATATTGTTTTCAAGACTATAAATTCCATTTATGAGAATCTACGGATCTAAGAGGATTTGTGAGTAAGAAGGGGAAAATTAGTTGCCACATGAGAATTTTATGTGTTTGTCACTGTTGTTCTCAGAGGCACAAATCAGAATTCAAGTTGATGTACTCGTGAGGTCTGTACATATAAAAGCAGATGAGATGATTATCAGACTATCTGAAAGTAGAACCTCTTTTTTTTGCTGCACATGCTATCAGGGAATGCCACACCATGTGTCAGTGCTGCTGCTTGCTGTCACAGCAGCACATCCTTCATTTGGGACAGGATTCATAATGCAGGAGCCCTGGGCAACCAGCGGAAGATCTTCGAAATATCTTTCGTACACAAGCACGTATGCATGTATAATGTGAAGCAATATTTATCCTCTCACTATAAACGTGTAGTGGTGATAGGCAGGCAAAGACAGACTGCAGAATTGATCCTTTTTTTATGATTGCACTTGTCACGACTAGGCCGGTGGGTTGGAGAATCACACCCTCACTGGTCTAGATCACTGGTCTGAAAGCTAAGGAGCAAGTGTAAAGTCATAAACTAAAAGATGCTACACAGAAGTAACTAAAGGGCACCTTGCATACATGTGGTACTAATGTAACATTCCTCCTGTATGCGTGTGTGTGTCTGTCTGTCTGTGATGGCTGTCCTGGGACAGGTGGGGAGACTGCCAGCAGCACTGCTCACTGCCATCACACCTTCGTCCAAAGAGGAATCACAAGCCCAGGTTGGCTGCTGTGCCCTTCCCTCCCAACACCTTCGATCACTTTGCTGTTGCAAAGAGAAACCCACTGGGAGTGGCAGAGACCCTGATGCACTGATGGATTTGGGGTGGAGGGAGCACTTTCTGTCCTAAAAGGCTCCACAGACTGCTGCTCCCAAGGCTAATCCTACACAGCCATCAGGACTTTCTCCAAAACCTGTGGTGCAGAGCAGGGAAGGAGATGTGTGATGTTGGCAAAGACCCAATGAACCTTCTTCCTTGCTGGAAGGAAAAGAGCTGGGTAGTGGGCTCCAATCATATGTCATTAGCATTCATAAAACTCATTTCCTGCCAGGAACAGCCACTGAGCACTGAAAAATCATAATTTCACAGTAGATTGCCATGTAAGTCAAAATAAATCCCTGAGGCAGTGCACCACACGCTCTGTCCTGAAGCGTG
This sequence comes from Eurystomus gularis, assembly GCA_013400335.1. Classification (NCBI taxonomy): domain Eukaryota; kingdom Metazoa; phylum Chordata; class Aves; order Coraciiformes; family Coraciidae; genus Eurystomus; species Eurystomus gularis. The sequence goes on along the minus strand of VZZY01010026.1, from coordinate 93,166 downwards.
GCATGCAACCCCAGGAAGCCCTCTGAAGGAGATAGTAAACACTCTCTTAAATGTACTTTTTTTACATACAGAAATGCTTTTTCTTAATGTATGTGTATATATATGTAAATGTGTGTATATGAGAAGTAGAGAAGTACCCTGGGAAATATAATTCCCTATGAATGATAGCTATTATTAGAAAGAAATACGAGACTCTATTCCAACTCTGTATCGTCTCTGCTAAAAAGCAGCTTTAAGGATCTAGCACCACTAAAAAAGCTGGCAGTGCATTTTTCTTCTCTCTGCTGCCTCCAAACAGAAAATTAGTAAAGGTTCTCTGGTACGGAGCAATCTAACATATTTACTGAAAATGATCATCAGCTACACACAATTCTGCTTGATTCTGTAAAAAGATGACCTAAATGTCTTTCTTATCATTTCTTGTACGTATTTCCCATGCACTCATGTTTTATAGTAAGTATTTTAAAATACCCAGCATGGTCTTGCCACTGTATTTCTAATGGTGTTTTGAGCAGATAAGCTATTTCCTTACTGACCTTTGTATTTTGCTGAGTCAGGTCTTTCCACTCAATTACAGTGAAAAAAGCAAAAATCCCTCCCAGTACCAAGCATTTGGCCCTTTAAAAATAACAATGAAACATTTAAATTTTTAGGTTTTCACCTTTCTTTTTTCTGCCGGATTCAGAAAACAAGTTTTCCCAAATAAATCTATTCTACTGGACTTCTTTGCTCAGTGAGCTTCGTACATACAGTTTGTAGTGGGAAGTAGCACTATGAGGCTGAGTTTGGTTAAGACATCAAGACCCACAACAAAATTAATCATCTGGGATGATGGGTGCATTTCAGAAAATGTAAGAGCCAGGAATGCCTTTTGCCTGCACTGGGACTGGTAACGTAACAAATTATTGCTTATTGTAGCTCTGCACAGAACCAAACAGAAGAAAATACTCTCATAAAATAATCTGGTATTAGGAGGACTAGATTCTGGTCATTATTAATGGACCTGGGAGCAGCCTCTGGTACCACTGCATATTACTCTTCTAATCCAACATTAAATCACACATTCAAAGACCTCTCACTTGAGCAGCCCTTTAGCTGTTATGATTTGTTTCAACTCTCTTGTTTAACTCGACTGAGTTAAAATATTGTAGAGTAGATTTCACCAAACCTGGTGTTTCTTAGTTCATCTTTGTGGTGAATGTCTACTTTAAATCATAGTGAATAACACATCTTGGAAAATAACTGTGTCTGAAAGCTGTGGTCAAATATGAAACTTATTTTTTATCATTCTGGTAGTAACAGCTATGAACTATTCAATGTGTGCTACTCTTTGTCAAAGACATGGTGGTGTGTTCATTTTTAAATAGACCTGATTTTTGTTTATACAAGGTGCCTTTTTAAATCTACTTCTCCATGATGCAATTCATTAAAATAACATGAAGGGGCAAATCTGGATGCTTGTTTCTTTGACTACACAACCTGTAAGCACACCGAGGGCATGCAGATAGATTACTGGTGTGAAAACAGAGGAGCAAGCTTGCGCTGTAGAAGTGGCAGGTGCACTGCATGACTACAAAGGGAAACTGCTCTCTTTGGGAAGCCTGCCATAAACACAACGGCCTAAGCACTAAGGGTTACAATGAGCTCATATTTATTTTCATATTGTTTGCCTCCCTGCTCAAACAGCTCCTTGGATTATTTTGACCTCAAATGTTCATTCCAAAAAGGCGCTTATCTGTAAACACCACCTGCATGGTAGAGCACATCAGGAGCCACCGCTGCCACTATATTGCTTTCTTATCATTCATAATGTGAGGATTTGATTGCCCGTACAGGCAGCCTGCAGGCTGCCAGGCCTTGCAGATGGCAGACACATGTGTGCACAACATTAGTGTTTTATAGCTCTGGGGAGAACAGTCGATCAAATGAAGGCTTTTCCACCTCTGTCACTATCTTGGTACAAATTGTCTCTTTTTAGTTGCTGCTTTATCCCTGTCCCTGTAATTTGCAGACGATACTGTTTTAAAATGTTTGTACTCAATATTGGCATTGGTAAGCAGTTGGCCCACCCTTTGGATTTTCCCAGAGCCAACATTCTCTTGGTGTTATCTAGTGTTTTAGTTCATCAGCTTCCCTCCCTAGTGAAGGATTACAGAATCACAGAATGGTAGGGGTTGGAAAGGACCTCTGGACATCATCTCACCCAACCCCCCCTGCTAAAGCAGGTTCACCCAGAGCAGGGTGCCCAGGATCACGTCCAGGAAGGTTTTGAATGTCTCCAGAGAAGGAGACTCCACAACCACTTGGGGCAGCCTGGGCCAGGCTCTGGCATCCTCACAGGAAAGTAATTTTTCCTTATGTTTAAGTGGAACTTCCTGTGTTCTAACTTGTGTTTGTTGCTCCTTGTGCTGTCACTGGGCACCACTAAAAATAGGCTGGCCCCATCCTCTTTACCCCCACCCTTTAGATATTGATAAACATAAGATCCTCTCAGTCTTCTCTTCTCCAGGCTAAACAGCCCCAGGTCTCTCAGCCTTTCCTCGTTAGAGACATACTCCGTTCCCCTCACCATCTTTATAGCTTCTGCTGGACTCTCTCTCCGGTAGTTCCTGGTCTCTCTTGAACTGGGGAGCCCAGCACTGGACACAATACTCCAGATGTGGCCTCACTAGGGCAGAGTAGAGAGGGAGGAGGACCTGCCAATACCTGTTGGTCACACTCTTAATGCACCCCAGGAGACCATCGGCTTTCTTGGCCACAAAAGCACATTGCTGGCTCATGGTGAACTCGTCCACCAGGACTCCCAGGTCCTTCTCTGCAGAGCTGCTTTCCAGCAAATCAATCTCTGACCTGTACTGGTGCGTGGGGATTAACTTTCATCTTGTTTTGTCTGCTATTGTGTTTGTAGTGAAAGTAACTTCTCCAATGTAATTCCTAATTACCTGGGTTTGTATGGGTAGATGGTAGACTCAGAAGTTAAAATCAGCTCTCCCCCTCCTGCCTGTGATGTCCTGGGAGTATGTCTCACCCTTGTCAAGGCATTTGCACAGAGACAGTGATATGTACCTCTGAAAGTGGTGGTATCTCTGAGCATGATGAGAACAGGGGAAAACCTGCATTTCATACCGTGTAACAGTGTATGCTTTGGGTTTGGAATCACTATGCAGTGTTTCTACAGTGAGAGTTTCTACTGGTTTGTCATCTGAACATTCAGGCATCTCCAATGACTTGTCCAAGGATATTTAGAACTAGTAAGGATATAACTCAATTACCACAAAAGCAGCTTTTTTGCATTGTCCTAATTCTGAACAGGAAAATGGTTGAACCTCTTCAGGGATCAAACAAGAAGAGATATGAAACTCTTTAGACTGCAAATATACAACGCTCAGCCCTGTTTTCATTTAAGCAGACTAACTCACTGAAATATTTTCTATCTCTTTTGGCTCTTCAAACACATTTCCAATAAAATTGAAATTTTGGGCATTAAAAATAAAAGCTTTTTCTGTTACTTCTTTGTCCAAATACCCATTCATTTATGGTATATCGAACACACAAGAGGAGTCTTTATGTCACTCTCTGTCCAAAAGAGTTATACCAGTCATTTAGACTTCAAAGAATAGCAGTTTCCACAGGTTTTGTTACATAAAAATATAAGGACAGTGTTCACACCGAAGGCCTGACTACCTCAGTCTGCTCTCTCTGACCACATCCATAGGCAAAGAGCAAGAACAGAACAAGCACAGATGATTTCCCCACTCAAGCTCTCACAGCTTCTGACCACTCTCAGCTTCAGATGTGGTTTCCATGATTTAATAACCCTCAGTGGATTTCTAGTCCATGAACTTGTCCAATTTCCTCTTAAACCAGTGTAAACCTTTAGCATCTACAATATCATCATTCATGATTTTATAGACCTTGTCATTACCTTGTCGGCTGCCTCTCTTCTGGAAGAGTCCTAGTTGATGTGACGGTTTCCTATGTGGGAGCTGAGGATGATTGCCGCTTTGTCATTCTTTGGATCATTTCCAGTGATATAAAGAAGAAATGTCGCAGGTGCCCAGAATAGTAGATCATCTATCATTTTTCTCATGTGAATTATTCTGTGCTGGGAAATGGGAGATATATTATTATCTTACATGGATATAATCAACTCATAAAAAACCTGAAGCAACTTCTTACCAAGATTTCCAGCTCCTTCATGATATAATGATGAGACTATGGGTATTGACCTTTAAATTACCATTACATGAATGTCTCAGCCATGAGAGGAATGGCACATTTTGGTATGTACAGTGTTTATAGGACTGAGAAAACCTAAGTTCTGTAAACCTATTTTTTATAATGCAATTGTTTTAAGTGCTTTCTGGTTATTGGACCCAGTAGAGGGATCATTCCCAGAGAATAATATCTACTTTTTAGTATAGTGCTGATAGATTGTAAGGAGCACCACCAGTATAACTACATTCAGGAACAAATGAATTAAACACAGTATGAGTTGCTGGAGCAGATGATGGTTCTGTCCCCTTGATCACACGTCATTTTGTAGCGATATGGGGAACCTGACTGCCCAAGTGCTCATTTACACAGCACATGACCATTATTTACACAGTTAAGTGGTATTTTGATCATGTTACTGAGGACTTTGAGTATCATAATTATACTCTCTGGTTGAAATTTTATTTTAATTGCTAGCATTAGAGTAGCTAAACAAATGCCTGTCCTAAGAGCAGTGTGTATAGTCTAATATACTTGCTACAGAACTTGCTACTGGGCTCCTACTCCTTTTAAAAGAATAAAAGCAGTTTTGAAACAACACAAGGCTATGAAGAAACCAGAGGCTGCAAAACTGAAGGCAGCACGAATAATAGTTCCCATGCATATGGTCTGTTAGAAGTGAGTCTACACAAGGTGATGCATGGTTTGGCCTATCTTCTGGCCTAGCTGGCCATAAACCACATCTCCTTTGGAAACAAGGTAGATGCACTAACATAAACCCGGGGAAATGTGATGGCTTTATTGTGGCTAAATAGGTTTTAGTCTAGAGCAGGCTTATGTCTGGTCAGGTAGGTCTCAGGGCTGAGCAAACAGGATTGTCGGCGCTTGTTTTCTAGACATGCCTACATGTTTTCAAGAGATCATGAGGGTATGACCAGGTCAGAACCAGCATTCTTTTTATCCACAAGCCTTTAGGGTAACTAAACTCAAATTAGCATTTTGTGATCAGTTCAGTTTATGCTAAAAAAAGTAGAAAATGGTTAAGTTGAGGTGCCTGACCATGGTTAACTCTTTTATTCTCATTCAATTTCTTTTTTGTTATCTGCAAGCGACTATTTTTTTGAAAAAACAAACACAGAAAGGAAAATAAAGTGAGGAGGAAGGAAATGTATATATCTTTGCAAACAACTTTGCATTGCCGTAGTAAATGCAAGCAGTAGTTCTAGCACCTCCTAGGATAGCATCACATTTGCTGCTGACAGTGTGTTCACTCATTTTTATGGGAGAAAACCAGGAGCTTTTCCTTAAGTTAAGTTCTCTTTTTTTTTTTTAATCGCATCCTCTGGCTGGTACCAGACTTCACAAATGCGACATTCGTCTTTTCATGCCATGCTTGGATGTACATTCTGATTTTACCATTCAACTTTATGGAAAATAATTTGACCCAGCCATGTCAGCACATTTTTATGGGTTAAACCCCAGAGTCTCTTATTGAAGCTCTGGTAGCTTATGAGTTTATATGCAGCTTTGCTAAGGGCTTTTAAATAAGTGAATGTATTTTAAAACAGTATTTGTCAGAATTCTATATTATTATAGTTTTCCAATTCTGTTGATTTATGTGTAATCTTTTCATTTCCTCCCTCTGGCCTCTAAAAATGATCCTCACTGCTATGCTGCTCATATAGTAGAAACAAGCCAACTTTAGTTCAAATAGCTATTTGACTGACTCTAACCTGAAAGTGTCCACATGCCAAAAATTCACTTGATAATTATTTGTGCCTCCCAAATCTTCTTTCCCTCATTTTTCCACTCCATTGAAACCCTTTCCTGACCTAGATATGTTCACTCATTTAACACAGCTTCCTTGTATACTGAAGTTGCCCTCGACCTTGTACACATTTTCTTTTCTTCTGTATAACTGTCTATACACAGCATGCTAAGCAGGATCCTTATGGTTTGCCTTACTACAAAATAAACACACATTATAACACAAGCTCCTAATTAAGTCCCAAAGCACAAAAATGTTCTCAGCCCGCATCTGGAGTGCTTTGCCTTGTGCTTTTCTAGGAGTGGGTAAAGACTAAAAGCTTAAGGATGCAGAGCTCATCAAAGGTTAACACCTACACATAAATGCTCCTAAACAAAGCACCAGAAATGGAGAATTTGCAGGTAGCATACACGGAGTCATTAAATTTACTCCAGCGCTAAGAACCATACTGCCAACCCTCATTCAGTTTTCCTACTTCTCTCAGCATGACCAATAGCAGCTGTGGGTCAAACCCATGATAATATGCACACAGAGTAAAGTCAGAGTGGGTACAGTCTCTTTTTTCCTGAAAAAAATACCCCTCTAAAATATGGTTCTTTGATCCTTTAGGAGCCTTTGTGGAAAAAATTCCAATGGAGGTCTCTATCCCTTAGGAAACAGTTGCTTATCTTATTGCCCTAAATCTATTGCATAGAATGAACCTATGAAACTAAGTTGCTGTGATAATTTAGCAGCTTAAATGGACTTACATATGACATACATGTTATTAATAATATTTTTTTAAAAAAGTGTATTTGCAGATTTTTTAAAACCCATTTTTCCAGTTACTTTTTTCCTAAAGTTTAGCCCCAGAAGTTACAAATTCCTTGCGTGATAAATTTCTTTCATTAACATTATTTTTTATGTTAGTAAAAAATTGTAGTTTCTTTGCAATTTTCTAGTTTTCATAATTCAAAACACAAAATCTTTATCGAAGCAGTTCCCAAGAAAATAGTAGCAAGTTAGTTAAAAAACTTCTCTAATCATGTTGAAATTGGGCTAATTTTAAAAAGAATTGGTTTTTTTCTGCAGCTCTCTTTCTTACATTTATTACTGTAAATTATGTTTATTGTATCTTCATACATTTCCATTTCCCATTTTCAGTTGAATACTTTCATTCTGTTTCCTATTGTATCTTCATACATTTCCATTTCCCATTTTCAGTTGAATACTTTCATTCTGTTTCCTTTCCAGAAGTAGATATCTATAGTCCCCAGAGCACATGTAGGCCCCATAAGTAATAAGCACTCACTGTGTAAGCTCTTAGGTCACTATGGCCCCTGCCCCAAAGGGCTCAAAGTAAATAATAGTATAATATTCCACAGCGCACCCAAGTGCTGTATCTTTGTGCTTCACACGATCCTAATGACTGACCTCATGGACTTAGATGACTTCCATTAGCTGAGGGACATCTTTCAAGGGGCAGATGACTTCCTGTTCATTGAACAGTAGTTTGGCAGCTCACCTACAGGCAACATCTTCATCTTTTCCTTTAACTTCTGTCTGGGTCCATGAAGATCACAGCTTTATTCACACAGCTATAAGACTACATGACTTACAATCTGCTCCTGCAAGATAACCTCTTCTTAACTGAGTATGTTGTGGGCTTTTCTTTGGCCAATGACTCTAGTTATCACTTTGCAGCCTGCCTGAAAAAGGACCTAGAACCTCTTAATGAACACTTTGTCTAGGCTTCCTGTCTCCTCTGTCACTTAATGACTAATTACTAATTTCCAGCTATGAATAATTTACATTACATCTTACTTCTTGATCCCAAGGGTATTTCCTTGAATTTATAGGCTTTAGGTGTCTGCAGACATCTTCATATTCCTGCAAAGGCATCACTGAACACCTGCCTGAAATAAACAGCAGTTTTCCAAACAAGTATTTTTAAATATTTGACATCAATCACAGAAATTAAGAAATTTATCTCTGAGTGGTCTGTTAATTCTAACATGTCAGATTGTTCTTTTTTCTTTAGTGTGATGGAAACATCTAAACAGGATATTGAGACCTGGCTTGTTGCTTACTCTTGGTTGAAACCAAACCCGAAATCTCTCTGCAGAGGTTGGATTATGATTATTGCAATAGATGTTCTGGCTGCTACCAGCCGACCTGGTTATTTCATTATGCTTTTTATCACAATCATTTTGAGTGATCTGGGCTGACTATGAAGGCCCAAGGGGATGTTTTTCCAAACATGTAATTATTCTCAGTTTGCCACTTCAATTGCCAGGACTAAACCCCTGGCTGGTCTCTTGATTAGTTAGAATTAGAGCCTGTGGCTCTATGTTGTTGATGTCTCTTGCCTGCCTGACCTAAATTCTATTGTACACCTGCCATTATGCATTTGCTTAAATCTGGAACAAATTCTGGTACTTGATGTACTGCCAGTCTCAGTTTTTAATTCAGGGAGCTGACTGGGTAACGCAAGTTGTCTCTGCATCAACTTGTGGACCTGCCACAGAACAACCGTGCACATACTTCTGAGTCAACAAAGCTCACTGGGATGGAGGGCACATCAAAGCTTACCAGGATAGAGGGCACGCCAAAGCTCACTGGGATGGAGGGCACCTCAGAAGGTGAAGACTTTGCCCAGTGCCAATCACTCCTCACATGTGCAGCAGCACACAACTGCTTCAGGTACGGCTACTCATGATGCTGCTCGTGCTTTTGGCTGGCACTCCATACACAGGAAAGTCCGAATGTGTAAAATGAGCATAACATTCAGAGAGAAGCTGTGGATTAATAAAAATACCATGGAACAAACAGCTCCTGTAGAAGTCATATTTAAAAGAGAAGAGTGTAATTAAAAGTAAAATGGAGTTTCTTGGAGAAATATGCTCACTGGAACTACATAGTTAGCTACATAGATTTGTAGCCTTATTACAATTTTTTTCTAATACATGATATAATCAAAGTTTCGGTCTTACAAATAATAACATAAACCTTACCCAGTCTTTGAAGAAACTGTGCCTCAGGGGCAGGAGGCAGCTATACCTGGGCACAGTTCTTACCACCTTCAGGTGAAGCAATAATTGGGATTTTTTACTTCTGTAACTCAGACAGGGGTGTCCTTAGGGCAGTTGGTCAGAAATATATCAAAAAATTAGCGAACAAGAGAACATTTTGTTCTAAAGAACTTGGCTAGAGCCATAACTGGAGTTAGACTGGAAAAGTTCACAGTATGCACCAGTCCTATCCAGGACAGCACTTGACACTGCTGTCCTCTAAAGCAGCATCTCTGCTCCCAGGTAGGGCAGAGGTCTAGTGTTCATTTTCACAAGACAACAACAGGACGAAAATAATGGGCCAGTTTCCTAAGTGTAAATAATTCTGGACACTTGGAAGTCCATGAATGAGGTGGAGCATCCTATTCTTGGAATCAAGCACCTAAATTCTGCCAAAATCCCATCTGGGGGTTTGAGTCCTTGAGAGGAACTGACTAAGGTTTTATGATCATCTGAGATGTCTAGAATTTAAAGATTTCTTCTGTTCTTGGAATACCTAAACAATGTCAGATTCTGCATTTCTGATAAGAAATATCCAGATTTTCTCCAATACAAGATTTTAGTTTAATAAGAGCTACTGAAATGTGCAAACTGGAATGGTTTAATTAAAATCTGGACAATGGGGAAAGTTGGAAGAGTTTCTAAGCAGCCAGGAATTTTCACGACTCAAACTGTATGAAACATATTTACTATCACTGCAACATATGAGTTTAAATAATGGTGCAACCAGGAATAAAACTATTGACAGAAGAAAATTGAGAAAAATTATTAGGACATATAGTACAATGAATTGTTTGTGTCAGTATGTCATCAGTAGTTTTTCAGGTGACTATACATCTGAAATGCTTCTTTGTGTTCCACAAAGGTAGAATTATACTGAAAAGTACATCTCGAAATTGTAGGTAGCACTGGAGATTGGAATTAAATCTTCAGTGCCTCCATTTGAAATAAATAGACAAGGAAATGAATTTTTTTTCTATTGTTTGCTGTTTGGGCAGGGACCTTGTCTTTCTACATGTGTGTACAGTGCAAAGCTCATTTTGGGTGTGACTGTCCTTTTAAACCTGCCACTAATAATAAAGTAAATAAGCTGTTGGCTAAATTCTCAAGCAATTCTGCCCTAAATTCTAGTTTTTCTCTCTTTACACTTCAAAGGCAATTGATTGATTAGACAATTTAAATGGTCTCCTCATGTAGCTTATTTCATCTGACCTATTAGCTCTTGATCTATTGAAAGTGTCTGGGTCCCAACTCCACCGTGCTGAGTGGAGGCTTTCCATAAAGACCCAGCCAGTGGGGTAATGCACGTCTGTGGGAACACAAATGCTTCTGGGATTCAACCGAGATGGTTGAAATTAGAATATTGGGGTGGCGATTGCCCCATTGTTAGATTTAATCTGGTAAATAATACGGGTTTAGGTCCTCTGACTACTATTTTGATACTCAACCATTAGGTTATTTAGCTTGATACTTTCTTTTGGATCTTTTCTACTTTCTATAATAATTACATACAAAACAAAATCTGGGTCCCTCCCTCATGACCAAGCCAGGAGTGGTTAGGCTGGTCTCTTTTACCACTAGCAAAATCTCTACTGAACTGAACACCTTTTTTTCTCAAAAGAAGGTTCTCAAAAACTTATTTTTTGTCCTCAAAATTTTGACTTAAACCTGCTAATAAGAAAATTTCAAAACAGCTTTAAAATCCAGAAAGAATTATCAGTTAAATTACTCTAACAGTTGTTTAAACTACACCTATGTCACAAAGAGTCTAGACTGGATACAAGACCAGATCCTTTCATTTGGCTAATTCTATTATAATTTAAATAAGAGTTCTTTCACTTGAGACTATATTTCCCAGAGCAACACTGCACTTTCCTGCTGATGGTTGTTAGAAGACATCAGCAATGGCCAAGTGTATTCCCACAGCTCATGAGCACAGCACGACTAGCAAGCAGCATCACATCTTACGAGCAAAGCTCTAGCACAAGCTGTCTTTTAGACCTTTGCAATTAGTCATTAAATACTTATGGCAAAGTCTATGTAAGACAAATGCATATGTTTGGGTTTTCAAAGGAGGTGAAGGGATTAGAGATAGCTCACAGGAAGCTGGTGCTTATGACCCTGTAGCTTCCTTTGAAAATCCCAGCAAAAAAATATTTCTGCTAAGTAACAAGGAGGAGTAGGGCCTCCACACTGCTGGTGTCTGTCCAGTCAAGTACCCAAATCCTCTGGGGCCTTTTAGCATTGTAGCCTTGGAGACAACCAAAAAAACCCAAAAAACTAAATCCATGCCAAATGGAAAAGCAGGACAAACAGCCTTCCAAGAGCACAGAAAACAAAGATGAGACAGGAAAAATAAACAAGGATAAAGATAGTCCTATTTCATTCTGAAGTGGGGTTTATATAAAATAAATGATGAGATATTGCTTTCCAAGTGGAACATGAGACAGAGAGAGATTGTGAAAGAAAAAGCATTTATACGTTAAATATCTGGAGTTATGCTGGAAATTCCAAAGTTTCCAAGGCATCTTGCAGTAGACTGTACGAATGAAAAGAAAGAGTCAAGGTGTCTTGGATCAGGCAGCACCCAATATGTTTATGCAGCCTTGATGGGAAGGGACATGTTTATTCAAGCTGTTAGCCAAAATTATATGTGCTGGTGGCTGTTAAGGAAGGGAAATAATTTATTATTTGTAACAGTGCAATGTTATATATATATAAAAACCCACCTAAGAAAAATGGATTATAAGAAATTTCAAGCCAAACTTTCACAAACTGGAGAAGGAATAGGGAGAAGAAAAGCAGGGCTGGTGGTAGGAAAATACTGAAAGTTGGACTCCTACTTCACAGAAACTTAACAGTGATTTAGTGTGGCCCAGCAATCAGGCACTACAGTGAGATGTGCTCCCATGGAGGCTACACCACAGTCCTACCCTCTCTCTCTTTCCAGCACTATGGGTACCTCCATCCTTGCACGCCTGTGTTCATGCTGTGCAACAGGGTTCAGAGAGCCAGACCAGCTAAACTCCAAATATTATTTATTATGGATTAAATTTCACCCAGGTGAATTCCCTGAATGATCGTATAGCAAGTTTGTAGGTATTTTGGAAAATAGTATCTCTATATTCCTCTAAGAATGTGACATCTCATTGTTAACTCCAAAAAATATGTAACTGGAACTCCATGATCTTGTGTGTTTGAAAACTTGCAGAGTAATACTGCGAGATTCTGCACTGACTCAGAACGGCATATTTTCTAGCCAGAGCCTGCTCACTCTAAATACTGGAGCTCTATCTCCTTTCTAGGCTGAGTTGCATTTCACTATTGAAGTGTGACTCGTGTAAGAGGCTCATATAATCTGCCTCAAGGAATTATTACTGTACTTAGAGTAAATTGTTTTCCAGGCACTGGCATTTTTGTTTTGTACTAAATCTAGAGTTTGTCTTGCTTTACTTTGTTTCAGTGCATAACATCCACTCACTGGCTTTTCTTCGCCAGCTATTTAAAAAATGAATATTTTCAAAACAAGATATTTTGTTTTCTTAAGTATAAATATACTTGTATAAATCTGCTCAAAACACACACAAAGAAGGAGCAAGAGGGGAGGAGAGGGGGAGAGAGAGCAAAGAGAAAATTAACAGAGCAGATTAAAAGAAAAAAAAAAACAGAAAAGACAAGCTTTCCCTGCTTGAGTCACTGCTGTTCTTTGACTCTCATTTGTGATCTTTTCAAGGGAGCTTGAGATCATGGTTTTCAAATAGTATTTGGGGAGATCCAGCTATCTACCAGATGATTTTGTGGGCATCATGGTCCAGTCCCACACAGCCTGTCTGGCTTGCCTGGCCACAGCCAGTGGCAAGCATAAAGGGAGGGTCTTACAGAGCGTGGACTGGCTGATTCTGAGCTTTCTTTGCAGTAAATAAGTGTGGAAATTCCCTTGAATATTGTTTCAACATAGGGGAAAAATCAAGTTTTTAACAAGAGTATTTCTGTCCATTTCTCGTCAAGCCAAACAAGAAAAAGGGGGCACTTCTCTGTTACCATTTTTCTATAAACTCTCTCACAGGGCAGTCCTAAACTATTTGTCCAAATTCCAGGGACTGGGTCCTTGCCAACCCCATCCAGCCCCATGGGAAAGTAACAGTCACACAGACTAAAAGATTTTTGGTTGAAGGAGGTGATGGGTACCATAAAAAACTAAATGGCTATTCAGCAGATATCAGCAACATGAAGAAGAAAGGATTTTGATGCAGGCTGCATTTAGAAGTTTAGCTGTGATGTGGGGAATATGTTGCTTCACACAGCAGTTGGCACTTTATCATGTGGACTGAATTCTTTGGGCTTTTTTTCTTAGGCAAACAAAGTCTTGCTGTACTATTCTTAAGACTGCAGTTCCTCCCACTGGAATAGCCCAGACACCTCAGCTTTAATTCTTGTGATCTAACCACTTGGCTTCTCTGTTCAAGTCATTTCTCGGTTTGATACCATAACTCAGTAAAAAAAGAAATTAAAATCAAATGTTCAAAATATTTAATAGAGTGGATCTGGAAGTTTCATAGGCAGAGATTTTGGGAGCACTTTACCATGTAGCTCCATTGAAGCATGTGAACAAATTAAAAAAAAAAATCTATGAAAGGATTTTGTTTTCCATTATTTAAGCATAGTTTTGAAGACCATTTAGCACCTACTAGCTTTGTGCTTTGTGTAAATGTACTAGCTGTTACCAGTATTGTTTTATCTGTATCCGTATTACCTTGTATTTACCATCTGTTCCTCGAATGGAACCTCTGTAATAGATTATGTTTAACATTAATTTCATGAAGAAAAATGGACCTGTAATTATGTTTTCTAGTAAACTGCTGTCTCAGCTCTATCTTTAGTGTCATTTAGAGCAGGTGGGAAATGGCAAGGGGTTTTGTGATGGTGCCCCAGCAGCCAAAGTGGGTCAGGGTCAGGCCCTTTGGAAGGTCATTCTCTGAACCTGTCGGGGTTATCTAGTGCACTGTTGGGGTAAGCTGGTCTTACTTCCAGTGCAAGGAAAAATCCAGTAGAATAGGGCATATCGGAATTCCTGAATGATGCCACATAAATAATGAATTGCTTAATGTTCAGTTAAATAGGATACACTTGTAATGAATGCACCTGTTAATTTGGAGGATTCTAGTTGATAAATTCAAAGTTATATATGAGTTTAAAGCTATTCACAGCCTAATGAGTGTACAGAAACTGAGTCTTTGTTCATCATGCTAGATCAGAGGATGAGCTGAGACTGGTTTCACCTGCTTCTGATTCTACCATGCTGCAACACACACCTATTCACTTGGTAGATTGTGATACCACAGAAGACAGGAGGTCGCATAATACCTGAAACCATATGTCACAAACCGGGATGCTGTGTCTATGGTACACCACAGACTCCTTTGAACACTTGTAGACTCCGGCACTCTCTTCCATTTCGGTGGCCTACACTTGCAGTCACACTCCTTCCCAATCATCCTCCTCTGTTCAGTATCCTTTCCTCAGAGATCCCACCCCAGTGTTGTACGACTTCAGAACTGGGGGGAGAAAAAAAAAAGAATAACCAAAGCCAACATGCCAGTATTGCATCAAAGAACTTTGTCCCATATTTCTACCTATAGGGTTATCCTGTTTAATAGTTCTGGTTAAGTCCGTGGGAAGGCTGCATTCTACTTACATCAACATAAGGGATATACAGATACAGCAAACCTGTAGCAAAGTCAAGTTCTTTCTACCCAAATTCCTCTTTTCACTTTGGGGCTGTGTCCTTCCAAGACCACCAAAGAGTTTTGGGGGTTTTTTTAAATTAAGAGACAGCCACCCCCATTTTCACAAAAATATTTGGGTTTCCTTTGTCAGCTGAACACTTTTACTTAATAGGTCAGCATGGAATAGAAATTCCCATTACGCTGTTATAATGACAGTGCGAAAATACACAATTTAAAAATACAGCACTAGGCCACTGATTAAGAACAAGCATTTGTATAGACTGAATAAAAGTCTTGGTATTCTGCTGCTACTTCTGCCGCAACTGCAGATTGAAATCAGCCTCTGAAACCTAGAAATAGGTCTTTAAGCTCTGATCTTTGGCTGATATTATTTCCAGGAATTAATGAGGCACATTCACACTAGGCATCTGAGAAGTGTGCAGCAAGTCCTAAGGTAATACTCACATGAGACATGAAACCTTGGACACCAGATGAAAGGAGCTATCTATCTGACCCATGTCAGCTCAGGTATCTGTGCACCAATGTCTCTAGCTCTGGGTTGTTGAATTGTATCTCTATGTGTAGGGATACGTGATGTGGTACCAAGGTAGAGCAGGGCTCTCCTGAAGTATGCCTGTTTGCTCACAAATCAGGATTTATAATTGTTAGAATCTCCTTCGTTAAGCCCTGAATGCTCATCAGTCACACTGATGGATGATTCCATTACACACAGGCATCATGCTGGAAAAGCTGAATTGGCTGTTATTTCGTAAAGAAGGAATCCTGTTTCAAAAAAATTAAACTGGGTTAAATGTCATGAATCTTAATGGGCTTCCCAAGTTTTAATATGTTACATTCTACTTGGTATGGCATATGTTATAACTTATAAGGATTAGCTCATCTAATTTCTGTCCAACATCTTCATTTAAAAAGAATTTGGGGAGAACATTTACATCCATAGTTGAACAGCTTTACAAAACCCTGCAGTGGCTGCCTGTGATAAAGGATTCAAATCCTTTCCATACCACTGTATGACACATACAAGGAACTGGAAGCCTCAGGAAAAACTTTCTTATCACATGTGTGTCCCATGCACTGCTATGAAATGCTGTATTTGTATCATCATATTTGAGAATGAATAGAGCAATCACTAGGAACTCCCTTGCCAGGCTTTTTTTTTGGGAATGTTTAGGAAAGCTTCTGTTAGTTTTATACTGTAAGCCTTCACTGGAATATAAAAATACAAAACTGCCATGAGGACATGTAAAAATGGCCAATAAATCACTTTTGAGACACCATAGCGTATTGCAGCTGGAAAGGACAAAGCTATACTGGTAAGCCAGTATTTTCAAGCTATGCATTTATTATGATTTTTCAATTTAAAATGGTTGTCTTCAGAAGATGTAGCAAAGCAAATGCTAAGAACATGAATAGTCACTGAATCATCTGATAACCTGAGCCATTTGTGTCAAATGGTACACCCCAAAACTCATGAGCCCTGAATCTGCGGCTGCTTCCAAAGAATTCTAGCTTAGCTGTACAGTCCCAAGTGCACATACATGAGAGTCTTTTGAAGACTAGCATGTCACATTGAGAAGGAAAAGCCTGGTTCATACATTGTTTTGAAATTTCTTCCATGCCTTGTAGAGAACATACAAACAAAAAGAAAGTAAAAATATACAAGTGAATCTTCCAAGAAAATGTTGCAATGGAAGAAAATGACAAAGAATTTCCTTTGTTTGGACTAATAAATACAAACAAAATCTCTACAAACAAACTTATTTCAGTAATGATATGAGTTAAGTTCACAGAGTAGGTCATGAGATCCTGCACCATTGCTTCCCTTTCAGGAGGAATTACTGGAAGGAATTCCACATAACCCTGCTGAAGTCTGTTGTATCTGACAGTATGGCAAGGTCTCCAGTTGGCTACAGGATTGACACACACCACCACTATATTTGCTTATTGTAGTTCCTTCAGGAGAAAACAAGCACTGTATAGAAAGCTGTAACTCCTCACAGATAATTAGGAAGTCGCTGTTATTTTAGATATTGGCCATGCAGCAGGGAGACTGACATCTTCAGGTCACTAGTTCTACTGTAACACAAGAACATTGGCTGGATCTGATGGCCCCTGTGAAATCAACTGAGGGTCATTGTCCCATTTCTAACATGTCCAGCAGCCTCTCTCAGTAGGAGGTTCAGCACACAGCTCTGAAGGTCAAGCCCATCTGGAAGCTTGCTTTATGCCATGGTATTTTTTCCTATGTTTCAATATCCTCTAGTTCACTGACTTAATCTCGGTACTTTTTCCAAGAGCACATAATTACTAAACACTGTACACATGAATTTGTCCTAGCAGGATCTAGAAAACAGCTAAAGTTTTCTACCAACCTTTTATCCATGACAAGTAGAGTTGATATCTATGTGAATGATGTATGTGAAGAGGAGCTCCTAGAAGACAATAGTCACTGCCGCTGTGCCAATGTCAACATTGTAGGCTACATTAAAATGCAGAGAAGATTTTTCCCCTGAAATACCTGCAGAGGAAAAAATGTCTTCACTCATAACTCTGTATTTATTTATTTAGCTGAAAAAAATGCAAAAAAGACATTTTAAACCTGAGCTTAACAGAAGGGACATAAGCAATGTCCTTCAGTGCCTTCTGTGTAAATGTCTGGACATTTTCTTTATGAAGGTGTCTGAACAATTATTTGCTTTCTTCACATATTCAATCAAAAGTGCTTTGCTTTTTCCTGCCACTTCTTCAAGTCACATAGCTGTGACCACACTAATGTCCTGGGTTTTTTTGTATCCCGGGTATTTCACTACAGCACTCTGAAGCAGTAGACTGTAAATCCAGGGAGTACACGACAAATGTCAAAAGAGGGGATTAAACTGTTAAAAATGCCTAGAATTGCTTCCTTTCTTTTTCTTTCTCTCTCTTTTTTTTTTTTTTTAAAGTCAATTAGGGAAGATCTATAAAGTGGTCAGAATGAGTAAAAACAAAACAAAACACTATTTAAGGGAACATGCAAAAGGCACTTTAAAAATCTTCGTATTTTGTTATATAAAATTAAATGTTTGAATGTTTACTTTCTTACCTGTTTATTGCTGTTTTCTTTTTTCTTTTCTTAAAATCATGGTTGGTTGTTCTTTCTCTTGATTTTCCATGTAGGGGACTTGTACCATGGGCATTGTGAACATTTGCTCCTGAAGAGAAGAGATAGGAATGACAAACTATATAAAAAGTTGTTTTAGAAACAGCTTCTAATAGTTAGCTTTAAGGTCTGGGCCTGCTAGCCAAGAACACGGACACTTTTTGAATACAGTGGAAATATCTAATTTTAACAGATTAAATAAATGGAACTAAGCATGTAATAAGGGTACTATTCAGTATAAATACAGCAGAGATGGTCCAATAAAGATTACCTAATGAGCATTAGATTGCATCCTCTAGTTACAAAGTAACAACAAATAGTTCCTAAGATTATGCACTAGTCAGAGGCCCTCAGGAAATGCCCAATCCCAAACATGAAAATGTCCATCACCAGTGTAGAAAGTTTAATCTTCTATTTACTAGCAATGATGCTACTAGGCACTTCTTGTATGAATATCAAGAAATCATACAGCCTAGTTTTCCACTGTCTTGAAAGCAAGTGAAGACAGCCACGAGAGTACTTCCAGATGTTAAACAAACCCGCCACATTTCACGGATTCAGGCTTTTCTTTTAAAGACCATTTATAGAGCTTTGGAAAGAGCACAGGGTATCATGTTATTAAAAGTTAGGGAGGAGTTTTTTATTTTTACAACAAATTAAAGACATGACTTAGCTTTATACAATCACTATTAACATCTGTAGCCCAAAAAGGAAATAGCTCTAGGTACCTATAACTAAATAAGTACCTACCATTATATTAATGGATTTGCACTAAAGAACATACCCTAAATTTGGATGTAGCAAGCTGTAAGGCATTCAAACATTCAACTGGGTCTGATATTATTACAAAGTTCACAGAATTTATAACTATTTAGGCTTCCATGTTCCGTGCAACGAACTTTGTGACCCTTTAATTCCCAAACAACAAGAATTAGAGAATGACTTCTCAGAAGCATTGCAGAAATGAGGCATCTCTGCGCAATTTTAGGGAAATATGCAAAGATCACACAACTAGTCGAGAGCAAAGCAAGAACAGTAGTCAATGTGTTCTGAGCATTCACTGTCTCAAAAAGAATTGAAGAGTATATACAAATGGTAAGAAGGGAGAGCGGAATATTAGGAATACCCACACATTAAAAAAGGAGTATCATTGTTTAAGATGAAGTTGAATTAATTCCTTTGCTCTGAAGTTGGATTTAATCTGATGAGAATTGGAAAGAATGATCGGCATATTTAACAATTACCAAGGTCTGCATTTTGCATTAACAGGCTGTCAATCAGCCAAGTCGGTTTGGTAGCCTTGAGCTTGCCTAGTTCTGATTAACTTATATCTTTTATGTAAACATTAACTCACTCCTGGCATGTACTGTTCTTGCAAATGATAATCATGGCATAGATTAGATGAAACAGATGTAGCATATTAAGTTCTACTAAAGATTTTGCCAAAGGCAAAAAAAACAGGGAAAATAATACAGAAAACAAACCTTCATCTACTTAGTTACACAGCATCATAGTCCTACTGTGCGACAAAACTTGTATGGCAACTGGCAAGTGACCAAGAGTTTTAATGATCACTTTGTGAGATGTTTCCATGGAATGACCATGGTTATTCAAAGAAGACTCTACTTCATGAAGCTGGTGCCTGCATAATCATCTACAGGTCCTAATCTATAAATTATCCTTGTTAGATGATGAAAGTAGCTGCATTGTTCATGCATATATTAGTTCTGCTATACAGGAGCAAAAGTTAGTGTAAGTTCTTACAGTGAGATCACTAGATCATACTCTTGAAACCTCATAGGCAGCAGGTTGAAGATGCATCTGAAGCTGAGCTTTAGTTCTCTACCTTTCCTCTTTTTTACCTATGATGACTTAAAAAAAAAAATAGCCATCTGACATCCCATCTGGCTACAGGTCCAATCTTACCGTTTCTGGAGTTGCTTTTATGTGCCTCCAGCACTGCCTTTGTGGAAGAGGCAAGAGTCCTTCCTGAAACTTTACATAATTTGGGACCTTTTGGAACAAACCAGAACACAAGGATGGAAATCTACCATTCCAGTTGTTATTAATAACTCTGAAAGAACTATATTGTGCTGAAGAAAAGTGACAACATCTGTTCTTGCCTTCCAGGTGCTTGAAACAGCACAGTTGCTGAGCTTCAGGGATTAAGGGAAGAAATTGTATTTGCCTGATGCAGCTAGATAAAGAGTCATTAGGCATTCCACAAACTGCATGAAAACAAGGCGGTGAGAGAAATTAAATAATTTTTATAGAAAGAAAATCAGTTTATAGTTTTCCACTCAAACAAGAGAGCATACATGTAAGCCTAGTTGTTTTTTTACAAAAAAGATTATTAACAGAGGTGATTTTTCAGCCAAGTATTAAGCTTGTTTTTTGAGACAGAAATCAATATGATTTCCCAGAGAGAGCCCCTGGACCTTTATTGTACAGCTTCTTACATATAGAAGGGCAGCTGGTGCTGGGCAGGGCACTACAGGACTCAAAGGAATCTACCGTTCCTTCTCAAAAGTTGCAGAGTCAGACCATTCCTTGCATACTGATTTTAACAAAAAAGAATTTAATCAGCTCTTTTCATCTGGTTTACCTGTGAGGGCAGCATCATCTGATCAATAACCATTGCCTATAAATAGGTTAACAGCCTCAGTACTGGAAACTTTTTAGCTAAGGTGAGTGAATCCTTCAGGTACACAGAAATCTTTTTGAATGGGAAAGGTTACTTTCTCATCACTGTGGTGGGAATTTGGCAATCTACTCCCTTAAACAATATGAAAAATCTCAACCTGAAACAAACTCAGATATAAATCTAACAACACCCAAATGTATCATATGATGGAAAGCCTTTAAGATCACAGCATGAACAGTAGCAGATGAAGCAGAGGGACCAACAGCGTAACTATACAACGACACAGGTACAAAAGTCTTGCATTTATGCAGTGGTTTAATCAAGAGAAGTTTTACGCCACAAAGTGGTGCACAAAGAAAGGCTGTGTGCTTTCCTTTTGCAAAAAGGGAAAAAAAGCTCTGGAATTAAATAGATGGGTTTAGGCTTCTTGCCACAGTAAATCTCTCCTAAATCCTTTCACCCCACTCCAAGGGTGGGAGTGGGAGGTGCAGGACACTGCAGGGTTAGCCAAAACTTCCATTTCTCCCAAGAGGACTGAGCCTGCTTCAGCTGCTAGGATGAGGAGCATGGATTTATGCAGCATGTTTGGAATAGCACTTGTGTTAAGTAATATATATTACTTAAATTAAATATTTTTTTTTCTCTAGCATATGTGACATAGCTATACCATTTCTGGAGTAAGGAAAAAACCCACTCTTGCAGTTGTTTAAGATAAATTCACACAAAATTTCTGCATAGTGTGTGTGGTTGCTACCCCACTGAAGTTGGCTGTGGCTGAGGATCCTGGCTGATCTCTTGTTTAGCCTTTCGATATCGATGCCAGGCGCTTCCTAACGTTACGCTGCATCAAGAAAGGAGTCAATGGAAATTTGCTGATTTACACCAGCTGTGAGTTCATGCAGGAATTTAGTAGAAATATCACGTGCTTCTGATAGTGGAAAAAATATACTTAACATTGAAGTTGCTCTCTGTATTATTCAGGTAGTTCATATGTACGTAGAGTAACATGATGTCCTGTTGCTCTTTACAGTTTTAAGAAATTAACAGGTGACTTCAAGGACAAAAAGACCCTTCTATCCCTCCAAGAAAAATCATGGCAGACAGCAAGCATGTTTTCTCTAGAAGCATTTTTAGAATAACGGATGAAGTGATACAGAATCTGTAGGTGAATTAAAGTTATAGCTGTCTTTATGGAGGCTGGGTTATTTATATCAAGTTTAATATAACCACAGTTTCAATCACTGTTATTTTAACTTCTTTATTTAAAAATTAAAGAATGCCTTAGGTTGCCTGCCAGCTGTATCACAGCCACACAGTCTATCATGCAAGAGACCAGTCATTTAAAAATCAGTGCATGACAAAGTGTAGGAAAAAGAAATATTCCCACAAATGCAAACATTATGAGGGAAGTGCTTTATATGCTGTAAGCCACATAGTCAGCTGGCTGTTTTAACTGAGACATTCACTCCTTTCTCCGTGTTTATAAATAGCACTATGAAGGGTGTGTTATATGCTTTCAACTACCCCAAGAACATAATTTTAATATTCCACAATTCCTATGTTCATTTACATATGGTGAGAGAATACAGTGTTAACATTCAGATTTGGAAGCCTCTAAAACCCATATTGTCCTGATGGAAATAATTACAATGAAAACAATGCAACAGCAAAATGATTTTCAAAATCCTGGGTGACACAAGAAGTCACTGAGCTCCGCCATGCACCAAAAGACAAACTTTCACCACATTCACTTAAGTTGTTCAGGAAGGTCTCTAGTGTAAAAAATGAACTCATGCCACAGTTTCTGTGGCAGGTCAATTTGGTTTTAGATTAACATTGTTGGGGAGTTAACTTTCAGGCTGATCAGATGAGACAGAAAAAAAGTAGTGAGAGAGAACAGCTAGACACAATCCAATTAGTCAGGAGGTGATGTCAAAGGCAAGTTTCAATTACAGCATGATTATTAACGGTGGGCATGTTAGCCTAAGATAAATACATTCAGTCTAACCCTAGACATGCTAATTTAAGCCTTTATTGAGTCACTATAACAAAGTATTAGGCACAAAATGCCCAGAGGAAGCAGTTGGAGCTGTTAGCTGTGGCTGAGCTGAAGCCACATGGTGAAGATCACAGTGAAGCCGGCACAGTTTGGGCCTGTTTCAGCAGCCAGGAGCTGACCAGCCCCTTTGCCCCTGGCAATGAATGGTCCCTGTACATAAAACAGAGGAGTAGTGCACAGAAGGCTGTGGTCTGCCTAAAAATATCATTACACCAAGGTGACCAGGCCTGGGACACCAGCTCAAGGGGTGTTTCTGGAGCCAGCAAGCAGAAGAGACTTGCTCTTCAGGCCCTGATGTGTTTTTTCCATTCCTAGGATAAATTTCTGCTCTGAAGCACAGGGACTGATTGCTTGGGTAAGAGGCAGCAATGCAGTGCCCAGATAAAGAGGTCCCAATCTTTGAGCAAATTAAGTGCAAAGGGAAGTTTACAGGTGGAGACGTGGCTTTGAGAAAACATTAATGAAGTGGGACAGGTTTGGGAACGACACCTCCTTTTTAGTGTTAGGAGAGGAAAGCAGGTCCTATTGTGCCCTGGTTATTGAATGGGAGAAAGCTGATAGTGAGAAAGCAAGAGAAAATCTGCTGGGATCACTCATAGGAAAGGGAAGACATTTCCAAACAAATGAAGCTGGGTTAATGAGCAGGGTGGCTTATGCTACATGAGTACAGACTTGAGCATAAAAGAATGGCCTCTTTGGAGAGCAAAGCCAGGCACATAACACTTGCATGAGAAATTTAACATCCTAATAACTAGAAAACTTAGTGGATTTCAGGACAGCTGAGGATTTACATTTCCAAGCAAGTCAATGGGATTGCAGATGCTCAGCACTTTGAGAGTCAGGCTCTCTGTCTATCGTGATCTGAGGAGCCTCAGTGGGGAAGGAATCTGGTACCGCTCTCAGAGGAGCTGACACAGCCTGGTTACTGCTAATCATTCCACTTCCCACCGTATTATCTCCATCTGTTTTTCACAGAGGGTTGTGTGAGGCTTTTCCAGCTGGGGTATGCAGTGGGCCTGAAACAGCGAAATCACAGTCCTGGATTATTTAAATGTGACTTAGGACACAGGAAAGTTTTAAATTCTTTTCTAGGAAAATTCAAGGTAACTAAACATTTGAAGAAACTTCAGCCTCTGCTTTCATATGTAATCAGTCACACAAAACACATGCAAATTTGGACTTGAGGAATACAGAAAGCAAAAATGCTAGCTAGCTAAACTGGATCCACTGAGATAAACAATGGGCATCTCTTTTTCTAATTGCTCCTTGAAGCTTATTTCTCCTCTATTTCACAACATTAAACCATCTCAGTAAATAATCATCAACCAGACATCTAATTTTTTTCTTGAAGACTCCAAGAGTATCCCTTTTTGCTGATCTCTAAGAATTCAATTTGTACTGCACAGGCCTCAAACCTAGAAGTCTGTAATTCTTGGTGTTTTCCAGAACCAATTAGCACGAATAAAAATGGTTATTTGAGAAACAGAGAGTGTTAGAGGGTTATCTGAGAAACACTGAGTATTTGAAAGACACAAAGTATTACTTAGAGGAATAAGGTTCCCCCTTTATGTTATGCTGCTATTGCTTTATAAAATTATATATTAAAACCAACTGAAGGTCTAATGAACTTACATAACCAGCTTTGGTAAATTGGTGTTGAAAAGGACATTTGTGAGATTGAGACACAAAATAATTTTGAGATTATTCAACTGAAATAAGTCATTTAGATCCTGTCTAAAACCTAAAAGTTCTGCTGGCATAATTTTATTGGGTAGGAAGACAGAAAAGGAATCCAGGCCTAAGTAGCAAAACTCAGCTAACAACCTAAAAGTAGTGTAATCATTGCAGCAAACCCCACACTTTTGGCAGTTTAATTTATTTCCTTTAAGGAGCCTGTATAGAGTGATATTATTCTGTCATTTTAAGTTCCATCTTTTCCAACAATACTGCTGATAAGCTTAATTGATATATCCTTTCTCATTTATTGTTATGTGAAAGCACAACACTGAACAATCCTTCCAATCAAAACCCCTCATATACTACTAATCTAAATAATATCTTAATCTAAACAGTTACAATAAATTTAGCTGGCAATCATGGTCTAGAAAAGATGGAACAATTAGCCTGGGATAGGGTTTTATAACTCCCATAAAATGACCTTGTTTAGCCTAAGGTTTTTTGCCATTCAAATGAGGAAGCCCAGCTGAGAAATGGCAAATTATGAATCTTACCTAGAGCTTCTCCACCAGGCTGACTGGAACTCAGCTGTGGTGTTGCTAGGTAGGTGACAACACTGCTTCTTTTGCCTTATTAAATAACTAAAGGTACATACGTGGTCACTGAGTAAGCAAAAGGAATTAATTTCAAGGACTCAGGCATATCCCCATATAATGACTGCACAAGGATTACAAGACTAACAGCCACTGGTGCACCAGCAACAACTCCTGTGTGGCAGAGAGGGTCATTTAAATCAGAAGACTAAGCTAGAAATTCCTACACACCAGCAGAAATCCATTTCATGATCAAGGCCAACCCTGTTGCATCATTTTTACCCACTGCCGTCACGCTGTAACGTATGTTATACTTAAATTAGGTTCCAGAGAAGTCCTGCTGGGCCTGTCATGAACTTGGATTACACCTCCTGCCACGCAGACGAGTGTTTTAGTCTGATCTGCAATGAGAGTTGACAAGATTGAGCTTTGAATAAGTTGTCAATATACCATCTGCCATCATCTTCTCAAAAAAATGGACACAGCTACTTACCCTAAGGTTTGTCAAATTGCAGGAAAGCATAGATAAGTTATTTTTAAGTAATATCTTTAACTGACTTAATGTTGTTATGGGTTGAAGAGTTAAAACTGATAGAAGACTTAGTCTTATGTCATCAAAAAATGGTGCGTCTTTTGCTTTTGAAAACATACTCTTCTTAATAAAAAAAGAATTAATGAAATCTAATAAAACAGAGATTTTCTAGCTCATGTCATCTGTTTGTAGGAGCTTTATGCTTTGTATTTTTGTGTAATACCAAAAAAAAAAAAAAGATAGCAAAAATCTGTTCCTGGGTTCCATTTTGTCTTTAAAAAAAGAACACACAGTGAGCCCTTTCCTTTTTACATAGTTTCTTTTCATGAATGCTATCTCCTTATAGGAGACAGAAAGATTACTTTCCAGTTCTTAGTAACAGAGGTTCTCTTTGTTTCAGTGATATCTCCATTTTACTGTTTGTATCTATTTTAGAGTTCTAAGCAAATATCAGCACATCACATAAATTAAGAAGATTAATTAGGGGCAGCACTAAAAACAGCAGGCCAGGCTTAACCCTGGTGTAAAGGATGAATTAAGCACAATGACATCAAACAGGAACAGGAAACTTTGAGAAGCAGTAGGTGATTACTGTCTCTTAATTTATGAGAAGGATTAGAGAGTAAATTGTTGAAGAGAGCACACAGACTAGAATAGGTGCTTTTCACTTCAGAATAATTATGCCATGTAAGACAAGGACATCCTCTGCTACTCATCTTACTGCAAAGCACTCATCTCTAGCCATAGAAAGCCTAAAATCTTCTGGTGTTTTAAAACCTTTTTCTCCATGACATCGCAATGAAAATTTCAGCCCTCCCAATAAATCACTTCAACCTACCCCTTCTGTTGAACATTGTGTTCCCTTGTTCCTCTCTTTATTATTAACTTCAACTCCACAGGGCATCAGCATATTTAACATCAAGGACTTAAAACCTGTACTCCATCACCCATAGAGCTGACAAAGGTGTGATGAAAGCTGTGAGTTGCTGATGTTGTGCCTTGGTGATTTTCCTCTATATGGTTAAAGCTGTAACTAGTGATCAATGTGTTCCAGCCTGACCTCTTTCCAACCTGTCTTGGCAGCTCCCTTTTTTGTATGGCCCCCCTGACATTTCTTGATTTAAATACATAATGTACAGCTAGTCTGTTTTCTCTTCCCTCTTCCAAAAAGATTAAAGCATGATCATATAAAGGCAAGGCTTATCTGTGATGTTTCAAAACACATCAGAACATTAGAAAATCACCAGGGATTTGAAATTATCATTACAGAGCTGGCTACATTCAAGACTTTCAAAAGCACCCACCACAAGAACTGTCACAAGAAGCAGTCACAGCTGTATCACTGAGTGATACAGCACATACACACATCTTTTTTAAAAGTATATTTTTCAAGCAAATAAATACCCACCTTTGAGCTACAAGCCACCTCCTGAATCTGCCCAAAGGATCTTGCAGGACCTGAACTGCTAGGCAGCAAGGCTCTAAAGGCAGAAGTTACCACATTTTGACATCGCTGTGGCTGGACCTGTCTCCAAACTAGAAATAATATTTCATCTGAGAAAATGAAAAGCATCATAGAAATTCTTTGCCTTGCTCAAAAATGAAGATGATAGCTACTTTACTTTTATTCTGGTAATGTATTGTGCTGTATTAAAAACACATTTTTATTTATTAATTGCAAAGTGACATTGTTTCTTTCTTCTTTTTTGGATTGTACTTACTGAGGCTTCTGGAAGTACTTCAAGAAACAAAGGAAAATTGATTTTTCCATTTATTCATATTATCCTTCAGTTTTCAACAACACAGTCAGACCACTAACTGAAATGTTTTGTTTGACCACATCAAATTCATGCATTCTGATAAACTCTTGCAGATATCTTACTCTTCTCCCAGCGTGCCTGAAACAGGATATGTAAAAATGTCCCTAAAGAGGGGAAAATCATAGCAAGATGAAAAAAAAAAAAAAAGATTGAAATGACATATTAGCAAAGAAATATGCTACAAAGAAGAAATATATTTTTGCTTGGCACAAATAAGAGGCCTCTTTTTCATTGCCAAAGTAAAGTCAAATTACTTTTCAGAGTTATGCAAACCTCAAAGTTTTGCCTGGAGGAGATCCTGAAAGAAAATTTAAGGAAGGTTCATTCCAATTCCTGCTATTTGATCCACAGAGAAGAAATATGGCTGGCATTAGCTCAGCACGCCCTAGGATGCTATTGGCCTGTCGTCCTTGAAAGAAGAGAAGTGTTCCTGGTAGGGAAAAAGGCAAATGGTCTCCATGCATGACTTCCAGTGAGCCCCAGACACAGGTTATTAGAAAACTAGACCTCCATCAACCAGGATTCAAAATCCAGTGTGATGTTTGTTGGCTATTTTACATCATTGCCACTGTCAGCATCAGTATTTATTTTGTATTTCAGCTCCAGTTACAGATCAGGAACATTTTGTGCATCAGCTTTTGTGCAAAAAGATAGAAATGACCTTTCCTTTTATAGTTCTAGATTTTGGTACCAGCATGGCACACATTCGACAGCAACAAGCTGTGTTTTGTGTGTTTGGCATTCCAGCACTTTACCGTTTGACACTGAGAAAGATGGAAAAGATGCTTTTGGCACTTGCATACTTGTATCATGCTACAGCTTGTCAGTAGGAAAGGAACAGAACCTGAGCCTGCAGGGACAGCCTGTGCTAATGATCCATCAATCCAAAAAGAGTAATCAGTTACCTGTCAGACAAAAAGAATTTTGAAAACATTTTAAGGAGCTTCTCTGCTTATCAATAGCATAATGAGCACAAATCTTCCATTTTCTGCAGTATTCTAAACCAAAGTAAGCCCACTGCACTTAGAGCAGGAGAGCAGCCATTAAACTTTCAGGATTGTCTTAATATAACATTAGTGCTCCTTAAGCAAAGCAACATCTCCCTAGAGCACTGTCCTCTGTAACTCTTTCTTCTCCCTGACAAAGTGGATCGTTATCCTGTCACTGACTACAATTTGAGAACAATCTGCTGAATGTAAGGAGACAAAGAAATTGTTTAATCCTCTTATTTCCTTTTCATCGTGTTCTTAGAATTATTATTCTTCCCCGATTTGCCTTTGTTGTGGTGCACAGCACTGTCCGTAATGTTGCCTAGAGTCACATCATTGCAGGAGTGAGAGCAAGAAGAGATCCGTTACTGCTGGGACATTGAATTAACCTCTGCCACCTGAGACATTAGTCTCTGCATTGCAAATCCAGTAGTGTTTTATGCCACACGGGTGCATAGCACTGCACACCTTCTTATAACAAAAATGGGAAGGCTACCAGAGAGGGAAAACTTTGAGAAGAAAAATTCTCTGACTCCTGTAGGGCAGTGAAAATATTTGAAGAAATCACAATATAACTTGAACCCATGTCCTTGAATGGGAGACAGACATATACTCTGTCTTCTCTTTCTTTCTTACAATGAAATATCAGTATAGAGCCGTATGTGACTTTTCACTGTGAAAACAACCCATGGAAGAAATCTTCAAATGGCTAGACATCTGATCTCTTCTTTTTTTTTTTCTTCCCAAACCTATCAAAATCCCAGGGTTTGAAATGTCCCTCCAGGCTCAGATGATCTCTTTAAGGTTTTCAATTCTGTATTTTTCAGATTATTCCAATAAAGGAAGGAGATCTTTCTTTTACTTAGAAAACAAATGTCAACCACTAGAAGCTCAATAATTTGTGCACTTCTGTGAAAAGCAAACTTGTAAAAATTGCACCCTGGGATTCCCTATTTAACACATTGCAATTATTTCTCAATCAAACCTATCCAGTTTAGCACTGAAAGGATGGGTTTTGCTGCTGCTTATCAGTGAGAGCTCAACAAAGGCGAAGACTGATATTTTCTGGGTCATACTCTCTGAAAAGATCTTACAATGAGAATGCTGAAAAATCTCCCTCACAATACGTGAGTTAGAACCCCAGTTACCTTCTATTTCTACAGGACTTAGAAAACCCCCTAAAGAGTAGCAATAGGTTATTTAAAGACCAAAGCAAATAGATCTAAGTAGACACAGGAAACAGATCAGTGTCTCATGGTGGTGAAATCTGTACAGCAAGGTTTTGACAAGAGCCCCAGGCTGGGCCTCATCCAACAAGAGTCTTTCCACCAGGTGTTCATTTAAGCCTATAAAGATGCAGATTACCTTCAGCCAGTGCAGGGCAGTGATGTATTTTTGTATATCCTAGAATCTTCTATTGTTGGGGGCATGACTACATAGTGGTTTTGTAGGTAAACATAACCCAATTCCACCCCTATCCCAGTCTCTCTGAAGCTTTTTTCCCTTAGAATTCCTCCCATAGCAATCATGGCTACATGACCTCCAGTTTGCTTGGATCAGAGGGAGAGAGAGGCCATGCACACTAGTAAAATATGACGCAAATACATGCTACAGCCTGGAGCTAGAGTCCAGGAAAAGGCTTTTGACACAATAAACACACTATGTGGTCCAAGACTTCTATAGCTCCAAGCTGTATTACTGCCACGACTTCAGACCACTGCTGTGATGGGTTTTATAGGGATGCAATGAC
This sequence comes from Eurystomus gularis, assembly GCA_013400335.1. Lineage (NCBI taxonomy): Eukaryota > Metazoa > Chordata > Aves > Coraciiformes > Coraciidae > Eurystomus > Eurystomus gularis. The sequence continues at coordinate 63,183 of VZZY01010026.1, read as the reverse complement.
ATTAACTAGTATTGTACGTAGCTGTGGTGCTTGCCTAAGTTGTTACAGATGTAGTCATCTGTAGTACAGTTAAGTCAAACCTCCTCATAGCACTGAATCCGCTTTGTGGGCAGATGGCTCCTTCAGTGCAATTCCATTTATTCTACTTTACTGTACTTTTGGCTGTGTTCACAAGAATTAGGACACCCAGGGGCCCAGGGAGAAAGGCTGTTTTCCTTTAGTTTCTCCTTGAGCTTGGGGCTGCAGCAGAACCTGCCCTGCTTTGCCACATAATGCTGCTCTTCACAGCGGCTCACCAGCTGGGTAGGTGTCAACCATCTCACAACCAAGAGGCAAGCTTATAAAGAAATGTAGAGGGAATAAGAAATTCAAAGACCTAATCTGGATGAACTGTATGAATTGAAACACTGAAGACAGGCCAAAAGACAGATGAAAGAATAATATGACCTCTAGAAAATTTGGAATAATTTTAGAAGCTAGATCTATTTAAGCCATAGGTGACCTGCCAGTATCTACACCCTCATCTAGACTGAAATTGATAAAAATAAGTCTGATATTACTGGATATTTTAAAATATATCAGGCAAAGCCATACTAAGAGTGAAAGACTGGAAGCTGAAAGTACATAAATTCAAACTGGAAAAAAAGGTGATGACTTTTACTTGATAGCAGTTAATCACTGCAAGAACTTTTCATGCATGGTTTCCCCATCACTTAAATTTTTTAAACAAAAGCGGATGTCTTTTTAAAATATATCCTTTTGTGGTATAATACAGCCTGCCCTGGACTACATAGGAAGTTAAACATTCCCTTCTGGCCTTAATCTATGAATGATTATAAACTTGTTATATAAAGGTACTTGTTCCTATAGAACAAGTTTGTCTCCTTCCCACTCAAGGTGATGATATTTTCAAGACATCAAATGAAACTAGCCAAGACAAGGTGTGTTTGACAAAAATGGGCTGTTAGCTTGACATCTGTGAATCACAGCTGTACCTGTGGGGATGTTAGCTAGTACATCTTGAGGCTGAGATCTTGAAACATGAAACAGCTGCTGTTGTGTCACACAACTGGGTGCAGGTGTGCCATCCTGGGCTGGAGGGGACAACCACCCTTTTTGACCTTTCTTCTACCCCATGGTCCCATACTAATAACAGGGAGACAATTTGCATTCACCTTTACAGTGACTATTGTGTCACTATGTGCTCATTTTCACAAACAAAACTTGCCCCATCAATAGATGCATTTTTTTTTCCTGCCTCGCAGATGTTGTTGTAACTGCCCACAGTTACAGGTGGGCTTTGCACTCCCATTGGGTCCCACTCTAGAGAGACCCATACAACAAAGGCTTGGAGGTGTTTCCCATATCTTTGTGGTTACTCTTTTTGAAACGCCTCTGTTGAAATGCATCTTGCCTACTGCTTAAAAAAATATTGCTTGGCAACGTGGGTTGTTTACCTTAGCTTTAACTGCCCACCCACACTGAACCTGAGTGCATTTTATGTTATTTAGAAAGGCCACGGGTACAATGAGAGCCTTTGAACGGTGAAGCTTCCCTCCAGAGTGGGAGGCTCGAAGGGGAAAGGAGACCCAGAGATGTGGTAACATTTTTCACCTCGACTTCAGTTTCCAAAAGAGCAGTGCTGTAATAGCTGGCACTGACTGTTTTACCACCTGCCATCTCCTCAATGTCCCGGCAGAAAACCGCACAAAACCCAGCTTGTCTTCAGGTAATTGCACTTGTAAAGTAGAAGCAGGTCACTTCAGCATTACACATGGCATCTTATTAAGCACCTCATGATACATAAAATTAAGGCAAATGAAAGAAAATTTCTTAAAACACTTCTGTGGTCACAGGCTGTATAGTTGACTTGAATTTGGTAAGGTTTCCTAGGCTATGAGTCCATACTTTCTATAACCTTTTGGAAAAAGTTTGATTTAATTTCATTTTGCTTCTGTAATAATTACTGATATCCTGTGAAGCAATCAAAATAAAGCAAGCGATCAAAGTAGGGCATAGGAAAACAGATCCAAAATACATCAAGCTTAAGGTTGTACACTATTTTCTTCTCAATTTTTAACATGAGCTAATAACTGAGTTGGACTTGCAGAGTGGTCTGGAAGGGACCTGGAAGTCAGAGGGTTATATTGGACAGTAATAATCCATTTGCTCTGTTAATTTTATTATAGGACATGGTATTTTATCATATGACAACTTATTACAGGAGAACCTATTTTATTATAGTTTTGTTTTTTTCAAGATATGGTATAGGAACTGCTGAGAGCTATTTCGATGCTGCCTTCCAAATTCAGTGCTTTTATTTTTTAATATCGTTGTTGACCCGTAGACCAGCACTTGCCAGATTCCTGCCAGTTTCTTTAGAAGCAGTGCCCAAAACAGGCAGGACTGCACTAGCACCTAATTGCTCTTGGAAAATAAACATTTTACTTCATATTTCCAATGTTCTGCCTAGCAACATGGTGGGTCCTCTGCTTCTCATACATGAAAAGAGATTAATGAGGACTTGAGTACTCACCCCTTCTTCAGGCAGCCATCTACAAATAAATGGGAAGAGTTTCTACCTGCTGTCTACCTCTTCCCTTTGCCTAAACTAGACAGTTAGCTTGGTATAGGATCCTAACTTTTAAACACTTAATGTGTGGTGCAATAAATCTTATCTCTATTGTAAAACTTTTTAAGTTTTTTTGCAGAAGTTTTGCACAGAAACCAGCACTGGTAACTGTAGAAGTCTATCAGCATGCTCCTGACCTTGAAGACCAATTCTCTTAAATTTCTGTAGGACAGTAACATACACATTTTTTTCCTTGATGCCTGCTAAAAAAAATGAAACACTTTATAAATTTGGTACAATAGATTCCTTGAAGTGTATATCTTTGTAGCCAAACGCTCTACAGAGCGCATTCTGTACAAAAATTGTATTTCATTCACTTCCTGTTCAGGTAATTCTAAGCAGCAGTGAGACCTAAGAATGATGACTTTTAATGAACTGGTATGTTATGCATAGGAGTTCTAAATTCCCAAAATCTTTTATGATTTTCAGTATTGTAGCGGTAATAATAGAAGTTTCAGAAGAGTTGCATATGAGCAACTTGAAGCAGATAAAATTCTTGGAGGCATGCTAAATTGATGTAGGCAGCTACCACAGACTAGTGGGTCTAATCCATATTCCTGAAACAAGGCTACCAGCTAAAAATATATACTAAATTACATCATGTACCTGAAAGGTAAACGTTATGTATTTTGTGTATCTTCAGATTACATACTATATAATTTCTCTTAAGAAAGCCCAAAACAATTGATGTATGGTGATAGATTAATGATTGCCACTCTACTTTCCGATCTCTCTTTCTCATCTTTTGCCCCTAGACACCTTGGTCTTCTGCCACAGGTACAGAAGCAATTTTACATCTTTCTTCTATTTTTTTTTACCTCAGATACAGTAAGTGTTTTAATAAGTCACACTATCCTAGTCCCTTATTTAGAAGCTTTTTAAAATGTACTTTTATCCACAAAGTACAGGTCAACTGCATTTGAAATAATTGCCCTTAAACAAATCCAGCATGTTCTACTTGCTTAACAAAGTTATTCTGTACCATTGTTAATGAAGTTTTGGATGGGCAGGGAGAAATAATGCAAGGCATAAAATTTTGAGCTACAGAACCACACACTTGACACCTCCACCCATAAACGTTACCTCATTGCCAACAACCGGTGACCAAATGCTATGCTGGGCCATGTAGGTACCTATTCAAGCAAATGAAAGGTAGCATTCATAACCAAAGGCTCTTGACCTCGTGACGACCTACTGTCTCCCCTTCTTAAAAGACTTCTATGAGAAAAAACAAAACAAAACAAACAACCCTGGAGTGCTTGTTTGGGTAGTCTTCTGAGGGGGAATCCTGTTAACCTTGAAAGACATTTTCCTGAATCTAAGAAAGGCTCCTTCAGATTTTTCAGATTCGTTATACAGCTGTAGTTAAATTAACCAGAACAGCTTTCAGATACCTGTGCTGTCATTTATGGACAACACTGGTCTTTCTGTCCTAAGATGCAACAAAAATGTGGAACGGCTCTTCTTGTAGCTTGAAAGCAGACATCATACTGAAGTGGTTTAGATGAACAGAGAAATACATGGAACAATATAACCTGGGTGTTAGCTCAGTCATATTAAATCCTGAAAAATCCCCTTTAGATGTCTGTAACTGGAAAAAGAGCAGAAGACAGAGAAACTAAGGAGCTATCAGTGGGAAGACTAACTCAGGTAAAACCAAGTCTAATAAGAGAAGATGGAGCTGACTTCACTCTAAAGTCAGATGATTTAAGTCTTCTGCTTTAAATTCCACAGCTCTCACTGGTGGAACAACAACTAGAAGACATGAAAAAATTCAATGGAAAATATACATGTTAATGCTTTTTGAATGCAAAGTGAAAACAGGAATCCAAAGGTGGTGGTGTCATTGAAAAGGGCGTTTTTACACGTGTCACCTCAGAGGAAATCTTGCCCTTATTTCTGAGTGAGTCACCCAGGACTTGTTTCACAGAATGAGCGTGTACCTTACAGAAACGCTTCCCCATGAAATGCAGTGAAATTTGAGAAAACTACTTTACCAAAGGAGCTCTGATGGACACCAGTTGGGGTCCACCCTGCACACGGCAGCTTCAGCTCCAGGCTGCAGTCACCGGGCTCCGCTAGCACCCTGGAGCCACCCATACTGATTACTTTTGTCTGGGATTTACAGTTTGAGTGAAAAGTGCTAGGAACAGGAGGTCTGTGTTAAGGAAAGTGAAAGGTAGAAAAGGAATGAAGCAAAAATATAAGAACCTTAAAGGCTTGCATTAAAGATGTAGTAGATAAGAGGGGAAAAAACTAACAGCAGAAAGACAAGAAATCTCAATATGCTAAAAAATTCTATGTAGAAAAGATATAGAACCGTCAGATAGTTCAAGCTGGCACCTTTGTTCAAACTTCAGTAAGAATTGTATCACTTAAATAATATAGAAATTGTATTGTCTAATGCAATTGAAATCAGTCCAGCTGAAATTTCATGCTAAGGTCCATGAATACAGTTTTTGAGAAATACTGATAGAAAGAACAACAAAACTGAAATCTGGGTTGGTGTTTATCACTGCTAGAAAGTAACATCATTTGAATATCGTTGGCGTGAAACAAAAATATGCCATGTAATGTCACACCTCAGACAACCTTCTTTTTTAATTGGGCTTAAATTTCACCTAAGTCTTTGATATAGACACCGAATTTGGCTCCCTAACTGCCAAAAATATAACTGAAATATCTTCAAAACAATTTTTGAAACAGCTGGGACAGAAGAAGATGATCTGCAATCAGATAGTACCAAACTAAATAGAATTGCTTTCACAGGTAACATCACCTGCCTTTTTCCAAAGGGTTTTCAATTTTTTCTCACTGAAACATTACTGCCTAGACACCCAAGCAATGTCAGCCTTGAAAACCAAATAATTAATAAACCAAAGTCTTTTGGTCATTCAAAGCCCTTTCACTTACATTAACATACGTAGCCCTTAAACATACATTTCTGTTGAAACATTCTGCAGAACAAGGTTGTGCTTGTGTTGCATTGGAACTAGAGCAACACTTTGCTTTTCCCCCATTTCTGAGCTTTATGAAAATAAGGGCTGGATCTACAGCCTCTTACCCTCCCACGAGTGCTGGCCTCTTCAGCAAATTCTTGTTGCTCTCTTGTCTTCAGGGAAAGCCTTAGATGTACAGGCTTATCTTAGTGATTTAAACACAGCTACCTCAGGATGTGATGGATTTCCTTTATTTGCAGTCTTCCAGTCAAGACTAGATGGATATCTAAGAGACATGTTATAGCTCAAACAGAGAGAGAGGTGCCTGATGTAGAAATTACAGGGTCAGATTCAAAGGCCTGTGTTATGGGGGAGGTCAGGCAAGGTGAGCTTGTACTTCAAACCAGTGCATCTACACTATAAATTTCAAAGGTGTCCTTAAAGTATGAAATGCACAAGGAATTCAAGGCAAAACATTTACCTTTTCCTTTTGTCTGAGCTGCAACCCAAGGCTTTGCCTTTCTACCACATCATTTGGAAAGGAAATTAATTTCCCTGCTCACTAGTTTTACTGAAATTCTTTAAAGTAATTTCTCAGCTACCACTTACTTGAGCATAGAAACTTTCTTAACCCCAAAGCTCTCTCATTTCAACACTTCCCTCCAACAAGAGCTACACCTGAAACAAAAATAATTTCTTTCCCTAACCTTTCAACCCAGAACTCCCTATTCACCTTTAAACGTAACCCTGGGGAAGAAGATTTCCTGCTCCATTTTCTTCATATTAGATATTTACTCACTTACCTGTTTTCATCTAGTCTTTCCTCAGACCCTGATCCTGAAAGGAGCTGGTTCACAGGACAGTCACAGAGCATCATTGAAAGCGAGGAGGGTCTACCCATGGGGAAGCTCCTTGAAGCTACATTTGGGAAATCTTCAAAGAAAGGATGAAGTGTATACACACACATGTAGCACACTGGTGTTATGGATCTTCTGCTTGTTCAGGGCCTCTTGCTGCTATAGGAATATAAAATTTAAAACTCATTATGTGGTGTTTACTACATGGCTATGGGTCAGAAGACCTCAGTAACTGTCCAGGCTACCCTAACCTTCTCAGTTCTCTGTAACTTTGTGGCTTTTTCTATCTCTTTGGGAAGAGGTTGGAGAGCAGAGAAGGGGGCAAGAGAAAGTCAGTCCACTCCACCAGACTAGACATATTCAAAGGTGATAACAAAAGGCTGAATTATCTTGGCTGCTACTGTCCTCACCTAGACCTAAAGGCTGCATGTGGTTATTGCTTTCCTCACCTAGAACCAATCTTCGCCCTTTAGCCAAGTGTCAGCTCAGGGGAAAACTGACAGTGTCCTATTAACACATTAGCTTCTTATATCCTAACATCATCTGAAGCTCATTCAAGAACAGCAAGAGACACATTTAACTTCTATATATCTGTGAAGGTAGAGCAGGCACGCAGCATGCTGGACCTAACAGTAGGGTCATTTCTGGAACCTGAGGAAGCTCAAAAAGAGAAGGAAATAACAATAAAAAAACCCAAGGCTCCTACTTTGTAACAAAACAAGCCAAGGACGTGCCAGGTTATCGTGAAATGGAAGCAGCTGAAAAACAGTAAAAGAATTGATACCTTCAGTATCGAGAAAAGAGCTCATTCAAAATACAATGTTGATGGGAGACTGGAAACTGAAGTCATGTAACTCTAAACAGAAATGGGATCATGCTGGCAAGCTGCAAAAATACAACTGTAATGCAAATCTCAGAAAGTGAGGGCTGCGAGCTGAGCAAGCCTCAGTGGGGGTGGCAGCGGCTGCCCAGATTTCTTAGCACTGGGCCTTTATGAGCTGAGTGCTTTACTGAGCAGGTTTTCTTTAATATTTATTTTCATAGAATCAGCCTGATCTCATGTTCCAAGAATGAAACCTTGGCATGGAAGTGGCATAGCTGCTAGTTAATGTCAACATCTGACGTGCAATCAGAGAGCAAACAGGATTTCATATTGTGGTAAAAACTGAGTTACTATTTGCTTTAACTCTATTTTCTTTGTATCAGCTACATTAAGAGGCTTGTAAAATAGTAAAAGAATTTCATTCTAGCTTGAAAAGAGAAAAAAAGGAAAAAAAATATTACCTACTACTACTACAAGTTCAAGCAAAATGTTGTAATATCCAGCTAGTAATGAATAGTTTGAAACATCCTATGCAGAAAATATTGTAATAAAGGACCCCAGTGATTTGCACAGTACTGAACTATTAAGTGGGGGGGGGGGCCACACTTACCTGTGAATGAACTACCCTGCAGCAGAAGGAAATTCCTCCCTGACTTAAAAATAGGCAAGGCCAGGCTAAAGTGCCATACTGAATGGGTACATCTAACTGTCCAGATCTCACCAGCTGTAAAAACTGTGTCCTGCATGAATAACTCAGTTCATTCATGTGCTCTATTGTCCTCTACTCTTCTGGACAAAAGATCACAGGAGATCATGTTTCAAACCATGATGGCCCAGGTGTGGGAAGAACTGAGCTATTGGGACTCCCACTACTATAAGGTGGTGGCTCAGAACCACCAGGATTTGGTCTTAGGCTCCCAAATACAATAATTAATGACAACCACCACTGGGACAGCACTCCTGTAAGTCTTGGAGCAGAAACACCTACGACATATCCCACCCTGGCAGGGAAATGGAGCTCGTGACCTAACAGTCTTTTCCACCTCTAACTTCTGGGTTTTTAGGAATTGTCAGTTACACCTAAGTGTGATATCGCTATAAAATCCCAGCCATGTAAGAAAGCTGTCAGAAGCCTTTGGCTGTGCAACTCTGTGGTTATACGTTTAGCTGCATCTGTGAGACTGAAATGAGGTAGAAGACTTTTAAGGATCAGTGTTGACAGTTGCCTTCAGATATATATTCAAAGACACAAAATCCAGTTACATAGCAAACTCACCTGCAGTTTGCGCCGTAGGACAGATGCAACTTTGAAAAAACAATAAAGGAAAAAAAAAAAAGCAAACTCTCTCTAAACACCACCTGTACGGAGGAGAGACAGATGTGGCTTTGGTGTTCAAAAGGTTGGCAAAGATTTCTCTGGGTTGCAGGAAGTCCCTAGAGCAAGGCAAGGGAGCTAACGGAGATACTGTACCCACTGCTGGCTCTGCTGAGAGATGGCCACGTAAGTCAGTGGAAATGATTGAACATGGGTTATCCACAACACCCACCTGGCCACCGCCACCCTCACAATAGGGAACTCTTCAGTGCATTTTTCTGCATTATGTGCTGCAGTAGGACATTTTCTTTATTTCAGGCACAATAACAATTTAATAAGGAAACAAAAATATGTATGAAACAGAGAGGCAGAACAATATTCTTTCTTCCCTCAAAAATCCTGCAATGGGAGAAGAAAATGCTGGAAACTAGGTCTTCACATCATATACCAGTACTCTAAACCTGAGGCTGTCCTCCATCTCACTGGATAGTCATCAAACAGGTTCGGTTGTATTTGTATGTACATATATGGCAGCTGTATTGTTCCAGAATTTAGAAGTTGTTCTACAGCATAGTTTAAATCATGCTATGGAAAAGGACCACTCAATACAGAAAGCTGGAAAGCAGACCTTCTGAGCTGTCTGAGGCATTGTAAATGAGATTTCAGTCCAGATCCCTCTTCACCTTGTCCTCATGTTGGGAAAGTACATTCGGAGCTGACATGGCTTTCCCAGGTGTTTTCTACTGGGACAGAGCGCAGAGTGAGCAGTTAATCACGAGTGCATTCAAGTGTCCTAAGGTCTTTGGGTGAAAGCGGCTATAGACATTGAAAAAGTGTTTAATAATCAGAGCCCCATGTCCTGAGTGCAGGCTGAGTTCACGAAAGTTCACACATCTCTCTTCAGAGGTTTAGGCCAAAATGTAAGCAGGCCAGAGTTGAGCTGCAGTTTTAGATGGCAGCAGGGACTGCGCGTTGCCGGGACTCCCTCTCAGCAAGATCATGGCAAGTATGTCCAAACCACCCTTTGGGGTGACCCGTGCAATGCTCTTGAGATGTGAACAGGTCTCAGAAGGCACGCAATGCTCTCTTCCTGGACAAACTCCCATTCCAATCACAACTAAGTGATCTCAATCTGGGAGCACTCAGCTTGATGTTTTTATTTTGTTTTGAAAGGAGAGTGCATGCTGAATTTCCAGGGTCATGACTACATCGTAAGGTGTATGCTGAGTATTGCTGCTGTTATAAACTGCAGGCACAAAGTTACTGTGTGCAGTCATTTACAGTTGACAAAAAATACTTTTTATCGCAACTACCTCACTTTCAAATAATTTCTGTTGAAAATACCTGTAACAACAACCCTCGTGAGAGATCAGCATAGTTTTTCAACTAACTGGAAATGCCTTGGCAAGTCAAAACACCCTGTTCTTCCTCATTTGCAGTATGTTCTTATAAAAATAAACTGGACGCATGAAGGCATTTTTCCTCTAGAGGAGGAGGACAAGTGAGGATGAAGACTTCACCTATCTCTCTCTCTTTTAAGCTGAGAGTGGAACAGGTTCGGCAGGTTCTTCTCACAAACACAGTGCTCTGGTCCAGTGGGATAGTAGTGAAATGGACACTACTCCATACTATCACACTGTACGGACTACTAAGGCATAGCAATCAAGCTGTGAAACTTAAAAAAAAACAAATAAACAAAAAACAAACCAAAACCCCCATAATTTTTGCCAATAGAAAGGAAAAGGTGGTTTGTATTATATTTAAATAGAGGCAATGGGAGATCTGCCTTGTGTAAACCTTTTTCCTAGAAGAAAAGGATAAAATCACCATAAATTTAAAAGTCCCACCCACTGTAACAATTTCCTAGGGTTTTTTCCTTAGTTTTGTCTGATATACGTCAAAACTACAATTACAATATTTTTTTTTAATTATGTGAAAACATTGGACAGGATTTTTTTCCTCTTATGAGATAGGAATTACAGAAACCAACCCTAGATGTCCAAAGGTGAGTTTATCTGCTACTTCTGTAGCAGTTAGAGAGAAGCTAAATAAACTTCTTGCTTCTCCAGGAAACAGGCATGGAAAGTGAAGAGAAGTTAGAAGTTCCACACACAGGTAAGGCCTCATGCCATCAGGGTGGAGGTAAAAGCAGTCCTTTTCCTTTCACAAGCTGCTGACAGCTACCCGACCGTTCCTACCCTGCCGAGCAGGAGCTCTCCTCCAGGTCTGCAGTGAGGCTGGGAAAGCGGGACACTGGCCTGGAGACAGAGGTAGCCAGGAAGGTGGCACAGACTGATGCCAACATCTGAGGTGCACAAAGACATCATGGGCTGCATTCACTGCTCTCTCCTGCAGGATGCGGGCTCGCTGCTGCACTCGTCATCCTCCTGTTTTCAATGCTGTTGAGTATGACTTGTATGTACTTTTTTGAGGTGTGTATACACTGCTGTGTGTACAGGTTTTGTATCACTTTAGACAGCAACAGCAAACTCCATAACACAACACTGATCCATGCCATGGCACTGTTGGCTTTTTTTTCTCCCATAAACCGGTTAAGTATTAAGAGAAGTTAATCATTAGACAGCTAGTTGTACATTAAGACAGACTCCCTTCTTTGTCGTTCAGCGTTATTAAATGCCCGCTTCTTTGAAATGCCACATAAAAGTGATAGATGCCCTTTCTTTAAGAGTCAGGCATCCAGTCAAGTTATGTTTTATATTAGTTCAGCAACAAAGAGCCCTCCTTGTTTAAATATAGAAGCGCAAAGCAGATAAGGTTAAGTAAGCTAGCTGCTGTGAGCGCGCCAGGTCTGCTCTCTGCTCAGATAAGCGGCTGGCGGGGCAGGGGAGTGCTCGCTGGGCAAGATTGCACCCTGTGAGTTACAGCGTGGAGACAAGGGTACGAGGCGAAGACAGATGAAGCTGAGGCCAAAGATGCAAATGGTCAAATGTATTTGTGATAATGCCGTGGAAGGCTGTTGGCATTTCCTAGGGACATTTAATGAGTCTTGAAAGACAGGTTGGTGTGGAAGCTGCTTCTTAAAACAATGTCCAAACCAGAGCAAACTCTCCCCGTACAGTGAAAAAGGTGTGCGGATGTGTGTGTGCCTGTGTGCCTCCGTGTGCTTGCTTGCTTGCATGTGTGTGGAGGTTTATCCTTCTAGCCAACATTTGTGTTTGTTTAGAGAGCGTTCAGATGTAAAGCCACCTCCTAAAAATACACACACACACAAACCTAAACAAGAGATGAATAAAAAGGGAGGCAGAAAAGCAGGACGGAGAGAGAGCAAGCAAGCAAATCCCCTTCCTGAATCACTAGGAAAAAACTTTCTCCCCAGAGGAATGATAAACTGTTTTTGCTTACCAGCTTTTTTTTTTTCACAAGGCAAAACTGTTGCTCAGGAGAATAAACACCTTCTTTGTGTGCCCTCCGTGGAACCAGGAGTCAGTCAAGTCGGGGCTCAGCTAACGTATAATCTATGTTTACATGTCAAAACCCCTCTTATTTATGCTTTTTGATTTACAATCCCTAGTTTTCATAAAAGTCAGTCATTCCTAGTGAAAGAATGCAGAGTAGATTTATAGGATCTGCATTATGCCTTAAATCTTAAGAGCATTTTTAAAGCACTTTTATGACTCATCCTAAGCAATGTTTTCGCTCTGCTTTCAAGACATTACTTTGTAAAACAGATCCAAATCTTTACCTTAAAAATAAGATCATTTTAACCAACCATGTTGGTATCAACTCTACTGTAGCACTAAACATTGTCAACAATGTCCTTATAAGCCTCTGTTTTCAAGGGTTCACAGCTTGAATGTAAAATGTGCTTTGTACTAAGGTTTGTCTGATAAGATCTCAACCTGCATGAGCAGTGAATTTGTTTTCACCATCACAGTCAAAATAAAATAAATCTCTGGAGGCTTCTGTAAGTTAGATGAAGGTGAAGGGCCTTCTCCCCCATACCTCCTCTTTGAGAAATCTGCTTGAAATATAGGTCAGCTCAGGTTCAGTCCAGTTAAAAGCAGAAATATCCCAAGTACATTAATCACATGCATACACACAAAAATGCTGGCTGGGCATGTGTCTGCATTCATGCACAGACACAGTAATGCAGTGCTGGTTGTTAAGCAGCTCTCTCAAGAACTGATGTCCTTTAGATAGAAATTTAAGTATTATCAAAGAAATAAATAGCTAAGTGAAGTGTCTTAAGATGGACTTGTAGAGCATGAGTTTCTTAAACACCTTGTTAGGAAACCAAGCAGCAAGAAGATCATGCTAATATGCCATTAGAAAATACAAATGTATAAGCTGTCCTCGCTAGTAAGATCTTTCAGTGGGACCACTGACAGTAAGCACAACATTTAGGAGATATATTTGCAGCACTGAGGTCATTAGTTAATGATGGATTGGCTACTACATAAATGTCAGTATATTATCTAAATCGCCGTTGAAAAAATATCGCCAAACTCACACTGCTTGCATCTTTTGGAAGAGTCCTGAGAGTTGACTTCATCTGACAGAAACAACAGTAATTGGGACAAAAGAAATATCCCTAAAGTCTCCTTAGCCACAAGCCTGACTCCCCCTTTCCCTTTAGCTGTATGAAGTTCGTGATCCTGACTGCACAATGATGGAGCTTCAACAAGAGAGACAGACAATTCCTCAGCACAGACTGGTCAAAAGCCTGGAGTCATCTGCACAATGTTGGTAGAACTAGGAACTGAGAAGGCAAGAAAGACCAGTTCACTTACCTCTCAGCTGATGCAGTAGTTATGAGTCAGCCATGGAAAGGGTGAACATTAGGGACACTGCCCACAGCTATAGCAGACACGGTGCCACCCCGGGAGGAGACAAGATCTCCATGGAGGCAGCCCGGCCACGTGCTGGGTGCTTAAATTTCAAAACCTGGTCAAGACACAAGACACAAAAAAAAATTATCTGGATCACGTTCTTGGTATAGGTCTCTAAATTCCAGTGACATGCCATTTTAAGGATGTAAATTTTTTCCTAAATTTTGCCATAGAGGTCTTCAAAATGACTACTTGGAAATATAAACATATGAGAATCCATTTCGTGGCTTACACTAAAGTACAGTATTTCACATTTTATCATAAGATCTTAGCCTTTTCTTTATGATGAAAGAAACTGCAGAAGTTTGGGGTTTGTTTTGATATTTTTAAAAAATAATATGTTCTATCCTATGGTTACTTAACCTGAAAGTGTTCTGAACAAGTGGAAAATATATGTTAAGCACTGGGCTACTACAAACTAGAGTAAGTATACATCAAATACAACCAACAGAGAAAGAAAATTAGTTAGGAATTGCAAACATATCCAGTAAATTTTAAATATGCTTTAGAGTATCTTGAATAACATTTCAAAACACTCAGAATATTGTCCCATCAAATCAAGTATTTACTCTGGATCCGGTCTCGAAACCTTCAGTCATATGAATAGTCTCATCCATAGTAACAGGATTGCAAAGGCAGAGACCACTCACTTGAGTACACATTTTTAAAGCCTTAAATGCTTTAGAATTAAAATTTTCCATTTACAATGACATTTGTTATGAGAAACAGCTTTTAAACCATCAGTCTCCATTCCAAGCTGATCAAAATTTACAGATAAAAATTAGTCATAAATACAGCTATTACTTTGGTAATAGATTTTTCATTGGACTTTAAGTGTCAGAAAACAAAGCAATTCATTTCATTTTTATATAAACAATCATAAAAATCGATCTCTACTATGTATGGAAAAGAGCATCAAAATATACCATTGCATTGTGACACTTTATATTAAAAATGCCTTCTTCTCAAGGAATTTATGAATCAATAATCATTAAACCCTAAGGACTGGTAGGTGTTAAAAAGCAAATCATATTTTGGATGCATACGTGCCACTTCTAAAGCCACAAAAAAGTCAGTATCAACAAGTAAATAAACTACAAATTCCTACCTCCTACTTTCCAACCAACAAATAAACATTGATATTTGCGTACAAGCTAAACCCTAAGAGAAGAATAAAGAAAGAAATAAAGAAAAAAAGAAAACCCTGCTCCAGACATCCAGTATTGATTATACACACTTGAGCAGGTATCAACATGAGATGTGATTATGCAACATTCAGAGCTCTTGGCTTTGGTCAGCCAGATAAACAGATGTTTACACTGGAGTGCATGAGGGGTTATACTGAAACATATCATGTAACTGCATGTCAAACACTTAAGCTCTCTAGACTGCTACCCCAGAGCATTTTTGCTGCTTTTCAATTATTCTCAGTGTTTAAAATTGAAAATTGAGTGCTGTTTCTGTCCTTTGCTGCATCTATGCAATATGATAAGGCCAGTGGAGCAGCTTGCCCTAAGAAGCTGGAAGGTCTCCATCCTTAGAGGTTTCCAAGACCAGACTGCAGGAAGACCTGCACAACTTGGTGTGATCCCAGAGCTGACCCTGCTCAGAGCAGACATTTGGATTAGAGCTCTCCTGAGGTCCCTTCCAGCCTGAACTACCCTGGACTGCTAAGAATACATTCTCCCTCATCCTTCATCTGCCCCCAAAATTAAGCTTTCTCTAGGATAATATTTTCATTTGAGCATTAAAGTTTTCTTCAGAAAGCCCGCTCACACCAAAGGAAAGCTCAGTTTAAGAAAGGATTACATCTTTTTGAATACTGGTACCTATCTCATATATACCCTGGGATTTTCTGCTACTCTCAAAGCCACAACCATTTTTTCCTCCCCAAGTGAGAGCTGCCAGCTGCAGCTTCCAAATGACCATTGTGATGCGTCTTGTTTACAGCCTGATTTTTCTTTTTCTATCATGATACACCATCCAACTGGAGCTTGCATGTCAGGAGCTCCTGACAAGTTAGGAGCTGTTCATTTAAGCATCACATCTCTTGACCACTAAGAGTTGAACATTCCCTTAGTGGGAGATAATTAGTATTGACAAGCAGGGGCAAGTTATCAGCCATAGACACAAAAATGCATATAACTTGTTGAAGCATGAGTTACTCTTGCTCTAGGATTGCATCAGCTCACACATTCCTCCCTTGAAAGCTTCCTTTTATTGAGTGTACACCATGTATGCCTGAAAGCTAGCGCTCCCTTTTTGGCTTTATCTAATTTGGGCTATGAATAAACCACTTCAGAGAAAACTTTTATGGAGATGATGAAAACATTATTGGCTAACGCCTTGTAGCCCCTACCTTAACTTCATGTCCCAGTGCTGGCTCCAGGTCTGTTGATTTGGTTACCTTATTGCATGGAGTCTCCTTCTCTGGAGACTTTCAAAACCCAAATGGAGGCATTCCTGTGTGGCCTACCCTAGGTGATCCTGCTTTGGCAGGAGGGTTGGACTCGATGATCTCTAGAGGTCCCTTCCAACCCCTAAGATTCTATGATTCTATGATCATAAGCAGAGGTTGCAAAGGTCTTTTTTAAGATACTGAGTCTGCAAAGATGTAACAGTGCTTCAGCCTGAGTCTCCATCCCAGCTACAGAGAGGCTGCTGGAGGAAATGGGAGGTGGGAGAGGGAGGTCAGGGAAGAGATTTAGAATTAGGAGTGACAACACAACAGGAATTCATTCTGTCTGTGGATTTTTGCTGCTTCCCCCTCCTCCCCCACATATGCAATACCAAAGCAAATACTTCCAGAGCTTTAATAGTTTGGTGGCCAGCTACTCACTTGGTGGTCAGGTGCTCACAGGTATGTGTGACCTCCAGGCTGCTGACGTGACTCTGATGTCCTCATTTGATCAAGTTCCATCCTAGTCATGACAACCTTAGCTGTAAGGTGTGGTTTTGGAATCAGATGCATTGCTTTGAAAAATTCAGTCCAAACAAACCACATTTTCTAGTGAAAATGAAACCTTTCATTCAGCTTTCACCTTCTGACCAGCTCCAGGTGAAAGTCTGATTATAGCAAGGATGACTTCTTTATCCAGGCCACAGGATCAAACATCTGTCAACAGAAAGGCAGGCTCATGGACTGATCAGAAGTTATGACTATCCAGGGCTTATTACCTCTTAAGGCAATAACTTGTTTGTAGAAGTTGGAAAAGAAGTATGTGGGACTTCAGCAAACTGAAATGGAAGAGTCACTTTTTGATCAAACAGACCTCTACAAAACTGTTAGTGTGCTGTGGTCTAGAAGCTGTCCGAAGGTCATGCAACTTTTGTCGTACCTAAATTAGAAGACAAAATATAGAATAGTACTGTAAATCAGATACCTGTAGATGGCAAACATGATTACCTCACAGTACATTATAGACATCCCTGACAGGAAAAATTATTCTGTTTCCTCATGTGATAGGTTAAAATTCTGGAGTGAAGGCTTAGTAAAGAGCAGCCCTCATGATTTCTTTCCCTGCTGGCATACAACAAACTTTCATTGACTTCAGATGACCAGAAACGAGATTACCAACTACCTCAATAGGCACTAATTAATCTTTTGTTCCTGTTAATTTTCTGATAGTGCTGTATGTCTGAATGGATTTATAAGAGGGAAAAATAGCAGCATGACTTCTTTTTTCTTAATTTTGATTTTTTTTTTTAAATGAGATGCTGATTTGTTACCTTTTTAAAAAAATACAAAAAGGCATGGACAGAGTCTCTAAATTAGGGTCTGCAGAGGGATCAAAGGGAATCTAAAGCAGTTGTCACATTAAGTACTTTATGGTTTGGCCTTGTTTAGAGGATTTTATATTTAGGCTCAAAATGCTACGCAAAAAAGTATAAGAAGCAACCTTCAATAAACTCACATCTATAAGGATCATCCACAACAATCCACTCAATATTTTTGTATGAATGCAGTTTCACATACAGCAGAAAAGAGTAGGAAGTTTACGGAGGAAAACAGACCTGGCTTATGATAAAGTGTTTTGCTGGATAACATGTTTTACTAAGCACAATCTTTACTCTTCATCAATATTAAAATAAGTATGACTAATCTGTTGCGCATCTGCATATACCTGAATCAGGGATGATAAACACAGTTTAACTGCCTGCATTTGAACAAAAGCCTCAAAGGCTTGCAAGGGGTCGTCAATCTCTGAACAGCAACTTCTGATAGTATTCTCCATGATTCAAAACTGTATGCAGAAAAACCCCACCAGGCCACACTGACCCACCTACCTGAAAGGTTTTACTGGAGAATCATCTTGCTGCTTTAACTGCACAGTCAGTTTTGGTAAGATTTGGGTATTTTTTTCATCAAAGTTGAGCCAGACAACACTGGAAGAGTCAGGACAGTTTTACGGGTACAAGACCTTCCTAGGACTTGCCTAGGATGATCCCTGTTGCTTATTTTCAGTGAAATTGTCCTGTTTTTCAGGAAGCCAACTTACTTTATGCACATTTGGAAGAGCCTGACCAGTTTTCTCAGAAGATCTGTCCTGTTTTGGAAAACCCATCTGAGGAGCTTTGGGCATTTCAGCCATAAGAACTCTTCTCTGGCACTAAGGGATCAGAAACAGCTCGTATATTCAGAGGCTGCTGACATTGCTTTCTCACGTTACTTTGTAACTTATGTTAGTTTGTTACGAAATCTTAATTTCTTCACCTTGGGATGTTTTAGGTAACATTTGGGCTTCTGCATTGCAATCTGTATGTGATTCAATGGTGGTAAGTGCGTCATGTTCACAAGAGATGTCTACTGCAGAACGCAGTAAAGGTTGACTAAATACAACCACTGCAGTATTTTCTCGTATCATGACTTGCAATAGTAACAACTGATTATACAAGAAAGTCCATTATATGGTTTTCTATCTGCTTTGTTTTTTCGGTGCTGAATCTCCTGTAAACTCCTGCTCTTGTTATGTAGCATATTTTAACCTACAGATTTCACAGAATTTGAGATAGGAAGACAGAAAGCACTCTCAATTTACAGACAAGTAAGCACAGGAGAAAAAGGCAAGTGACTTACCCACATGACAGCTCAGGGACAGAGCAAGGTGTAGAATCCAAACCTCAAACCTCTTCCTGCTCCTGCTAGGAAAAGCTGGGGCACTGCTTTTGAGATCATGCAGCCAATAGTCCTAAGGAGAAACCTTCCTATGGTGAATTGTTTATTAATATTTTGCTCCATTTTACCTTACATAAACTCCTATCCTGTACTAGGTAAGTTAGTCCAGCCTTTGAAATAAAGTTGCACTGTGCTGCAGGCAGAAGCTTAAAACAACTTAAACCAGTTGTTACAATTTTCCTGGAATCTTAAAGTTTAATTTGGAAGATGGTCACGGTAAAAAGATTCTGCTGGGTACATAATATGAAAATATAACAGCTAGTAAAAGATGCTGATTTACCAGCAAGAAGAGATGACAGCTTCTGCTTCAAAAACCAAACCAAAACAAAAACAAATGAAAACAATGAACAAACCAAATCCATCAACAAACACTTAGGATTCTACAATGTTTCCACTCAATTTGATTTCATGCTCTAGATTTTACCTAATAACATGGGACAAAGTGATCCTTGCAGAATCATGGCAGATGTGCTTTAGACTCTCCATTAAGCAGTCTGTAAACAATATTTAAGTAAAACATATTCCTTATAGATACCAGTCACAACTGCCCCTGTGAAATTTGTTTTATTCTGTGACACTGAATAAAACACTGAACATGCAAGTAATTTGCTGCTTCATCAAAGGGAGCAGTGAAGGTTGCCTGCTTGTGAACATCACACAAGGACACCACGCAGAAATGGAGAGCAACTTTATAGACACGAATTTAGCTTTCTTTATAACCACTGATACCCATTAAAGAAAAAATAACAGATCAAACTATTATGTCTGTCTAGAAATGTCACCGGAATGTGTGACGAAGGGCACATTAAAGAGAACGTTTTCTATCAGTTAGCAGCATGACAAATATTTTTAGTGTTTCCACGTCTGGATTTTTTTGCTTTGCGTAGGTAACTTGCCTGGTATTACAAAAGACTGCTTGACGAAAGTCTTTAGTAAAGGAATCACCACCGCTGTGAAGTTCAGAAATTATTTTCAGAAACTGAAATCTGATCACAATCAAATCTGCACTCAGCTCTCAGACAGACAGCAGTAAAATGATGCCTTCGTGAAAGCACTTCTAAGTGGGAAGGAGACCAGCAAGCCCTTTGGCAAAACTCACATGTAGTGTTTCAGCAGGGGTCTTTGAAAGAAATAGAATAACTACACAAAGGCACTACAAATACTGAATTTCACTGCGTGCGTTGTCTTAGGCAACAGCCCTTTGTACTTTGAAAAGAACTGCAGTGGACAATGATTAAACTGTGTAACCACAGGGAGACAGCAGTGAAAACCTTGGGGCACGTATACATCCCACTGTGCCCACGCAATATGCCAGCAGAAAGCAAGTTGGCTCTGAGCTGGGAGCTGGGTGACCCTGATAGCACAACACCACGCCTGAAGCAACCAGCCTTGCTAAGGGGGTTGGAGCTGGCCAGTATCCAGCACCTCTCTTGGGTTTGACAGACAGAAACGCCCTCTGCTTGGCTTCACGATGAATGGCTAGAAGCTGGACTGATTCAATCTGGAAATACAACACACAATTTCTTAGCAGAAGCTGTAGTTTTAAATGAGACTCTAAATCTGGAGAGGACATCTAAGAGATGACCTCATGCCCAAGCAGCAACCGTGGGGCAGATGTAGAATCATGTGACATCTTGGAAGACAAGCTGGCTTTTCTACCTTAGGAATTCATGTATATGAAGTATGAACTTCATTTTCCTCCTTTCCCACTGTCCAGAGATGTCAGAAATCAGTTTAATTGCATAGACTGTCAAGACTCCCTGGGAATTATGTGTATTTTTTCTCTGTCATACAGAATCCATCTTTGCTCTGAATAATTACTGCCAGAGCTGAATCAGAACCTGCCAAAGTTGCAGAAAAGAATCCAGCCCTTTCCTACAAACTCTCAAAGCAAATATGAATTTGCTTTGCTGGTAATTTTTTGTTTGGTTGGTTTTGGGTTTTGTTTTGTTTACATGCACTGTCATTTGATGCTCTTTGAATAACAGCATGAATGAATTTAGTGAAGGATCTTTGGGCAGATCCTCAGCTGGTATACAATTGGCTTGAGAAAAGCTATGCTCAGTTACATCCTCAAGATGCATCACGGTGAATTTGAAAAGCTCTCTTGGAGATTATTCACCTCATGTGAATGCAACTGTTCCCATCAGCTATCTCATTTTAAGGATTTTAGCTATTGAGTCAGAGGGCAAACAATAGTACGGGATTGAGCCCAAGCAATTAACTCTTCACTCAGCTTTATTACTGAATCCTGAACTGGACTCCCACAGAGAACCTGTAGCACTGTTAGTCAAAGAAAATAGGGCAAAATTTTAAATAATTAAAAGTTTGGAAGACAAAACAAAACAGCAGCCCATGATTTGCACATAGAACATTTTGAAAAAAGCACAAACCCAAAAGGACATTAATTGAAACCTTTAATCCCAACAAAGTATTCATTCCAAGATAATTACTGCCATAAAATCCTCTGCCGCAGAGACACTGACAAGAAAACCATCTTCAAAAGTTAAGTACATAAGCAGTGTGGAACTTGAGAAAAGAGCTGGCAAGGATGAAACCCTACAGAGACGTGAAAAGAAGGAAAAATTTTGGAGGGAATTGAGCTTTTCAGCATAAGTCCTTCCTCTGTGAAAACATGTCATTTAGAAGACTCTGAAACAGGAAAATGATAAGGAAGATTTGCTAGCAGAAAGCCAGTTCCTCTTATAAATAAGAAATCAGGGTGTAAAAGAAAAAATCATAGCATGATTAACAAATGAATAGCAACAAACCGGATCTTGAAAAACAGTTGGGTCAACTGTCAACAATACAGGTGATTAAAATTGAAATTGTACAATTTGTTGCTCATAGCACATGAAGTGCTATAATCTGTAAATTTGGAAGGTCTTCTCCTATTTGGATTCCTCCGTTCTTTCCAGCTACAATAGTTTCTGAGATGTGCATTAAAACTGTCACCGTCCTTTGCTTCAGTCGTGCTTATTTTGGCACTTAGCCAAGGATGATGGCAACTCTTGGAGCAAAGCAGTGTTCAGTCCCTGCCCTGGCCGTGCTTCGTAACTGTTGGGTTTGGTTTGTGTTAGTGGGGAAACAACACGTGCTTTTTAGTATAAATAAGGTTAGTCAATATCTTCAGTCACTTTCTCACTCCCTGTGTACTGGCTAAGAAGCTTTAGACAAATAAATATGCTCACAAAGGTCTTCAAAGTGTATTTTTCCTTAATAACAATATTGCTGCAAGCCCCCAAAGAACAGTGTCCATCAGTGCTGCACATTGTTCCCCAGGAAAATGCTCCAGTTCACCATGGTTCTTTCCTACCAATTAATTACTCCAGTACACAATTCATATAAAGATGCCTTTGACCTAAGTTTTTAATGAAAACTCCAGGAGACAAAGGGCTATACTCATCATAGATAATTTTGTCAATGTATTTTAAAATATTTCTAACTGGCGCATACCTAGTCAAACATCTGTATAAACAAATGTAATTGTTGAAATTTTGAAAGAAAACAATTTTAGCTTTTCCCCCTTTTTTCTCATTGAGTTCAATCTTATAATTTGGAAGACAGATATATACTTGATATGAGAGAGAGGTAGTCCTCTAAAAGTTACATTAAGTTACTGTGAAAAATATTCTTACTCTAGTAAGGTCAAAAACACATACAATATGTAAAATGTTAGCAGATTTTTTTTTCCTCTTTTTTTCGTTTTGATGACTATCAATATTCTGAACATATGGCAAGTTATAAAGGTGGGTCCAGAATTTGGCAGTCATTCCCATGAACTTAAAGCAAAGTATCATACAGTTGCACTGCGTATCATAACAAAAACTTTGCATACATCTTACATGCCTAGACCCTTTCAGAAAGCTACCTAAAGAGACGAGTTGTTCAATACCAGCATTTGTTTGAATATCCATCATGATGAGGGTTGGAGAACAAAAAAGTTATTTTAAGCTCTAGAGAAAATCGCTTCAGCTTCCTCTGCCACAGGCTCTGAGCTCCAGAGATTGAGCAGGCAAAAATCAGGAGGCAAAACCATTCTCTAACTTTCATTTTTCACTAGTTCTGGTGCTGGGGAACTGCCCTCATTCCCTGCCTGCAAGCAGTCCTGCTTCTGCTAACCACAGCTCCCCAAGCATGTCACTGTCAGAGCTGTTCTGCGGTCACAGAAGTTGCAGTTCCACTCAACGTGCGCATTTATCAGATACAGTGCTCAAGCCGTGTTAAAGTGCCCATGCATCAAGCATTACATATGATATTCAGGTTTGGTTTAATTAGTTTTGTGGAAGTCTCAGTGAACTGTTGTTTAACCAGTCTGCTTGTCTTCATGAGCCTTCTGGCCTTTCCAGCAGTCAAGCATGAATTGTGACATTTATACTTACCTATTATGGAATCATAGAATGGTTTGGGTTGGAAGGGACCTTAAAGACCGCCTAGTCCACCCCCCTGCCATGGCAGGGACACCTCCCACTAGACCAGGTTGCTCAAAGCCCCAGCCAACCTGACCTTGAATAAATCTACTGAAAGACCTCTTAAGAAGTTCTCCTCAATACAGTAAGAAGCCATGAGGAATACATATTTTAATAATATATATTTTAATAGGAATATATATTTTTAAAAGTAAATGCTTCTTCAGAGCAGATATTACTGATTCATACAAGAATAAGTGACAAAACTGGAGGAAAAGTCAGACCTATAAGCACAGGTAGGGAAAGAGATGTCTCCCTGCTAGCAGTGGCCCAATTTTGCTGCTGGGAGAGGGAAATTTATTTCTCAAACCTCTTCTAACAGGATAGCTAAGCCCAGACTGCATCAGTGAACCCAGAATTGCTTTTGGGAGGGAGTGCCTCCGACATCGGCAGCGTTTCCATCATCTTTATTTATGTAAGCAATTTATCACTCTCCTGGAGTGCAACTGCTGTCAGTCTGAGCTGGCTTCAAACTACACCTGCAAGTGAAAGAGTCAGCAACACTCATTACTCAGAGTATCTTAATACCTTCTCAAACTCCTTGGTGAGCAAGGCAAGGTGAGCAGAGCTCCCAAGAGCTGAGACGAAGCGGCTCCCAAACCCATGGGGCAGGGGGACAACTTTTCTCCCTCCCCATGCTGTGGTGGGGCCGGCTCCAGCCTACAGCCACAGAAACCAGCATCCTGCAGGCAAGTGATGCTCTTAACACGTTGCCATCCCTTGGGCAGACACCAAACAGCACCCCAGAGTGAATGAAAGGCTGGGAGGAGACCAATTCAATATGGACTACGAGCTCCGTATATATAATCAATCCTTAAATCCCTACACTCAGGGTGTGAGTATGAGCAGGTCTGTAAAATGGAATTATCTGCTCCAAAAAATAAATCATCTATATTCAAAGAAAGCATCAGCCAAGACTTACCTTCATGTTTGGCACAAACCCTTCTTCTGTGAAGGCATTGCATAGTATGTGTCATCTTCAGGATTTTGGTGCATTTTCTTCCTGGTAAGTTATGCTTTTTTCTGGGAAACAGTGTGAATGACGTGCAAGGTACAAATATACCTCCCTTGATCCCCAACTCTGTGTAATTCATTAATCCACAATTTGAAAAGGGCAAGGAAACCAAGGGGCTCTGGAGAGGTCACATGATGGCACAAGCTCCTTGGAGATGCTGTCAGGGTGATAGTGAGAGTACTTTCAGTATCAGATTCACTGCTGCCCTTATTTTCCTACCATTTTTGACCATGTTAGCTGAAGAACTGTATCTAGCAACCCAGATGCTTTGCTATAGGCACAAAAGCAAACCTTCCTGTAGCTGTCATCCACCTGAAGCTCCACAGGGTTACACACATGCTTCAAACAAAACCACGTCCTTTGTGAAGCTGGGCTTCAAGTATCAGCACCACTACGGACTCTTGTCGCTAGTTAGGAACATTAGGTGCTTCTACCGAAAAATAAACCCATTTGTGTTGAAAATGCAGGGATTGCTTCCCGCTGAACTGAAACTGCTCTGGGCTCAGAATCATCTCACACAGGCTTTGAGCACCGTGGCAGGTCTGCATGTTGAAAGAGAACTGGTTCAGTTTGGTTTCCCTTTAAAGGGAGTTGTGAAGCCAGTAGGAGTTTTCAGGGCTTGATGCAAGCATCAATAAGGTTTACTAACAATAATAAAAAACTATTTCAGCACATCTGTTGCCCAAAACACAGCGGTGCCTCTGGGCAGTTGTGCCCCCAATACTTTTTAGTTTACTTAAATATGCTAAAATCATAGTAAGATTCGCAGACAACCATTTGGTGCTCACCAGACACACCCATACCAGCAAGTGATGAGGCATATATCTTTAAAAACCATCAGAGAGAACTTTTCCTGTCATAAATATTCTTTTCTCCTTTCTTCTTCCTACACATACACACAAAAATCAAGCTACTGTGATATCTGCTGGTACACAGGAATGCTGCCAGCAATTTATTGGCACAAGCATCCTCTGATCCTCCAGGTAAAAATGCAGAAGCAGTTTACCATTGTCACCTGAAGATAAGCTACACTTGCTTTACTTTCTGTGAGCATCAAATCAGCTCTCAGTATTTTCTAGAAAAGAAATCCTCCCTTTATTGTGAATAATGAATTATCAAGAGACAATCCTTCAACACAGAAATAAAATGAACTAAACTTTACCACGACCAGTCACCAAGTATCAAAACAAACACTACCCTGCCAGTATTATATGCAAAATAATGTTTTAAATCATACTTATTAATGCTTTTTCAAGCATTTCTCACTTGCCAAATCAACAAGTGAGGTGTGGCCTCGTGTTTAATAACAACCCCAGCTCCTACATGCCTTATATGAAAATTGGATATTCTCTATGTCCTTCTTTCCTTTCCAAACAGCCTGCAGCTATTTATAAATGACACTAAAATCCATAACTGGGCTTGCTCCTGGTTGGTTAGTGCCTTGGAGCTGCCACTCTCTAAGGACTGAATATAAGGAATGAAAAACCCCAGGCCTGTGGTTCACGTTATTTCCCTGTGCGACTGGCCCACCAGCCTCTGCATTTGCTGATCTCTGCTGCCCTCTCCTGCAGGAGCTGGAAACTCTCCTTCCAGGAATTTAATGAAATAAGACGTTATTATAAGGTTGTTAATGGGGACTTGCTTAAAACCCGAGGGAATGGGGCATGAATTTTAGGATTAGAGAAAGTTGAAGCTGAAAAGGAAAGTGGTCATGACAGCTTACTGAATGGAATAAGGAGGAATAAATAGCAACAACAACAATAATATATCATTATTGATAATAATATAAATGAAATAACAATAATAAATATATCCAGATATTGATGTGTATTTAAGGACTTTGCTAGGGAGATATCCAGCAAAAGAATGGAAAACTTAAAAGTAGTAAACTTATTTATTATGTATGTATAAGGAAGTAAAGATGCTGTTGCTCACATGAGAAGCAGGGTAGCAGTTTTTCTGCTTTGACTTTCTGCTGTAGCTACAGATCAGGCTGAAGCTCAGCCCAGTGCCATTCTCTGGCCTGCCCAGGCAGCCCAGTGCTCCAGGAGTGGGATGCTCCCCTGGGCTGCTGCCTGGGAGATTCTCCATCTGCGCCTCAGGAATGAAGCAGCCCAGTCTTCACGCTGCCGTCAGGTGGTAGAAGATGAGTTTTGTGGCTCCTCCACCTTATAACAAAAATGCCCATCTTTATGCTTCATACAGAATCCGTGTATTTCTCCCTCCTCTCCTGCAGAGTCTGATCTTTATTTCTCCCCTGCAGTCTCAGCATTTCATCCTACACTGACTTGCACTCTACCCACAACGGATTTGTTGTTTGGTTTTGTCTTCTTTTTTTTTCCATTCTGTCTACATTTTCTGATATTAACTCATTCAGTATTTCTTTGAATAAAAGCTGAAAAAAACTAAGAACTAGATTGCCTATAGGATCTGCTTGGAGTAATAATTTGTAGGACTCTGATTTCACATTACCACTGGGGCTTCAAAGCTGAAGTCACACAAGATATTATCACAAAGTGCTGGAATTGCACAGAAACACAAACGTTTTAAAAGTCCATAAAAAATGAAAATGTGGCGGAACGGGAAAGAGAAAAATGTACCTCACAAATAATTTTGTGGCTAAGGAATCTGCCTGCAAAGCACTGAGAAAGGATAAACAGATGATTGCAGTTCAGTTCAAAGAATGCGTCTTGGCATTTTGATGAGATGGTTGCGGCATAAAATAATAATAAACCCCCCTACACACTGACTTAGTCCTACTGGGAGAAAAAGCTGCTACCAGAAAATATCACATCCAGGACCAGGCGATCTCTGACAAATTACCTTCCTGCTCTCTTTTCGTATTAGCAAGGCTGCTTTTTCTTGCAATGCATTAATCTGCCTTTCAGCTTGCTTTAATCAAAATCAGGCTTAACTTTGCAGAGTGGAAAAAGCAAGCAGATGCTGAGGTAAGCCACGGAATAGAACTGGATGAAACAGTCAGAGGGAAAATTCTCTTTGGCTTGATAAGTATTTAAGAACTATTTCTCTCGAGGGAAGGGAGAAAGAAAATACTCCCTTTTTTTTAAGCTTGAAGAAATGGCTATGCTTGCCGCCTTTGTCCTGTACTGGTTTGTACAGTATTTTGCATGCGGCAACTCCTATTTAGTTGTATAACATGAAAAAGCAAAAACCCTGTGTTGAAAATTTGACAAACGGTCCTCTCAGATTGTGAAAATAAAATTTTGGGGTTGTCAGAAATTAAGAAACAAGGAAACAAGTACTCCAAATTAATCAGTTGTTCTACATGGTAGGGAGGTAGTTCTACCAGTTAAAGTTTCAGATGCAAGAAAATACTGAAGTAAGAACACTGTAAGATGGAAAAGACTCAGAGACTTGCATCTTCATACCTTGGTTTTAGAGGTTTTTGTTTGTGTTTTAGGATTAGGTTTTTTTCTTTTTGATGATTTCCAGCTACTGATGGCTCCCACCATGAACATCTGGTGTTCTACCTCCAGCGCAAATGATAGTGTTGGTAACTTCAAATGTAGATGTTGCAAGTCAAATTTCGTAATTGCAAATACAAAACAAAGCCCTCACATATTTCTTTCTCCGCAGAGGTTTCAATCAAGAGGCAGTTTCATGTCTGCACAGGCAACCTGAAGCCAGACTGTGCTAGGCCCAGCCCCTCACATCCGCATTCACCTCTCTGTGCTCTAGTAAGCATGTGGTGAACCAGGCCAGGGAACTGATCCAGCAAAATATTAACCTAAAAAACCCACAGAGACCTTAAACCAAACAAAGGCCATTATTTTCCAGCTAGTTCAGCCTCCATATGTCTCTGGTGACTCTGCCACACAGGCACCACAATGTGACTAAGAGCATGCAGAGAGGAGCATGGGTGTGAGGGAAGGGAACATCGGCACGAGAGCACATCATTTACTGGACTCAGCCCGGTGCTTGTGCCACTACACGGCTTCTCTCCGAGAAGATGGACAATGAACGTTCCTTTATTCCCGAAAAACATATTAGACATAGCCAAAGTGCTGTAAAGATATGCTGAATTATTCAAAGATTTATGAAGAAAATAGAAGAGGCATTTGGAGGAATTGTCCTATCAGTCAAGGGGAAAAAAATAATTAATACTATTTATATTCAAGAACATGGAGTTATCTCAATTTGTTCAAGATAAACTGCAGAGTTATGATGGGGTGTTCTTAGCTCAACAGGGATGTGGATGCTCAGAGAAACTTTTCTTCAGCACACAGCTCTGGCTTTAGGTTGAAACTCTTCCAACCAAGGCGGTTCTGCCAAGTCTCCTCTCTCCAGCCAAAAAACATGTGCTAACAGCACAGCTCAGCCCTGCTTGTCTTCGGGCCCCAAACTAGGGAGCAGAGCAACAGATACATAGCAAGAGAAGCATCATAAAACCACTGACCTCTTCAACTAGAGAAACTTGTCCTGACAGGCCAAGAAAAGAATTTCTGATTTTGTGTTCAGTCAGCAACGGCCAAAAATAATTCATAGAATGTTTTGGATTGGAAGGGACCTTTAAAGGTCATCTAGTCCCACCCCTGTGCAGTGAGCAGGGACGTCTGCAACTAGAGCAGGTTGCTCAGAGCCCTGTTCAACCTCACCTGGAATGTTTCCAGGGATGGGGCATCAACCACCACTCTGGGCACTCTGGGCCAGGGCCTCCCCACCCTCATTGTAAAAAATTTCTTCCAGCGAAAACGTTTGAAAGCTTGTTCTGACTCCCAGATTACACAGTGACCACATTTTAACAGATTCTTCAAAAGAACCAGCCTACTGCTGGAGAGACAACTCATACCTTCTGTACAGACTGCAGTTTGAGATGCCACATCAGAATGAAGTAAAGAATCTGAAAGTCTTAATAGCCCAGCGTACTGGAACAACTGTGAAGGCAATAACTGAAAAATTTACTCAGAAAAGACAAGTATGTAGAAATATGGTACCCTTTGCCTTTAAATCACTGAGCCTCTAGATACGGCAATCATCAGTGGTGAGATTGGTGAGATAACATTGCTGTGAAAAGGCTTCACCAAGAGGGAGTTTTGAATGTTAGGTATCACACTACCAAGGAACTGTGACTCACCAAGACATACGCTGTGCATGGTGTTTTGAGTGAAGATCTGTGACTGCTTATTACAGGCTACTGTAAAATTTCCATCACAAACAATGCTGAAAAAATATTTTCAAGAGGTGTTCGAGGCCAGTTTGGATGAGGCCTTGAGCAACCTGGTATAGTTGAGAGGCATCTCTGCCCATGGCAGGGAGGTTGGATTAGATGATCTCTAGGGTCCCTTCCAACCTAAGCCCTTCTATGATTCTATGAAAATACACTATTACTCATGGGTCGCTGGCTGGACTCAAAAAGCAGGCCTCACAGCAATGAAAGATGGACTCACTGGGGCCATAACTATGAAACAAGTGTTTGAAAAAATGATTACTCGCAGGAAAAAGCACAAAGATGACCTTCTTTTTGCAGCTGAAATTTGTTGCCTATAGCTTTTTATTAGTTACAGCAAGTGAAAGAGGAGCCAGACAAGTCTAATGTAACTCCGTTATCTCCTGCTGCACCAGGGTGAAAAGCAATGACAAAACATTGCCCTTTTTTTACAGCACCTGTTGGCATCTGGTTTGAACAACCTCTGATGCTATCACTCAATAACCCTCTGGAAAGCAGCCACTGAAATGGAGCTTGTCAGTGGGAACTGCACTGAACTACAGTCAGCATTGGCTAAATGAAGTAGCGGTGACAGTGACATCGAAAAGAAAGTATTTTGGACCTGATAAAAATACTTGACAAAAATATCTATGGACCTGATTCCCAGAAAGAAAACCATTCAGTTATGCCAATAACGTCACTCTGAAGAAGTATTTAAATGTCCTTGCCTTTAGCCCCTGCTGAGTTCGGACTCTAAAAGGCAAGCCTCACTTTACCTGTAGCACCTGGTGCCTTCCCCACAAGCTGTTCCATAATGTGGGTGATGACAATCCCCTCCTGTCATCCACGATTCCTCCTTCTGCTGCTGCATTAACAGGTCAGAAGGAGAAAACAGGAAGGTGGAGAGGGAAGATTAGCCTATGAAGTGGGACCAACAGTTTCAGCAAATATCATGGAATTAAACCTAGTAACACGTAATCTAAGATTTTTCAAGCCTGAAATCAAACTTTAAAATTCCCTTCCTCCAGCAGGCAAAGGGGGGCACCACTTACCTTCTGGAATTGCATTCTGAATATGTTAGTTGGTTCCCTTCTCTGATTATACATGTTTTTCCTTTTCTTCCACAATCGTTATCTTCAAGCTAGAAAGCCATTTAAATCTTCAAACAGACAAGTTAATAACAAGTCAAACACAAATAAATTTAAAAAAATAAAAATTTTTAAATCTAGATGCTCTAATTCAGATATATTTGCATGTTTTCTATTACTATTCTGCCAGAGCAGATGGAATCAGGTGGCTGAGTTACCAGCTCTAATCCCTTATAAGGTGTATTTACAACCTAGGCCAAGAGGTTACATTTTACCCTTTTCAGTATTTCACATTTTAGCTGTCTGGTCATTCCATACCCAACTCGTTACAGCTTAATTTGTTCAGATGGACTGTGAGAGAGCAAAGTAAGAGAGAGCTCTGAAAAGGTCACTGTTGTCTATTATAGGAGGTTGGAAGCCTCCTGGCAGTTGATTCTTAAGAGCAGGTTGTATCTATGCAACTTGAGTTTCATTGTTTTTGTTAAAATTTGCAGTGTCTTCCATTCCGGTTGTCACCATGTACTTCCACAGGATCTCTTAATTCACTACATATGATAAAGACTTGTCAGAAGCCTGTCGTCTTTTGATCAAAGAAGAAAAATACAATAGGGACGGACAGAATTTTGCACACGGACAGCAAACTTTCATTATGTGTGCTGCCAACTTCTGCCCATCCTTTAGGGAAGACAGGTTTCAGATCTGCAGAGTGTGCACACAGGTTCCATGGAAAATAACTTTAGTGTGTCAAAATCCACTAGTTACCTTAAAAAAAAAAAAATTCAGATTTTCTCAAGGTCTTTCTTCTTCCTTTGAATCAACAGGTGTGGACAAAATACATTTTGCTTGTGGGGTAACTTACTATTTCTATGAGATCCCACCTACGCAAAGCAATGCACGGCATGCCAGCAACCCATGCAAGTAAGTATGAAGATGGAAAAGAATCTGAATTTTCTCGGGAAATGAACATAGCTATTCAATTGCTAAAATGAACATTGCTATTGAATTTTTCAGGTAACACCACACCTCTGCTGAATCTCTTGATGAATAATCCTGTATTAAAGCTGTCACTTTTAAGCAAAGCGTTTACACCTTGAGTATCTGCAAATACACCATCAGCATCAATTTTGTTTTGCCGTTTTCCCATTCTTACTTTTTAACAGAAGCCTTTTAAGCACTTCCTGCCCCAACACCAAGAAAAAGGACTTTCAAAGATTTTTCCTTTCCAGTTCAATTTAGGAATTGTCAAGTTCTCCCTCCTTCCCAATTCCTGCTAGTTTTCCTCATTCTTGGAAATTTATGCTGAGCTTTGGTATCTTGTTGCCACCTACCTGTACTGAACAAGGAGGCAAAGACTCTTCTCTGCACAGGCTTGTCTCTGGGCAGTAAATTGCTGTGATGTTCTTTCACAAATACAGCTCAATATGTGAAAAGTGCAGGGGAAGGCCTTTGCACAACCAATTTGAGCCTATTCGCTTTTCTCATTAAAAAACAAGTCAATGTCGCACTTGAGGCTATGGTCTAGTGGCTAGAGAGATGTTGGGATGAAGGTTGGACTTGATGATCCTGGTGGTCCTTTCCAACCATAATAATTCTATGATTCTCCTCTCTTTCTGACTTCATGGAGAAATTTTAGGTGCCAGTTTTCACTAGTCCTTGTAGAGTGGAATGATGAAACAGCGAGACATGCCACGTGAAGGAAACTACGTTACATGCCAACATTTTCTAATCTTAGCTCTTTCCTTTTTAGTTCTGCTTAACTCTGCTGCCTTCCAGCAGAACCAGACGAGATACTTAGAAACTACCAGGGTTTAAGTAGAAACTGAAAAGGGTTTAAGTGGAAACTGAAAAACTTACTATCGAGAAGTGACAGTTCGGAAAGACTAATCGGCCAGTATCAGCCTCATTAAAGAATTTCATGCCACTCCTGAGATCTATAGGTACAACATTTTTACCACAAGCTCATTAATGAATTCTCTTACCAGGTTCAATTTAATATCAAAGTTGTGCTGAAGTCTGCCGGGAAAGTAATAAATAATTGGTTTTTTTATAAAACAAATGCTTACTCTTTTCCAAGCTATTATTATTCTACTGCTCAGCAGCAATTAAATTGTTAGTTGAGCTTTTAGAATACAATTTTGGGCAGGTTGTGATCTCCAAACCAATCCCATTTTCCATGAAAGGATCTGTGGCGATCCTTGTTTTCTGTCTTGAGGATCAACTACTGCAAAACATCATCTCGTAGATTATTTGCTCAGACACTGAGCACATCAACATTTCGGAGCAGGTTTCCTTGATGTATAATACATGCCACTATCTGGTTGCAAAGTCTCTAAACTGGCAGCCTGTTCGCATTTTAATGACAGTAAATGATAAATAATTTGCAATATAGTACTAATCATTTTTACAGTGCAATAAAGTAGTTCATTTTGTCACTTTCTATAGATTATTCCCCTGGAATTAAATATATGCATATATGTATATATACACACACACTATATAACTACATTTTTAGGCTACTTCAGAAACTAACCCAAGTTCAGCAATTTTAGACACTGTTAATCAATATGATTAATTTCCAGAGACTGCCTTTATTGTGAGGCACAACACACTCCAATTAAAACTCTAATTAGGGCTTCCTTATACTGACACTAAGTTGCTAGACTATTTTCTATGCTTTTTATTTACAGCTAGAACAAGTAAATCCATTATCATAAAAGTGAAATAATTTGGACTTGCGTTAAGAATCACATCAGGAATTGAAATACAATAACCTCTTTTTAAAAATGAAGTACTACCACAAGAGTCCCATAAGATTTACCATGAGCTCCTCTCAGGTTGTAAAACCACAAGTTGGATGTGAGCACAGATCTAGAAAGAAAAGGTCTGCAGGATGGAATGAGCTTCACATGGATGTAGACATTTCAGAATGCTTCACTTAAATGAAGACAAACTACACATCCCTGTAAACTCAATCGTATGCATGGTTTCTTGTTGGTCATACAAGTCCAAAATGATTCACATCATACAATGAAAGGAGTAAACATCACTAGTTAAGCTGTTATCCCTCTAGAAGTTCTCCATCAAGACTAACCAAATGTCCAAAAACCTCCTTATTTATGGACAAAGATCCTGGCCTTTTGTAAATGAATCTTAAAACAGCTGCTGTATAATCTGCTCTGATAATCAAACATCAATGCACAATTAATATAGGACTCATGTTCAAAGACAGATGAATAAAGAATCTCTATACATTGGTTTGCAAACCCAATTCCTCTACTGTTTCTTTATTGAATAATTATGGCTGTGTTACAGACTTCACTATTGACAGACGCTTCAAAATGCAAAACCTTGAAAATACAGATTATAAACTTCTGCTACTGCTTGAACTATTTACAGCGGTTTGAGGAAGGAATTCTCAAAGGGAGTTAAAGGATTTAAAATCATACTTATTGGAAACGAAAAAATGTATTCAGTTCACTTTCCTCATATATTCCAAACTCTCAGGCTTGTCCTTCAAACATGCAAGCAAGAAGCTTCTCACATTTCGTTCTGTACAAGCCCATTACACTTCAGACAGTTATCGGTATTTAAGCAACTTCTAAGCCAAAGTGACAAAAGCATCCTAAGAGTCAAGAGGAAATTTAAGTGAACTAGAAAGAACAAAAACCAAGACTTCACTGCCATGGATCTCAGCACTGCTGAATGCATTTCATACATATTTTTGAGAAGTTGAATATCTGCACTCATGTTAAATGTTCCTGCCTCCAAGACATAAAAAAGATGTGCGATGCTCACTGCCATCAGCTGAGAACCAAGGAAAATCTTGTATTATTTGTCAGCAGTGCAGTATGAAAACAGAAAGGAAGCAGTTTTCTTCCATCACTTATTTCTGTGCTTTTAAAAATCAGAAAGCACAATGTCCTGCTCTCATTTAACCTGTACAAATTTTGTTTGCTCACAAAGCTCAGGAATTAATACTAATTTGACCCAAAGTTTCATCAGTACTAATATAGAAAATGTGAGTATTACACACAAAGAAAACTTTCCTCTACAGCCAGACCTGAGCATTGTGCTGGTCCAGATGGCAAAATGAGAACACGTACACAACCAGCATTCAATCCCAGTGCTACAGGGGACGGTTTTGTATTAAATAATGACACACAGAGATTCTACAAGTTTGTTTTTATTATTGTAGTGTGAAAGCATTATTATCTAAATAAACTTTTCAACCACTTTTACACTCTATTTTCATCATAAAGGTTTCAAGAGGGAATGCCACAGTATTCTGCAACCTTCACACTTAAAAGTATATAAGAAACATTCATTATTAAAAGGCCTTTGCAACATGTTTCTTTTAAAAACAATACATTTATAAATCCAAGCGTATATTAAAGCAAATTTTTTTTTCCAGAGACTCACTGACAAACAATTCTACGGGAGCTGTCAAAGAACAAGTTTGCATGTGCTTACATTAACTCTGTAGCAGGCTCATCCAGGAGTAGTGCTACTAAAAACAAGAGTAGGAACTGAGGACTGTTGTAGTAGTCAACATGAGCCAGAATTTAGGCCATTGTTAAGGACAGTTAATTTCACTCAGCTCTGTTGCTCACTAGTTGATACTTAAGGCAAATCTCACTGTATACTTATTTACCCAAACTAAAGTAACTACATAAGCATCGTTTGGAATACATTGAACAAAGTATTTTATGATGTACACAAGATGTGGCAAGAAGAAATAAGATAAATTGCAGTTGACACACTTTTCTATTTAGAGCAATGAAACTCACATTTTCAATTTGTATAAAAAACACCACTATCGAAAACCCTAACCTTTCAGATTTTATCAGAAATGCTATTTTAGATTTGAACTAAAAGGTGTATGGAGTTAGAGATGTCCCAAAGCTGGTGCTCCTCTAGGAAGGAAGGTAGAATACGTATCCACCAATACTTAAACATAAGGAGAGTTTGCACTATTAAATTACATTCAAATGAGAGACATTACATAGTATGAGTCTTTTCACTACTACATACTAAACCTCACTAGCTCCAACAAGTTGGTAAAAAGAGTAATTTTGTTAGCCAAGCCTAATTCTCACATGCCAGAGTCTTCAATTGGCAAGGGCAATTTAACATCAGCATCCACTCCTCAGCTGTAAAATTTCTCAGCCAAACAATAATAAATAGAACAGAAAACATCTGACATAAGAAACAGTAATGAAAAAAGTACTAAAATACTGGCACAAAAATGAGAAAAGATCTAACTGGAGACATCCTTCAATATCTGGACTATATGGTTGTGTTAGCATACAAAGTATCTAATTAAAAAGCCAGCATTTTGGCTTTGCACAATGCTTATTTTACCTATTGTTAATCACACATTCAAACAACAAACAGAACAACAACTGTGGAGACAGCGTTAGAAGTCTCCTGAATATTCTGCAGGAGCCCACCTTGCTGCTCTTGAGGTAGGATCTTTTCCCATCCTTTGATCCCATGAACCAGTCAACACAAGGCAGAATTTAGTCCCTAATGTGTGCAGGGGGTGCACAATTAATAACAACACAGAATAAAACAATTCACTGTAATTGAAAAAAAGGACGTTTCATAGATTTTTGGAATGTTAGGAGACTTTCGTAAGTAAAGCTGATAAAGATTCATTGCAGACAGTGATGAAAATGACAATACAGAGAACAGCAGTTTTAAACAGAAAAATTGGACTGAGAAAACACGATGTTCCAGGAAAGAACTGTGTGGTTCGTGATCTATATTTATTCTTTAAATATATTTATATTTTTACAGTACAGACTGACTCATTTATACATATAAATACAACAGTAGTGAAGAGCTATAAAGATTTGATTTTTAGAAGTAAATGGAGCAGACTTTTACACAGGTATAGAACTCTTTCAGCACAGTTTAAAATTTGGTTTCTGCTGTAGTTGAAAAAGTTGGAAATATTCTTGTATGATTTTATCACAGGCTTCTTTCCCCTTTCATGAAAGGGAAGACAATCTTAACAAAAAAACAAACATGGCACAGTTCTTAATCTTGCCTCCACACACATTTAACAATAATTGCTCAAATCACACGTATCAGCTATTACAGTGATTCAAGAGAAAAAGGTATTTTCACTCAGTGGAATCTCAGTCTGACCAACAACTCACATCTCCTCAAACACAACGTTCTCACTCTTGTGCCTCTTCCTCTTTAGGCTGTTTGAGCTCAGTCAGTAACTCTTTACCAGTTTCTCCTGCTTTTGAGGCAAAGAGAATAGCGCCTTGTTTAAAGCCCAAGAGCTTCAAGCTTCTGGCATAATCTGCATACACAGCATGGATCAATTTATGTAAATGAAGCATTAAGGAAAACACAAACTAATAGTTGCTTTAAATCCTACTACTGAAATATTAGCAATTGCTGGCAATATGAAGGGTGCTATAAACTAAACCAGATACATTTCAGATACATACACGTAAGTACTTGCCATAATATCATGTCATAACTCACAAAAGAAAATAAGAAATTGTAAGTTCATACTACAAGTTTTGTTCGTTAATTAGATCTGGAGCCACTTATTAGTGGCTTTTTTTGCTTAACAGCTGACATCAACGATGACTCCATAAAACACTATCAGGTATTATTTAAATATGCAATATCATTATTGTACATAATATAAAAGTTAAAGCAACTCTTCAGAGTTCCCAGAACACCAGGTTAGAAGTGCAGACTGTACTGAGCAACACTTCTAGATACCTTTTAAAATACTTACTACGTTTTCAGCTCATTTGATCTTGACCTTTAACTTTCTCTGTTTTCACTGTCTCAGAACTGACTCCTTCATAAAGGACTTCAAGCCCTAAACCAGGATGTTGGTGTATAGAGGGGCTGAACGAAGAGATCTTTTTTTTCTTGTGACAGAGTGGTTAAAAGATAACTGAACCACTGATTTCACTATACAGTTTGCAGCAATAATTTCCAAGTGTATGAGTACACAGATGCAAAAACAGGATTTCAGGAAAAGGATATTTGTGTCATCATTAACTTCAAATGCCCCATACTTCAGACAAGCTTCAACAAATAAAGCTGCTCTATCAAAGTACCTCATACTGTTAAATGGGGAAAAAAAAAAGATAATATTTGTTATGACAGGAAACCAGAAAGTACTCAAGGACACTGTATTAAAACACTTACACACAGACTTTCTACAGTTCTACACCTAGGTCTGGAGTGGCAAATCTCTACACTGAGGGCTTCCGACCATCACCAATGTCAAACAGCATCACCACTTAGCTGCCACTATGGCCCACAGTCACGCTCCCACATCACGCACCACTCTTGGTCACCAGTGTTGCTCCACCTTGCTCTGTGTGCCCTCATTCTTTGTAGGCCTTGAGCACTCACTACATCACAACAGGGCTGAGCGCTTTCCTCGTACCAGCGAACGCTGCAACTCTGCTCCTGGGCAGTATGCAGGAACAGGTCACACCATTCCCACCTACTGCCTCGTGCTCCCCTCACACTCGTTAGCCTGGCACTGTCCTGTCCCCAAGGTTCTTACCTCCCCTCTTCCTCCTTGCACTCAAGGAACTGACATTTAAGGCAAAATATTTGAAAGACCAAGGCTCAGTGTACTACTATAAATTGTTACTGCTTGGTCAACGTGTTGTCAACAGATCCTAGAAACTTTAAAACCTGCAGTAAACTTAAATGCCACTATACTTCCTGTAATTGCAGCAAAAACATCAGTTCCAGCATACAGAAGCTCACACTGCTGAGGTTCATTAAGAAAAAAGGTGCTAAAATAGGAACAAACGTCAGAAACTGCAGACTCCCTCCCCCCTGCCTTGACTTCTGAGTTACAAATGCTTAAATAACAATTTTGGACAAAATACAGACTGGGGCTGTTTCATCTTTACCTGTGCAACATCTCTGCAACTTTTGTAAAGCATCCAAGTGACAAGAGGACAAGAATGGCTTTGGACTTCTGGTTGACTTGCGGAGAACAAAGGTGATCTACCCAGCGCTTTAACACATCAGCACACTCCTCTGAGTTCAAACGCACCTTTAAGAGACAGGAAAGCCAGTTATGAACTCTCAGCTGCTGCTAAAGAGAGCTTTCTGCTTCTGTTGCATTTTTTTCAGTGAAATACTTTGGGCAGAAGCAAAAGCATTTGAAATTACCAGTTTTATTATAAAAAGTACACTTATCATTTGAATTAATACAATATAAAGGAAAATAAGAAATATGTAGGTATAAAAAATACTCCGCTCAGGTCACTCCACATTTACACCACATGAGTTTTCTAAAACCAAGTATCAAGAAGTAAGAAATCTTTACTGAAGACTTAAGGACAAAGAACCCTTATTTTCTTGAGAGCTGGATTCACCCCTAGAAAATCTGAGGATGACTTTTTCCATACTTTCTGCAGGAAATGAAACAGAAACTTTACTTAGAGACACCGAAATATCATTCTTACTGACTCCTCCTGTCCATTGTACTTCGGAGGCTTAATGCTGTGTGTGGTACTTTTACTGTAACCACGCCTGCATACTAGAACAGTAGTTAGTGCCAATTTATGTGGCTGGTGCCAACTTTAAAATCAGCACATATGCTACATGGAGCTCAGCACAAAGTCACTGCCTAAATACTTACCGGCTTCCAGGAGTGTTCTTTTTGTAGTTTATTATGAAATCTGTACTGCTGCAGCTATAGTCAACTTCGCAAACCACCGCTCAAAAATTAGAAATTTGGGTATTCCAACTATTTTTAGGCTCTAATCTTGTCATTGGGAGAACCAGGGCAGATCTCTGTAGTCAAAAGGCTGAAGAAGAATCTGTCAACACTGGCTGAATGGATTGGCTTGTTACAGATTAACACACGGAAAGAACTGATGATACTTCAAATTGACATTTCAGCTTTTTAACTTTGGAGAACTTCAGCACCTTCATCAGCCTTCAGACCTATATATGTTAAGTAGGTCATTTATGTTAGCAAACTCAAAATGGAGAAATTACGCACCTTTGCAAGCCACGCTGCACGATTCCATTCTCCGTAAGTTTGCAGGTAGCGGCAGGCATCAGCAGCCTTATCGATCAGACACAGTAACTGTACACCCTCTGGAAAAGAAAAAGCACATTTTATAAGTTAAAGGTAAAAAGAGTTGTTATGAAAGTGTGAGCAGATTATTCATTCCCAGAAAAACTGATCTCTATATCCTTTTTAGCGCAGGAAGATTTTGAAAAACGTTGATTTTTACTACCTGGCTCTCAATTTTATCCTGGGTGTCAGTTATCTTATCTTTTCCCTGGGCTACAGAGCTTAGAAGGACCTCACAAAGCTCTCATTTATCTTTGAGCTAAACACAATTGACAAGGAGTTCACTGACATCAGTTCACTGATGATTACCTCACCATAAAGAGGTAATGACTTTGTAAATCAAATAAACAGTTTTCATAAGTAATCCTGTATTTTAATGTAATGTTGTCCACAGTGTAATTATTAACAGTGAAGTGTTAATTGTCCACAGAGTGGAAAGTGTTACTTCCAGGCAAGTACAGACATTTGTACTTTCTCTGCATGCCTTTGAATATTTCAGTCAATTATTATGTGGTGAACATCTCTTGCATTAAGCAAAATTAACCTGTATATGTAAGAAAACACACTTTTTGAAACAAGTTCTGAACTGGAAAGCAACTTAAGTTCCTAATCCAACTTCAGGAATAAGACACCAATTTTTAATTAATTCTTTAATTAGGCAAGCGGAAAATACATAGCTTTATGTGCTCAGACTTTTTGTGCCAACAATTGCTAGGAGAATTGCTCCAGGAATACATTTTCCAGTGAAAATGAAGCAAACTAAGTTGAACTTTACAACAGCTGTTGATCATTTTTCTGTTAACTACTCTAGGCAGTGCATATATAACATATGTAAGATCTACTACAATAGGACTTTCTCTTCTCCCACCTCCATTAGCCACCTTAATAATGATCAGAATTACTAGTTCACAAGCAAATGGAAGATTACCTGCGAGCTTTCCATTGGCTATCATGTTGGTTGCTACCAGTTTAATGGTACTTTGAGATGGACCTGATGAGGTGACAGTTGTGACCAAGCAAGCTTTGAGTGAATCGCAGTAATAGTGTGCATTCTCTGAACTTGTTTCTAACAATAGCTGCACTGCTCTATCAGTCTGGCAAGAGAAAAAAAAAAATACAACTTTGACCACAAAATACTCACTTTTAAACAAAAGTCTTTACATTTGTGCCCTTTTAAAGACAGGGAATAAAGAACAATGAAAATTATTCTAAAACAGACTACAAAAATATCATAAAATCATCATTAGGGTTGGAAAAGACCTCTAAGATCATCAGGTCCAACTGTCAACCCAACACTACCATGAGCACTAAACCATGTCCTTAAGTGCCATGTGTACACACTTTTTGAACACTTCCAGAGATGGTGACTCTGCCACTTCCCTGGGCAGCCTGTTCCAATGCTTAACCTCTCTTCCAGTAAAGGAATTTTTCCTAATATCCAATCCAAACCACCCTTGGAGCAACTTGAGGCCATTTCCTCTTACCCCATTGCTAGTTACTTGGGAGAAGGGACC
Source organism: Eurystomus gularis (assembly GCA_013400335.1). NCBI lineage: Eukaryota > Metazoa > Chordata > Aves > Coraciiformes > Coraciidae > Eurystomus > Eurystomus gularis. The sequence continues at coordinate 22,244 of VZZY01010026.1, read as the reverse complement.
AACACCCACTTCTCTATAACCTCCTTTCAGGTAGTTGTAGAGAGCAATAAGGTCTCCCCTCAGCCTTCTTGTCTCCTCTTCTCTCAATCTACCAGCATAGTAGTAATTAAGATTCTATTTCAATAAAACATCCTTAGTAAGGATAGTATTTAAACACCCAGCATGAATGTAATGTTTAATCACAGACTAACATTTCTAGAAGAGGCCAAAGAAAAACTGAATTCAGAATATTTATGCATTTACATAATCTTTTGCAGAGTTATAAAAGCAAGAGAAGCATATAAAATAGGCAGAGTAGAAATATAAAGGTACAGATGCAGAAACCGGCCAGGATCTGAAGGACTGGTTCAACATTTGATATTTTAAAACAAAGGTCGAATTCATCCATTCAGAGCGTTAGCTCCAGCTCAGCCCCTAGCCAGTGGGGCTCATGGGAGACATCTGTCTCCAAATCCACTGAACTGCTGCAGGCATGTCATTTCTAACTTCTATAAGCTGGTATTTTAAACAGACTATCTACGGACTAAATATTTTTGGCATCTTTTACTGGTAACATTTGTTGACACGCCCAGTGCAGAGTGGCATAGAAATCATTTAAGTTCAAGCCAGTGATACCACAGCTAGTTTTGGAAATGGATGCAGCACAACTGCAGTAGTAGGGAACAGCTCATGATACAAACTGTACACATGCAACAATATTCTCAGCAGGGTCTCAGTGAGCAGCTCTGTAACGTCACACTGCTCAGTACAGATCTGCCAAAAGCTTACATACATCCTTTGCTCCCGAAAATAAGAGTATCTCAAGTTATCTCAAAAATGTTATGTTTTTGTTATTTCTGGGAAACTCAAAATGTAATTTTTTTTTCTAGTCGTAAGATGGAAATACAGATTTTTTTATAAGGTTCCCATGAAAATGAAATAGTCTGAAGCAGGTAACACCAAATGTTAACCATATACCATGTCATTACCCGGAGTCTGCAGTGTAGTAACATGTGAAGATAGCAAAAAGTATGAAGTAGGTGAATAGAAGTATAAAATAACACATGTGTTAGACAAAACTTTACTTGAATAGGACAAGTATATAAAATAGACAGGGAAGAAGAATAAAAAAGTCAAATATTACCCACAAACCTGGCCCAAGAGAAGCAGCTGATCAGCACATTTCCTGGTATGATCATATGTTGATCTCTTCACTTCCTGGAGATTTACCCTTTCAAGTTGGAATTTCTGCACAAAGAAGGAATCATACTTTAAATGTAAGACTACCATAAAAAAAAAATAAAACCAAGCATTTAAAAGACAAGCAAGTATTTTGGGAGTTTTTGGAAAATCTCCTAGTTTTAAATAATAAGGAGTGAGTCACTGCAGAATGGTGTATTACTAATAAAAATGAAATCTGTGTAGTGAAAAGCTGTAAGGTAACAAGCAGCTTACAATGCTGAGCATCTATTGTGCTGATGACATTCTTACTACATAGATTTTTGAACTTCTTGAACTACCTGGAAGTAATGATTTTCACACAGTATGTCATAGCATATATCCAAGGGATTAACCAACTGTTCCTGAAGGACAGCTGTGTCCGTTGGTTTTGCAGGCTTTTCCTGGGATAAGCTGTGCAAATAGTGTGCAGCAATAGTCCAGAAATGCAGCTCAGATTCATCCCCATACAATCTGAGAAGACACAAATCAGGATGTGAACCTTGATTGTATTTTTTCATATGCCACATAAAAATACTATACATTTAAAGCCTCTTTTTTACAGACCATGCGTTCTTGTGGGCACCACAAGTACTTTGCATTATCAACGGGACAAACTACAAGAAGATTAAGGAATAACATTTAGCAAGCTGGATAAGCAAGAGGTTGGCCAGAAGCCTGTTACAATAGCAACTAAACTCAGTGAATGTTCAGCATAGAAATGTGAAAATTTTTATTTTATTTTACACTTAATCACCAATATTTCTTTCAATGAAAATAAAGTTACTAAGTTTGACAAACATCTCTGAATATAGACAGGCTAAAATCAGCTACCATTTAAGCAGGAGAACAACAGAAAACACATTTGAAATTAAAATCAGACCTTCCCTTGTTTGCATATAATCTATTGTGTGTTGTGAAGTTCTGAATTACATTTTTGGGCATTGTACAACTAACAGTAACGCAGTTAGAAGAACTGCATTTATGAAAGTACTGTCATGACTGAAGGAAGTTCACTGCATTCAGCAAAGAATAAAATTGTTTTATTAAGGTAACATTTCCATCCTCACAGCTGATAACACTCTAATACACGGGTAACAAAGTAGTTTAGGAGCTGCACTACAATAATAGGATCAAGATTTTACTAGGACACATTTGATACAGTTCTCTGAATCTCTACTACCTGGCAACCAGAAGACATCTTTGCAAGAGAGTAAAGTCCGGATCAAGCAAAAGTTTCTTTATATCACTGCAGAAAGAGAAAGCCATAAATAAACTGTAAAATGCTGTGCAAATTTGTTTGGTTTTGAACACACACAGGATATATCACCTGCAAATTGAAAAACAAAGCAAAAACAATAGATTCATAGAACGGCTTGGGTTGGAAGTGACCTTAAAGATCACTTACTTCCAACCCCCCTGCCATGGGCAGGGACACCTCCCACTAGAGCAGGTTGCTCAAAGCCCCATCCAACCTGGCCTTGAACAGTTACAGGGATGGAGCATCAACAACTTCCGTGGGCAACCTAGTGACTCACCACTCTCAGAGTGAAGACCTTCTTCCAAATTTCTAATCTAAATCTCCCCTCATCCAGTTCGAAGCCATTACCCCTCACCCTGTCACTACAAGCCCTCGTGAAAAGTCCCTCCCCAGTGTTTTTGTAGGCCCCCTTCAGATACTGGAAGGCTGCAATAAGGTCTCCCCAGAGCTTTCTCTTCTCCAGGCTGAACAACAATACACAGTTTCTTCTCTGAACTGCAAACGCACATCTATCAAAACAATTACCACAGGAAGGATACACAAGTTGAAATGCCATTCATCTCAAGGAGCAAGTCGCTCTATCTATTTAAATACAAATAGTGAGTCCATCATAATCTCCTTTTTCTTGTAATAAAGGGAACAACCACAAGGGTGTATACAAAGCTATAAATTAGTCTGCAGCGATTCTAAAAGTTACAAGATTAATTCAATTACAAATAACTTTGCAACTATGTAGTGCTATAGAATAAGAGATCTACATGCATGTATTTAGGTTTTCTACACGTTTCAGACTGGATAAAAATACGCTAAGTTATTTTTTTCATCCTACTACGTGGAAGGACAAAAGGAAAACAGAAAAACTTCTGTTTACTAGCTTTAACTACAATCTTCATAGTTTAAATGGAATGCCAAAACCTGTTTTCTGTGTAATCAAAGCAATGTACATGGACATTACTCTGGAAGTATATCTTCAATAAAAGATTTTCTGTATTGTTTGTCTTTTCTTCTCCAGAGTTTAAATATTTTAACAAACCCTGGCGTATTTAGGTAGCAGTGTCCAATACAGTCTGGGCCAACAGCAAAGAACCATGTATCACTGACAAGGAGAGCCTAAAAAATTGCAAATGCTCACTAATCAGTCAGTAATTATATACTAACCCTAATGAGTATCTTTAAAACTCTTGCTGTCAGCCACTGCTATAAGTCAATGTTGGAAACTCAATACTGATGTCCTTTACACTTTATATATTCAGAACAGTACATTTTGACATTGAGTCAGTATTTAACAAATGACTTTGAGAGTTTGCTTGTAAAACAACAACAAAAAAGATCGTATTATGGTTTATTTTTAATCAGAAAAATTAGAAATAAAAATTAAAAATCTTCAAAATTAATAACGCTCCACCTTTGTAAGAGTTACATGAAAATCAAAATGAACAGTATTTAAAATAAAAGCTGTCATTACTCAAGCTTATCTTTAGAGGCAAAAAGCCTCTTTCTTCATTAAGCTGTGAACTGCCACAAATGCCAGGATTTTTGCCTTTTCTGAATTACTTCGCTTACTCAAATATTAATAGCAAAATTCTTACTTGGACAATGCGTTCAACTGCTCTTGAAGAAGGTTCTTAATATTTTCATTCTCTGGATAATCACTGGATGAAAAAATAGAAAAAGAAAAATGCTGCCAGTGCTACCAAAATGACAGAATTATCTGAAACGGAAAAATATTACTAGTAGTAGGAAAACACAGGAACATATATGGAAATTGTCTTTCATGTTCTTAAGGTAAGCTATTCATAGAAAATTCTTTGTCTAGTTACTAGTTCAAAAATAACAATGAAAGATTGTTTTTTGCTTTCTCTCACCCTCAAGAGTCAGCGTCACCAAAACTTTTTTCCTTACTTTTATTCATTAACCTTGCAATTAATGACAATGAGAATGCCTAGCCCATTATTATGTGACTACTAACTGTTGACAATAAAGGATTCAGAAAGGTGCTCCCACTATCATGTGAAGCATTGCTCACTAAAAAAGTAGAGACAGGCCTAATAGACTGTCAGACTACCACTTTCAATTACACTTTAGGAACCAACTCTGACTATTCTGACATTAGCTTCTTGAACAAAGATAACACATGGTTTTCTCCAAAGTAACATAACCTGTAAACGACATAAAAAATATTGAAAGTACCTTAAAGCAGACAGGAGTTTTCAATAGCCAAGGGCTACTGAAAGCCAAAAGAAATAAAATGCTTAACCTTAAAGTGTTTTCTATTTATTACACTTAGTAATAAATAGTGAAGCTATTATCTTTTTGATTGTCCCAAAGAGTGAGGAACCTTAGATGTCTAACAGTTATTTACACAGAAAGACTAATAAAAGATGTAGAATTTGAAAAAAGTAATAATATCTTATATAGAGATATATATTTCTTCTTACACGCTTATAATATCTAGAGAATATTTCTCATTCCATGGCTGATGCAACAAGAATGCTTTTAAAGCTAACGAAGCCCTTGGAACAAGCAGATAGGGACACCATGCAGGTTCTGAAACAAAAGGAAAAGGTTCATTGTTGAGTGGCTAGGGCACAATAACACTGTGTTCAGTAACCATAAAATGTACCACCTTGTTTGCAAGCCCCAGAAGGAAAAGATAAATCACAGTCTTTTCACATACGCAGCATGGGTTGCTAAACATAAAAGCTTATCTTTACACTCAGGCAAAAACATTTCATAGAAGGTACAGGGTTATCAGCCGTGCTCAGGTGAGAATTTCAGGATATTCCATATCGAATTTATCCACAGACTCCTGGAATATATTACACTGGCATTAAGTAGAGCTGTATATGATGATTATTGCTACTACAAGGACATGCTGGGAAATAAGTACAGCTATACCAAAACGTACCATAATGCATGTTTCAGTTACACTTTGCAATTGTAGTTCCTACAGTGTAATACAAGGATTAACACCCATTACTGAAAAAGGATGTTGTGAAGTTTAATACGTGTCTATATCAGCAAAGCAATAAGATGAAGATTATAGTACTAACTGTAGTCATGCAAGTTTGAAAGTTAGTAAGTCTGTATTCAGTACAAGGTTTGGATGATATGCAGGAAATGCTACCTAGTGACTTTGGAGTAAAACAAGTACCCAGCAGCTACATTATTAAATATTCAGCAATCCCCTCTACTTCATATGCAGTGAATGATGCTGGAATCTTGTAAATGTGATTTTGTAATTAAAAGATTATCACAGTGTACAGGCAGAAGGACAGCTAAATCACAGGCAACCTTAACCCTGACATACCCTAATTCCAGTGTGCTTCGTTTTAGAACATTGATTTGATAGTAAAAATAGCTGAGAAAAATTATGTGTTTCCTCAAACATCCCACATCACAGCTCCCCACATCAAAATTTTACTTATTATATGTGTCTCAGTCAGAATCTACGTGTTCTAAGGAAGTTGTATGAGTAGAAGCAGGATTGACCAAAAAGACCAAAATAAAAGCAGTTATTTGGAACACCAGAAATAAAAAACCGAAAAATGTAGCTTAGTTAACTATTTAAATAGCTAAATATTTAAATTCCCTTCTTATACAGCAAAAAAGTCAAAGAGCACTAATGTTGCTATTTTAGAGTTCAGTGGGAACATCGACTTTGAAAAGCGAGGAGTTTGTCTACAAACTGCCTTTGATATCTTGAAATACGAGAAAAGCCGTTTTCACAAATTAACTAATGTTTCAAAGTAACTAAAATTAACTAAAGTTTCAATGTAATGACTATCAGTGATGTAGGTACCAATACCTAATTGATGTACTAGTGCTTTTGACGTCAACTTGCTAGATATCTGTACAAAATGCTCTTATTTTGTTGATTTATATTACAATTGAGACATTAAAAAGTACAGTTTATTTAGGAGATGAAACTTGTACCGAAAACACACCCATATTCCCAAAGTCTACAAAATTAATCTGCAGCTATGAAAACCACTATAAGGACACCTCATCCTCGACAAGTGACAATTCTCCGTTTTAATAGAAGCACTGAACATTTTTATGGTCCACTTTCAAAACGAAGTATCTAACAGTCAATACCAAAAAAGAAATCAACCTACCTATTAGGTCCTGTTCATCCATTCTGAAACACGTTGGTTTCATGGACAAGTCTAGAACTCTAATGCACCCATCATCTGATGCCAAGACCACTTTGTCTGAAGTGCACCAGTCCACATCCAGGATTCGGAAATTGACGTTTCTTCCACTTCTTAAACTGCTCACCATCTGCACCTTGAAAAGTTGAGTTATTTTTCATTTTTAGTAGGCTCTCCATCACACAGCGTAAGACTCTGCCACATGCCCGTGAGCCATACTACAGAATTGGCAATAAAAGGTGAAGTTAGTCATTGATCATTTTAATGATGGTCTTTTCTGGAGAGTAAGGAATTTAGAAACCTTGGAGTAGGGCACATGCTTGCCCTGAGACAATCCTTTTTCCCAATTGAGAGCTGAGAAAAGATCCTCTTGAGCACAGCTGAACAGCTGCCTTTTTGTTATCTTTTCTGACATAAAATTTCCACTGTAATTGATGGAAATTTATATTCCCTTTTTAATTCCAGTCCCTGATCTAGCATACGTGCATGAAGGGATAAGAAAAGCTCTCACTTATTAACCGACACTCTTCATACACACGTACATTCTTGATAAATACTCAATTTGTCTAGAAATACATTTAGACATACTATCAAGATAGGATCATTTATTATCCACGAACAAAACAGAAAAACAAAACCTTCTAAACTGGACTTTTAGCCGGAAGTCAGCAGTTAGACATTTTGTGACCCTTCTGTAGAATCACAGGATGTTACAATTGTTAATATAAGGAAAATTTAACAAAGCTTCTGCTGTGATCAACATTCTGCTCTTTCTTTTCACTTGTTCTAGAACAACGCATGGAATTAAGAGAGATGTGAGGCACAACAGCTATAGAGTATGATTACTCTTAGCACTGAGGGAATTAGAGAAAACTGTGGAAATATCAGATAATTGGTCTTAGGCAAAGGTCAAATTTTAAGGGCAGGATTAGATGGATAATAGGACTGAGACTATAATAAATTTCTACAGATATTCTGAAAGATTTTCAGCTGAAAATGTGTATTAATTTTAAACGCTTTCACGTAGGAAACTGTTTCTTGTCCCAGCAAAAGAGAGAGAATAGCTACTGGGGGTATCCTATGGCATGAAAAGTATTCATTTATTCCCATGGGATAACATTCTACTCTGCCCATATAATTCAGAGTTGTTGGTCATATCTGCTGTCCAACTCTTATAATCAATGGAAAGCTTCATATTGCTCAAATTAAGTGTCTGAGTTAGGAACTGGTGCGTACCACAAAGTTAACAGAAAAAAATTAAAATTCCTGTTTCATACCCTCATTCTCTGAACATACTCTGAGGGGCTAAGTCAAAAGGGTGCAATTAGCTTTCCTTCCCCATGGTACTATAATCCCCTGAAAGACCTATGAAGCAAACCCCAGAAGATTTCTGAGCCTCTCTAAAGAATTTCTGAGTAAGATGAGATGATTGTTAGTTAACAAGTGTCCAGATTTCTGGTATTCCCTAATAAATTAAATCTGTGCACTGAAGAATAAATACTCTTTAATATGCACAGTAGTTAAGAACCCTGTAGTATAAACACTCTCTTGTCCAAAGATTAAATTCTAAGATTGAGGCCACCCCATTAAACTTTTAATGTCTGCCTCAAAAATACGACGAAAGAATGACAAAGAGTATCTCAGAGATATTGTCACCTTTGAGTGAGAAGTACTTTTCATTGATGACAGCTTAAAAATGCTTTATCGGAACTGAAATCCTCTGAGAAATGCCATGCAACTTTAATATACAACTGTCAGCAAGAATACATGACTAAGTAAAACTTGGGCCCTGACTCGTCTTGATTTTCAGAAGTAGTACGTGCATTTTGCAAAGAAGAACGTATCAAAACAAGATACTTACCTCTTTTGAATCCCAAATTTCTGCTCCATCATTGTACATTGCAAGAAGTTTTTGATTTCCTTTCCCTGGGGCAAAACGGATCTTTTTCACCCAGCTCCTGTGTGTAGGAATGCCCCTAAGAAAAGAAAAGCACAAGCTTAATATCAAATCATTCTATACCTAATATTGTGGGTATTCAAATCCTTTCCATGAACATTGCAGATCCTGATCCATAGCTACCTAGCTATCTATATATAGATCCTGATCTATATCTATCTATCTATATACGCACACACACACAGAGATTTCTAACTAAAAAGATAAAATGTGTGAAATAAATACTACAATACTTAACGTTTTACCAGAAGACATTGCAAGTTTGTAGTAAGAAAGATACCTAGCTGTTTTAAAAACTTTGATAAAGTATTACTCCATCTGAAAACACAAAAGATGAAACGTAGAGGATTGTAACACAGTAAAAGCATTTACTGAGATTTTGTTTCAAAATACTTGCGTTTTTCCCCTCAAACAGCACAGATGACCTCCTACAGTGAAAAACAAAAATGAGGGGGAAAAACATTCTAACACTTATTATTTCGTGTTTGTCAGATTAATTTGCTTTCATACCTGGATACTCTAGCTTTCAAATCCCAGAAGTTTAAGTTTCCATCAACATCTCCAAGCACCAGGATATCGCCTTTCCAGGCAATACATGTAATGCTACCCATACTTCCCTGGAAATATTTAAGAAGCAGAACAAAATTTTGTGATTAATAGAGCCAAACATAGGTACACATATTTAAATGTCAGTATTTCATTTAAGTATTACTTGACATGACAGACCAAACTCTGCTCAGTTAAAACAAAAACAATTCTATCAAATAAAAGCATTTATCAAGTCACCCATATTTGCTTCAATATGCTTCAAAAGACATTTCCTTGGAAGAAATTTTGGATTTAAAGCAATGGAAAAGTCTGCTTCCTGTTGCTCAGAAACACCAACATGACAGACCTCATCAATCACAATACTAGCATATACTGAAGTAGGAAACAAAAATAAAAGAATTCCTGTTTGTAAGTGCAATTTATCAAAGCCTTGAAGAACAACTGTAAAAAGAAAGACTGTTCTTCAGAGAAACTGGTACAAAAACAAACTTAAAATTGACAAGAGTACTCTGGCCCACTCAATTCCTCCTCATGATGAGAGATAAAAATCCATTAACAGAACAGAGTCATGTTTCAATAACATTTTCTTTGTTATTCAAGCTTTTTGTATATGCTTTACTAAAATTCTTTAAAATATGCCATGTAATTTATTCAGAAAGTAAGCGTGTAGAAGATTCTAACTTGCAAAAAAAAATAAATCACGTATTTCAACACCGTTTTCAATAGAAAGATTGTGAGATCGTGAAAACAGAATTGCTGCAGTTTTTGAAGTTAGAATTTTATTTCATATTTCAAACTGCTGCATTAATGACCACTTACCATTAAAATGCATATCCCTGATTGGTTTTTTTTCTGACACTCATAGCTAAAAAAAAAATGAATTAAAGCATCAATGATATAAAAAAAACTGGAACTCACATCAGGAGGAATTCTTGCACTGTCTTTTACTGAGTTTCCTTCTACTGTGAGATGATAAACCTGCCCATCAGCACCTGTAAACACAAAGTGCTCTCTGGCCGAAATGTTCTGGCTCAGCTCTGATTTACTTTCTGCTTCCTGTAACAAACTTTAAAGAGAATACAATGAGACACAAGTATTTCTTTCTTGGAGTTAGAATTGCAAGGCAAATGCCTCGCACAGAGGCAGCACAAATATGCGTATATCCTTCAAAACAATTTATCCAGAAGCAAGAGTTCACTCATTTATACACTTGTGGAAACTTTTGGAGGCAAATAAGAGTTTTACTTCAAGAACAAGGTAACTAATAGACTGCTGCAGACATACATTCAGCAGTAAATCAAAGTTCCACATCTAAAAGCTAGAGGGAGGCCCATGAAGTTGACATACCCAGTATGGACTCAAGAATCAGTTCCAAAATAGTCTGTTCTCTAGAGCAATGGCACACGGTGGAAAAATAACAACCAAAGCAGAACAGCATTTTATTGGAACAAGAAATACCTTATCACAGAAGACTCTACGCTGCTAACTTCAGTATCTGATGCAACTGTCTGCCGGGCTATGGCCTCACGGGCTGCTAACTGCTTCTTCCTCAGGCTTTTTAAGTTATGAGAAGGTGACCACTCCTGGGGAAAAGTTGTCCAGAAAAAATGGAAAAGATAAATGTTAACCCCCTGAATTTACTGTTAATTTTTCTGTTAATTATTTCAACGAAGCTTACTTTCTGTGATATTTCCCTCTATCACCCAAGGAGCAGACCAGATTTTTACACCAGTATCTCCTTTTTTCTTGCCTCTATTCAGAGGCCTCTAGATGAAACAGGAAGGGTGAAAACACTTATCTGTATGCTACAGATACAGTAACATTTTGCTGCAAAATTGTTCATAGATTTTTTTTATATTCTCCTAACATATTAGGCTTAATAAACAGTAAGTAACAGATTTTATTCCTTACCAAAGCGGTCGCTGTAGGGAAGTTTTTAGACATTTCTCTGAGCAGAGTGCACGTTCTGACATCCCAGATCTCCAGTGGTTTGTCTTTAAATACTACAGCTAAATATTGCCTAAAACAAGTAAGAATTTACTACATCAAAAGTAATAATTCCATTTTAATTTGAGCATCTTACTTCAGGCATGTTGTTCATATTAGCACTCCGGAAACCCTCAAAAATTAAGAGGAAGCAGAGTAAATTAATTTGATTCCAATCCCACTCCAAAGCTCAGGATTTTCTTGAGTTAGCGAGGTGCAAAAGAGCGTCTGACAAAGAGTTCTCCTTCAAAGCTAAAAGAATTAGGAATTTCTGGCAGGTGGTATTGCTCAATTACTGTAAAGGAGACAAGGGAAGGAATTCAGAGAAAGCAGCAGCACCTCTAATTTAGCCATATTCAGACTGAGTTAATGACTGCACAAGATCTGAGAAAGACAACGTGAAGGCTATAGGCTGGACAGACCTTTTTCTCTACTCCAGATGCATGCCACTTCCCTAAGCCAGTGATAAATGAACAAAAAATCCTCCTACACTAAACCACTTGTCAGTTATGTCTTCAGACCTTTCATCAGTGGAGCCTGAGAAGTAAATCACCTTCAATCTATCACATTTAACTTGAAAATACTGAGAGATTCTGCAGCTATATGTACTCTTCACAACTGCATTAGTCTCTCTTCAGATGAACTCTTTCCTTGTTCTCACTTAACATTCTAATATCTTTATCTAAGTCCGCAGCTTTTCTCAATATTTAATGCATTAATAAACCAATATATGGTTGAACTCTTCTAAATTCTCTGAAACACATACATACTTCCAAAAATACTCCTATGCAAGCCAGAGAACATTACTTTTTTTCCTCCACTGTAAAGAAAAAAAACTTTTAAAATTTAGAGGCAATGCCTTATTAAGTTCAACACTAATTTAATTTACACAGGAAAGTGAAGTAATCCCACAGAGCACTACTGTCATTATTTTTAATACTATAAAGACCAGGGCTTCCTATCTCAGGCCTGGCCTCAAAATAAGCAGGGTTTGATGGTAAACAATTTGGTCCTATATCAGCTGACTTCTCAAATAACTATACCTCACATCTGGTTTTCCAGTAGACAATTATTATAAAGACGTGACATACATACTTAGAAAAATTAATGAAAAAATCATCCCACCTTTAATACCAATCTTCAATTTTTAAGTAAGGTTTAAGTTTTAGAAAAGGGAATTAACCTGTAGCATCAAAAGTTGGCAAAAATTGTTCAGCACTTTTATTCTCTCTAATATCATCAAAATGTCCGTTCAGTGAGTACAATTCTTAAAAGAACTAAAATATTAACAACTGATCTTGCAACGTGGTTGGACCCTGAAGTGACAAAGTCAACCCCAGAAACACTCACAGCTTTTGCACTTTTAATATTCGAAAGTACTTTTCTCTTGATACTGTTGCATATTTTCCTATACCGTCTGGAGCGTATTTTCCTGGAATTTCTATTATTTCTACTAAGTCATGAGGCTCTTCACGCAGTGCAGTAAAATTTATGAACTTCAGAAGGCCAGTCTACTTACTTCAAATGAGACACCTTTATCATTTCAATCGCTGGCTCATCATTGCCTCGCTCCCCACGAAATGCGATGCTCCTGCCTGGAATGCAAAAAGGACAGGGCGGAAAACAGAAGTAGTTACTAAACTAAATATAGAAACAGTTTACAAACTATTCTGTTTATAGACAGAACATTGCCAAGTAACCTGTTGTATCTTACTTTACCCTTGTCATTGCCAAAGTTTTATTGTGTTTCAAAGGACCAAATATAAATTCTACTGTCTAACATAATACCTGCTTGGCTTCCAGGACACAACTACTGAAATCATCAGGATTTAATAAATACGGAGAATTCAAAGAGTTATTATTTTCCACTCAAAGGAAACAAGACATACACTCAATTCCCCAAGGAGGAAATTCACGACTAGATTTCAAGTTTTGTAAGAGAAACTAAATCTGCCACAGACTAAGTCTTACTATGCTTACCAGGATCAATCGTTCTTTCCAGCTAAAGAATAAACCTTAAGAACTTACAATCTTATCCCCAACAAAATTTTCACCCACCTTTACAAAGTGTTGCAGAATTAAAGGTGTTATACGTATCACAAAAATAAATAATGGTCTAAAACAACCAGGGTATCACAACATCTCCTATTCAAGTCTTATTCTCCATTGCTTTCAAGGAAAATACAAGTTTTCAAACTTTAGCCACCCTTGTGGCTGCTCATAGATAAATTACTTATCTTAAACCAATGATAAGAATAAATCTAGTTAACAATGCTAGTTAAGAGCTCCCATATCAGAGTCCAGTCTACAGGAAACCTTTCAGCTCTATTTTCTCCATTAGTGATCTAACACCTCATTTTATTCTTTATTGTTGTTCAAAATTGTAAACGAGAATTTTGTTGAAGTGTTCACGAAGGAAATACAAATCAGCACAGCTTTCCTAGCACTAAAACAGAAAGTTGGTCTAGTATGTGATGCGAGAACCAAAAATTAAACAGTTAAGCAGCTACGCCTTTCTTTTAAGTTTTAAAAGAGGAAAAGTAACATTTTTTTTAAGCAAAACATATGTTAAGGTGTTGGTATTCATATTTACTTGGAACTTCATTGCCTGTAGAAATACTGAGCCTTTCATCGCCTTTATATACAAATGTTTCAATACCAATTCACAAGCTGAGTGAAAAATTAATATCTCATTTTACATGAAATGAATTTTACAAAGTACGTATCTTTTCTGTTTTGACTTCAAACAAACGAACAAAAGACACTAATGGGAAAAAAATTCCAATATTGTTATATTAAAAGAATAGCCCCTTTGTGCAGCACCCTGTAAATAAATTGAATAAAAAATTGAGTCTTTTTCATAAGCTTAAAAAAATGTAAAAAAAAAATAAAAATCACTTTATGCCCCCATAAGTGACGTAGCATAAAGTTATGCTAATTCTGAAGCAATTCAGAATTAGCCATGTGTTACAAGATTCAAGCTCTTCAATTAGAAATTAAATGGCTCCAGGTTTTCACATTCAAAAATAAATTTAAAATTATTGAAGTGCTTCCTATTTTGGGCTGTCTAATCTTCCCAAATTATACCTCCTAGTATTGTGTAAATATTGAACTCTATCACAAATACTTTTCTCATCCATTATAAGGCTGGAACAGTTGAAAAAACACACATACTTGACTGTTAGCTTTGCTGTCAATTGTATCTTTTAAGGAGTTTTTTATTTTTTAACACTTCCAATTCTTTATAAAAGCGTCCTGTGTCAGTATTAAAATACCCATTTTGCATTCATACACACACTCCAATTCTGACCACACACCTGGCCTACCTTGAAAAATTCTCTTTTGCTCACAAAAACCACAATAAATGGTTCAACATTACTTCAGGTGCACACAAAACAATGGGCGTAGACTGTTGACAAAATGGATCTGGAAATATGTGAGTTTTGTGAACAAAATACACCACCAATACCTATTCTAAACCTCCTGCTGACACATACTCATCCTTTTAATAAGTCCAAGCCATGGACATCTTTGCAAAGGTGTTGCTTCCAGCCAGTATGTAGAGCACCAGATGGAACATATTATGTGGCTTCATAAGGACAGAAGAGCAGAACCAGTTTAAACTCCTCTTTAGTCACGACAATAAGTAAGAACTTACATTTGTCACTCTCCAGCAAATCCATCAGCTTCTTGTACAGATTTCTCAGGAAATACTAACCTGTTGGCAGATCCACCAGCTGCAGCTCATTCCTTACTAGTCCCAGATTGTTAGGTGTTGATGTGGCAAAGGAAATAAACCCAGTCAAGCTTATCCACTCAATTCCCCTGTCATCAGAAGAGAGTACATGGAGGATATTAGCCAAAATACTTGCATGGGTAGAAAATAGCCTGGACTGAAGTACAAAACTTTTTTTCATGCATACTCTTCAATTTGAAAACAGCACAGAAGTAATTTTCTACACTTTATAGAAACACTATATTCAAGCATAAAAAGGAGCTATGCATTTACAACTATGATGTAGATAAAAAGTTATCAGGTGAAATCAAAGAGCTTTGTTTTCAGACTACGCTAGTTTGTTTGGTTAAAAAAAACAAACGTTAGAAACACTGGTAACTTTTGTGAAAGCCCCTCACAGATCCAGCCCGCTCTAGTGCTCAGTAAGCATTGCTCTGGTTAGATCGGTGGTTTACCAGATGGGAAGAAGTATGAGTAACTCAAATTTGCCCACACAGAGAAAGAGTGAAATATTCATATGGATAAGCAGGGTGGGGAGGCTTGATTCTTTCAGGTCTGAGAGAGGGAAAACTACTATGATAAAAAAAGAGAGGCCATGAACAGATTTCAAAGGCAATCACAAAAGAACTGCAAAGCTGGTGATCTTTTTCGTTCTTTTTAGATCATGCCAAGGCAGCCGCAAACCAAATTGCCTTGAAATGTGGCAAGGATGTAAAGTTACACTGCATACAACATGTTGTCAGCACAAATGGATTCCAAGCAAATTCCCGAAAAATACCACAGGCCACAAAAGGATAGAATGCAGCACTGGGTGGGACTGCTCCAAACCGAGACAGCCCTTCATCCCCACCTCCCATGCACTCTTTGTGCCAGCGCCAATTGCTGAGTGCTTTGTCTGTGAAATAAATCACGGCACTAATCTAAAAGAAAACTGAGGCTGTTCTATTACGTACATATGTCCAAGTTCATTTTAACATGGATAAAAGGATTTAGGGTTTTTCTCAAATGCTTCAACCACAGATTACTTAAGAAGGACTTCCAGCACAGCTAAGTATTCTGTTACATCAATTGTAAAATCGTGGTCTCTTTTGCAAGAACATATAAATACTGTTATTTACCTTTCTCGTATTTCACATGATTTACTGTCAGTAAATCGAACTCACATTGTATTAAGTAGAATTTTACTAAATGCAATGTCAATGAGTGAAATTAAAAAGCACTTCCATAATATTTTGCACTTCTACCTTAACAGCCATATTTACCTTTATTTTTTTAGTTCAAGCTTTAAAAAAAAATGAGAAGTTTTATTCCTAAGTCCTCAAGTTAAGTTAAAGGTTAAAAGCTCAAGACCCAGTTCTTTTCCTGCCAGGACCTATGAAAGTTCAACAATAACTTAAATCAAAATGAGACATATTAATGAGATATATTAATTATTAATTGCAACATTACAGGAATAATTGAATAGAAAACTACAATTGGAATAATCTCTAACACTGGAAGTCTCCAAAGGGTCATAAATACAAGGAGCTTTCTGAAATGGAAGAGGTACAAATTCTGACGCCTTTCCAATTTTTATCTATTTTTCTACTACGTCTTTTGGAAAAAAGCACAGAATACTCGTAATGCAGTTATTGCCAGTAGTCATCCCCCATTCTCATTCACAGTCCTGAGGCATTTTCTATATTTTTTTTTCCATCAGCTCACATTTACCAGGACAAGTCCTTTTTCTTTGCTGCTGGCTGGCCATCTGTCAATACCAATAAAAAACCTAATAGAGAAACCTAAGACACTCATAATCAAAAGGAAACCTTAGCTTAGCTAACTGCTGGCACCTGAACCAAGGTAATTTTTGTTATTGTCATACATATACATTGAGAATCTTAGTAGTTCAAGTTTTAATGAAGGAAGCAAGTAACCACTTCCCTATCGAGTATCTCCATTTGCAAAATTTCCTCGTAAGAGACATCTTTGTCTAGTAGAACTAAGGGCTACATTCAGCTGTAAACTAATTCTCAGACTGGATCCACTCTTTTAAAATATGAAATTCAGGGATTCTATACATTCAACTTGTCTCAGCTACTTCAGAGGTAAGGTTCAGTTGTTTTGATTAATGTTTCCAATGCAAACAAATTACAAAGTGTACTGAAGTGGATAAAAACACAAACCAGTTTCCTTGTTGGGAATGGAATGTTATGACTTTATGACAAGGCAGCTGATACCGAATTATAAGAAAAGGAGAAAGATAAAACTGGGAATTAAACCATATCTTAAAGAAAACGGCATTAAAATCTCAGTTATATTATCAGAAAATACTCTCAGCCTTAAATTTTAATATTTAAAAAGAATTTTCTTTGTACTTCAAAGGTATTTGTATGGTCTACATGCCCAAAAGTGAACATCAGCAATGAAAGAGTTTTTGCCTTTTTAAGAAGAGGAAGGTTAAGAAGATGAAATTACAATTCAGTGCTGAACATGGTACAGCTGAGATAATGGTACTGTAACGGTGACTTCAGAATTCAACTCTGAATAGACAGGTTTTCATTGCAATACTGCTTGCGCTTGTCAGGCAACACCAACCTGTAGGACAGAAGTGGTAAGTATTTTTCATTCATCTTTCTCTATGTGAGGCAAGTTTTTTTAAGGAGGTGATGCACGTTTGCAAAGCAGTTTCCTAAAGGGGAGCCAGTTTAATTCAACCACTAAAACTCAGATGTAACGCAGTAATGTTCAAGTTTTGTCTGCAGGCCAATCACATTCTTGTTTCAGTCAGTGAGATTTCAGTTTTAAAAGTAAAAGCTGTTGCAACCTTGAACTTGCTGAGCTTCAGCAGAAAAGAATGAGAAGCACCGCTCTAAGTCACAGTTATCTATCTATTGGAATCAGCAAAAGTAGCCTTGAGAGGCACTGAAAATGCACCACTTTCACCGAACTAGAAGCTACACCGCAGGCATTTTATTTCCAGGTCTTGAACGTATTCTCCTCTGCATTGAAGATGTATTATCGTCTCAGCGTTGAAGATGTATTATCTCCTATCTTACCACAATAGCTGAGATCGCTCCACTTAGAAGACAGAACAGGTATCACAGTTTCAAACTTAGTTATTTCCCAGTTCTTTCAATTTCTCTAAGTATTAACAATTATTTGCATTTCTTTCTACCCTGAAAGAAGAAAGACTAACCTGCTCACAGTTCTGTCAGCCAGCACACATGTATAGTTCCTCTCTGATTTTTTTTCCCCTCACCCACACTCCTAGCAGTAGCCTGACTGACTTTTCCTCTCAACGTACTCAAAAGCATTTCTGCTGCTTCTTGCCTTGGTGTCCTTCTAAGAACCACATTAAACTCAAAGCTAAGTAATAATCATGGATAAAATTAATATCCAAGATTACTCATGAGTATGAGCAATCTTAAACAGAGGAGAGAAAAGACAGTTCTTCCTCCTCCTAATCACAATACAGAATTGGGAAGTTTAAAAAAAAAATTAAAACAAACAAATAAACCAGCATGTGACTACATATGGAGCTTCTAGAAAAGAACACTTAAACCTCTAAAAAAAGTCATAATTGTTAACACCTAGACAACTCAGTGGCCATTATTTAGAACACTTAATATGTAAGGTACAGCTGCCATTTGGAAGACTTACTTTTATTACATTCTCAAACTACAGAGCACTGAAAACTCAGCTGGCCTTAAGCTACAGTTTCAGGGCATTCTCAATTACATACTAAAATAATCATGTTCCCTGAAGGTGCATTTTCAGATAAAACTGAAATAGAGGCATTATCCATTCTATCTGTATTTTAGAGGTAAAGTAAGAATTCCCACTGAAAGAAAAACTGTTGCACTTGATGAATGTTAATTTTAAAAAATCCCTGTACCTTATTCTACATTGCTTAAAGCATTCCCTTGAACTTGTAAAAATTATCTAGAAAGTCACTCAGATCATTAAAGAATGGGATTGACGAAATTAAAACAAATATTTAAAAGATAACAGCTTATGGCTAAATAAAACTCACAACCACTTTAATTTTTTTTCCTAAAAATATCACTTGTGTGAGGATAGTTGCTAGAAATCAATGTATTCTTTAATATTATTACTAAAAATGAGTATTTTATTTTCCATGCTTAAATCTGTTTGAAACTATGTAACCAGAAAGCACCATCTTGAATATTTTTGTCATTAGTTAACCAAAAAGTCATGCCACTGTGTACACAGAAACACACAGTACAACAGCTTTAAAACTTACTCTGTTCCTCCTTAGGATGGCTAAATACTGAGTCCTATATTCCATCTTTAAAATCCTTTAATGATAAAATTATTCTAAATTCAGTTGGGACTAGAACTATCTCAATGGCAATTTCAGCCCCAAGGGGGCAAAGTAAATAAGCCCTGGCACACAAATCAAAATTATTCCAAAGGACACAATCTGTTATATAAATAAGACACCGTAATAAGGTTTCTTGTCCTAAAGACTTCCTTGTACTGCAGTGCAGTAAAGAAACTGGAAGTACTTCATATGCATTATAGACCAGCAGGCACAGATACAATTCAAATACATATTTTAATGTCATTTTCACTCCAATTTTGACAGTGTGTTACTGCTTATACACAGCAAAGCTACTGTTAGGGTAAACTACTCAACAGGCAATTTCTTGAGCATCATTTACAATGAAGCAAAAATCCCATGTTGCTTGGTACAATGTTAGATGTTTTAGTATTTTGTCTCCCACAAAAGATCACAGTAGGAATGAAAATTTAAATCTTACTTGACTTCACAGGAATGGATGCTTAACTCTTTGTGTAGCAGTCCACTCGTAAGATGAAACACCAGGACAGAGCCATTACTTGTACCTATAAAGAGTGATTTAATAAAAAAAAAAACGTAGACTTGTTTTATTCTTCTCTTCCATACTTTATTGAAAATGCAGTATCTACAGCTTTTTCCTCTTTTTTCTTATATCTTTTTTTCTTTAACACCTCTAACTTAAATTTTACAATTCTGGAAAAGATATTTTGATTTCTGCTGTTTAAAACACAAATATTAACCCCTTCAAGGTTCTCTGCAGCCAGTAAAATCCATTTGGGTCAAGATACTTTCCTTAATCTACTTGTAGAGCCCGTAGGAAATCTCTTCATTCTTCTTGCATTTTCAGAATGTACCCAGTTCCAGGCAAAAGGAATGTTTCTCTTTGCTTTGATTACTCAAGACAAGTAAATGCTTCAAGGAAGAGTATTAACTGTTCTGCACCAATAATCCCGGGGAACAATCATGGGTCAACGTTACCGAATCATTAAAGCAATTCTGCTTTCTCATTCCCGAAACAATGACCTCTTTCAAATTCCAGATCAATAACTTAGTAGCTATTAGCTTCAATTAGATCAAATGCCTTCTGAAACACTGCAAGCTACAATTTTCTTTTAGACCCTGGGAAGACTTACTTCTCTTTCTTCTTTAAACTCATATCAACTTTATCAAATACAACAGTGGATACCTTAAAAGCCATTCAGGTACCTCAAGTCTAGAATGCTGCAGACTTTGCAGTAAAAGCACTTTATACCTACATATTTGTTACCCAATCTTTATATTTCACCTGTTTTAACATCTACAGCTTGTACAAAATCAAAAGTTACATTTTAGTAGCATCACATCATGTAATGCTAGCTTGCCTACATTTTAGAGCACAACTATCGATGGTCCTTTCAGCTCAATAATAACAGAAGTCTTAGGAGAACCACACATCATGGTGTTTTCATTACTGAAGTGACATCCCCTCTGTAAGCTCCTGCATAAAATACACCTTTGCAACATCCCCTTGCCCAGCTCAAAAGTGTAAGAAGGCTCCATAGCACAGGCAATCTTAAGAATAAAAAGAATCTCCCAAGTCTGACTTGCAATATGGACAGTCTTGACCTAGTAGCCCAGAATCAACTGGTGTCTTAGATCTAACAAGAGCACGTTTGAACAACTCAAATCCACGAGTCCCATTTTACAACATACTAAAATCTTTAAAGCATCGCTGTGTCTACTGTTCCAGTCTGTTGACTGCAGAGAAAGCGAGCAACCTGCATGGATCCACTATCAAATCCCTGATGTGCTCTCAAAGAGGATGCCAGAAAATTCAGATTTAAATAGGGAGAACTCAGAGTTAATAAATCAGGTGCTCACTGGCAACTACTCTAATATCTAGATGAGTTTAACTACATTTGCAGTAAGATTGAATAGGTTCATTCAGGAAAAATAATGTGCATTAAGTGTACTTTTAGGTACTTACATCAGAACAAAAACAGAGCATCTGTTAAGTTCATCTACTTATTCTATGAATGAGCCCTGCAGAAGTCCATATTGATGTTAGAATTAAGTGAGAGCAGCATTTAAAATGCTGAATGTATCAACAGACCAATAGCACATTAAATGAAAGGATAAATACAAACTTGCTAATATATTGCAATTTTTCAGGTAGCAAGGCAGGAAAAAAAGAATCTTAGGACTATCATGGATACAAACTTCTGTGATTAGCTACACAGGATCAAAAGACAGATTTTTTCAAAGCAACAAATAACCTATTCAAGGCACTTACCAACAGCAAGGATCGGCTCATACTGCTTAATGTTTTTTGTTGTCAGAGGTGGGCACATGCGGATAGCAAATGGAGGCAAAGGAAGTCCTGAAAGAAGTCCAGTCAGCAGAAATTTAAGGTGCACTTCCTGCAGAAAAGGACTCTTTAGCTGTTCTTCTCCAGCAATTGTGCCTTGCCCTGCTTAAAAATTAAAATGTAATACTCAACATGAGCTTTAATCGATGTTTTGGAAAGTTATCAAACACAGGACTTTATAAGATAGAAATTGCAAAGAACCTGACATATGAAATAACAATGTTTATTTAAAGACACATTC
This sequence comes from Eurystomus gularis, assembly GCA_013400335.1. NCBI lineage: Eukaryota > Metazoa > Chordata > Aves > Coraciiformes > Coraciidae > Eurystomus > Eurystomus gularis. The sequence goes on along the minus strand of VZZY01010026.1, from coordinate 510 downwards.
CTTCCTATTGAAATCAGTATGATGAATTTTTTGGAAGACTGCACTCCTACTAATTTCTCCAAAACTAACTTTCTTTCCTAATACTAAGAAGGGTGGGGAGTGAGGAATGGGAAAAAACCCAACCATTTCAGTCATCTTCCAGAATTCAAGTGTAGCTTTTTTTTCTTCAGAAATTAGTTACAGATAGGAATTATTAGACCAATTCAAAGACGTGTGAAGGCGTAACTCCAAAGAGTAAAAAGAGAATGCAATTTGCCAATAGAAATACAGTGAATTTGCTCAGATACAACAAAGACGGGCACAAAAGAAGATGTAATTCCACCGCTGTGTATCTTCTGCACTCAACTGTACCGTCCGAGTGACGTAAGGTACAAAATAACAATAGCTATGATGTCAATGGCTATAGGAAACGCAGATAAGAGAAAAATCATGCCCTAAAAGTCACCCTTAAACATATAAGATAAAGTGAAAAAGAACCTCCCACAGTGGTAAGCTGCCTGCACCAGAGAA
>VZZY01010024.1:0-14513 GCA_013400335.1 Eurystomus gularis | reverse complement strand
GCACTCAGCAGGAGCGATGTGCTCCCTTTGTGCAGTGAGGCGGAAAAGAGAGAGTTTGTTTACTTTTTCAAAATTTATGGCTGGCGTTATCTCAGTTCCAGTTTCCTGAAGGATTTATGCCGAATAGATTTATGGGAAATTGAGTTTTTTGCTCACTGTTTTAATAAGGCAGAAAAAATCATGTGGTCGGTTCACCACAGTAAGACTTTCTTCTCTGCCAGGTGAACTCACTGATTTTTAGTGAGGATCTTGTATCCATTTACTCTGAGCATCTGGAAAAGTATTGCAGAGGACATAAATATGACTGTTTCTAAGGAACTGCTATAATCAGCTTATAAAGGAATGGTGATGCTGTTCTGGAAGGTGTAAGAAAACTTTCCATAATGGAAAATACCTCCCTCAGGGTGCTTTTGATGACATTTCAGTTAAGATATTATCTACACCTATAAAGAAGTCAGAGAAATTTCTATAAAGAAATTCCAGTAAAAGCCTGACTTGTGATAGAAAGCTGATACTGAGGTTTTACAGTGAACCAGAAATCCAGGAAAGATGAGAAGATTGCACTAAATCTTGTGGCCTCATTTTTCAAGTATTGCTTCATCTTAAACTACTTTAAACCATTCCTTAGGTATTTCTCTACAAGGGTAGAGGACCATGCCCTGGTGTTCATAGGTATGATTTGTAGCATAATGGAGTCTTGGAGGATTATGTGAAAGGTATTGATATAAAGAATTTATTATTCTGAACACGAGCCTCATCTATTTTAAGGGACAATGTGATGAAGGCTACCAGTGGCAGAATAACTGGAGTCTGTGTCAGAAATCATCAAAGGTGACAAGGTCAGCATCAAAGGTGACAAGGTCAGCAACAAAGTTTAAAGGTCAGGCAAAACTAGTACAGATCCTGTATTGTGTACACTCAGTTTTCCTAATAATTGAAGGAAACAAGCTGGAAGCTGTTCTCTGAAAGGGGCTGAATGAACTCATAATAACTAATTCTCCTAATCACTAATTCCTGTGGACTATTAGGCACTCTGATATCTCTTAGAAAAGGGGGAAAGAGATTTCCAAGTTTCCAAACCCGCCAAATAAGGATATAAAACACATTAAAGTACAAAATTACATGCTGTGTAATAAAATTCCACTCGCATTAAGAACCCAAAATAGAGATATAATGAAAGAATGGATAATAATTTGTATTAAGTCTAGGAAATTAGAAGCCTGCTCCAAGGCTTCTAGTATCAGTGTACTGATTTTGAGTATCCATGTGGTTTTAGCTGCCATGGGAACATACTCTACTGCAGAGGGTGGGAGAGAGGAAGAAGGAGAAAGAAAGAAGAATTCATAGTTTTAATACCATCTCTGCTTGTATAATTAAAGCTCACAGGTTAGCAGAATACACAGGATTTATAGCCTCTCTCAGCTCAAGCAACTACATTGGCAACTACTGACGTTCTCCACCTTTTCACAAACTTGCAAATAAATGATGTTTCAGTAAGCACAGGGTGGGAATGAAGTTTGCAAAGTTGTCCTTTCATTGTGGCAAATGACTGACTCTCTTGTGCAATTCTGCCCTCTCCTTTAATGGGTCTTCTCATTCTGTTTTTATATCATGTTGATGTGGACTGTGCCCTGAGGCATTTGGGGAGCAGGAGTGCTGGGCATGCCAGGAAGGACCAGGGTCCCTTTTTTTTTTCTGATCCATTCCCCCTTGAAATCTTTCATTTCCTGAGAATGAGCAATTAAGAAGATCAGGATTATTCCTTTTTTCCTCTCCACAAAGCTTTGTCATGTGCCCCATCAAACTTACAGCAACTTAAAAATACCCCCAGGAAGGTTTAGATGCTCTTCAGGATTTCCAGCTAAGGCACCCAGCGTCCTGGACTTGATAGGAGGGGAGANGCCTCCAGTATAAGATGTACTATCCCTAGACAGGGTAATTTGTAGGAGGTGGTTTTCCCCTCCAGTTCTTCCCACTTCTAAGATGGGACTACTGCCTGTGCACGCGTATATGTGTATGCAGAGGTGATAGAGGGAGCTTACCTACAAAAACTGGTAGGCACCATCTCTGGGGATTTCTGCTGGCAGGTAAGATTTGGCTTTTCTTCTCTTTGTTGAGTCACCTTTCAGAGAGGATATCCTTCAGCTGGGTTCATGGGTGAACAGTCTCTGTACTGGTCTCCTGTGTCCAGTGATTCTAGCAAGTGCAGCTCCTATGCCTGCAGGCTAACACACAGTAAAAGGCATGTCTAAGGAGGCTTACTGAAAAGTGGAGGAGTTTCCAGTGTGGGGGAAGAACTTCTTTTCATTGCCTGGAGTTCGAATGAGTGGAGGATGGCTACTCCCTGGTGGTGTTCTCAGCCCACTGTATACATGCTCAGGGACAGGCTCAACCTTGAATCTGACTGTGGGGCACAGGCCCACATGACAGCCTTTAGGAGAGTGAGTGCTGTTGCCATCCAAGCTGTGTCATGGGTATGCTTTTGGTGGGATAGAAAGCAGAGTCACCAGAGAGGGCTCCCACACCCCAGCCAGCTGGAGCCAGGAACATGAGGAGGGGTTAGAGCCCTAGATGTGAGTCCCAGAGACACTCGGGGAGATGGTGTGAGCATGGCCAGAAGCTCTCCTTCCAGCAGAGTGTCATGCACTTGGACTTACTCAGGTGCTGTAGGTGTGATGAAGGACAACAGGAATGCTGCATGGGATGGCTCTAAACTCTTCAGAAGAGATAGGTAAAGAAGGAGAGGTGGTGGAATAGGTGTTAAGGTGTGCTTTGATTGTCTAGAGCTTAATGATGGTGATGATAGGGTAGAGTGTTTATGGGTAAGAATCAGGGGAAAGGCCAACAAGACAGATACCATGGTGGGAGTCTGTTATCTGTTATACATCACCCAACCAGGATCAAGAGGCAGGCAAATATTCTATAAGCAGCTGGGAGGAGAAGTCTCACAATTGCTAGCTCTTGTTCTTGTGGAGGACTTCAACTTCCCAGATGTCTGCTGGATATACAATGCAGCAGAGAGGAAACAGTCCAGGAGGTTCCTGGAGTGTGTGGAAGACAATTTCCTGACACAGCTGGTGCATGAGACAGCTAGGGAAGGCTCCCTGCTAGACCTGTTGTTTGCAAATAGAGAGGGTCATGTGGTGGTTTAAGGCTGTCTTGCACATAGCAACCACAAAATGATGGAACTTTTGATTCTTGAAAAGGAGGAGGGGTCGGTAGAACTGCTGCCTTGGACTTCCAGAGGTCAGACTTCAGTCTGTTTAGGAGACCCTCAGGAGGCTGTCCTAAAGGTTCAGGAAGGTTGGACATTCTTCAAGAAGGACATTTTAAAGGCACAGGAGCAGGCCATCCCCATGTGCCAAAAGATGAGCTGGAGGGGAAGAAGACTGAACTGGCTGAAGAGAGCATTGACTGGAACTCAGGAAAAAAAGAACAGTTTATAACGTTTGGAAGAAGGGGCAGACAATTCAGGAGGGCTACAAGAATGTAATGAGATTATGCAGGGAGAAAATCAGAAAGGCCAAAGCCCAACTAGAACTTAACCTGGCTACTGCCATAAAAGACAATAAAAAGATTTCTATAAATACATTAACAGTAAGAGGACGACTAAGGAGAATCTCCATCATTTCCTGGATGCAAGGGGAAACATAGTGACCAGTGATGAGAAAAATGCTGAGGTACTGAGTGCTGCCTTTGGCTTAGTCTTGAATAGCAAGACCAGTTGTTCTCTGGGTACACAGCCCCCTGAGCTGAAAAACAGAGATGGGGAACACAATGAAGCCCTCCACAGCATTCTCCTGCAGGAACTGGCTGCTCATGGCTTGGATGGGTGTACACTTCGCTGGAGAAAATATTGGCTGGATGCCTGAGCCTAAAGAGTCGTGGTAAAAGGACTTAAATCCAGTTGATGGCCAGCCACAAGTGGTGCTCCCCAGGGTTCTATACTGGGGCTAGTTTTGTTTAGTGTCTTTATCAATGATCTGGAAAAGGGGATCAAGTGCACCCTCATTTAGTTTGCAGGTGACACCAAGTTGCATGGGAAAGTTCATGTGTTTGAGGGTAGGAAGGCTCTGCAGAGGGATCTGGACAAGCTGGAATGATGGGCCAAGGCCAATGGTATGAGCTTCAACAAGGCCAGGTCCTGCACTTGGGTCACAACACCATGCAATGCCATGGTCTTGGGGAAGAGTGGCTGGAAAGCTGCCTGGCAGAAAAGGACCTGAGGGTGTTGGTCCATAGCTGGCTGAATATGATCCAAATATTCCCAGGAGGCCAAGAAGGCTGACAGCATCATTGTATCAGAAATAATGTGGCCATCAAGACTAGGGAACTGCTTGTCCCTGTGTACTCAGTGCTAGTGAGACCACACCTCAAATACTGTGTGCAGTTTGGGGCCCCTCACTATGAGGAGGACACTGAGGTACTGGAGTATGTCTAAAGAAGGGCAGTGAAGCTGGGGTAGGGTCTAGAGCACAATTCTTATGTGGAGTGGCTGAGGGAACTGGGCTTGTTTAGCCTGGAGAAAAGGAGGTTCAGAGGAGACCTTATTGCACTCTACCTGAATGGGAGTTGTAGCAAGGTAGGGGGTTGGTCTCTTCTCCCAGGTGACAAGTGATAGCACACGAGGAAATGGCTTCAAGTTGCACAAGGAGAGATTTAGATTGGCTATATTGGAAAAAATTTTGAAAAAAAAGGTTTGTCAAGCACTGGAATAAGCTGCCCAGTGAAGCTGGCCTCCCAATGCAGTTGGCAGTGTGTTGAGAATACTCCCAGTATGTCACCAAAAAGTATTTGAGTGCAAGTTTGTGGTTAGAGTGAAACGCTCCTATTTATGCTGCTCGCACAGAAGAGGAAAGATTAAAGCTAATATTGCTGTGGGCTGTGGTACCACTGGACGCACTGCTCTGCTCTCTGTCTTGTGCCAAAAATTTTTCTCAGATACATTGTCAGGGCAACTGAGCTGAGGCTCTGAGGTATATGGTTGCAGGCTGATCTGGTCTAGAAGACTACTGACTTCCTTAAGGCCATGCCGTTGGAACAACTGGGGATACATTAAAGCCTGTAAAAGTTGTATGGCTATCAGTCCTTCCTAGCATGCTTCTATTTGACAGCCAGAGTCAGCTAATAAATGTTAGTATTTTTTAATACTGTAATAATTCTTTATACTGCTGAGCGTGTTGTTTAAGCTCTGCTGTCCATTTGAGAGTTGTACAAACTCAGTGTGATGTGAGCTTGTATGCTGCTGTCAAGCATCAATGTGCCATATTCCTCCCCACACCTCCACGACACTTTCCATGGCACCTTTATTTATTATTTTTTGTCAGCCCTGCATATGGGTTGCAGTGGAGGAGAGTGTGCAGGCCCCAGATCCTCTGCTGGACCTCTCTAGATGGATGTTGCCTTGCTCGGAGATAAGGACAATTCACTTAGCTGTGTTTCAGATGTTTTTCCCGTTTCAATATATTTTTTTTCATTACAAGATTGCTGTAGTAGCCATATGCAGAACATTTCAAGCCTAAAGCTAAAGGCTATTTGATATGCTTACATGGCAGCATACCTTATCTGAGTGTCATGCCCATGCTCACAAGTTTGAACAAATTTATCCTCACATGAGTGCTGTGAGATATATCCTGTAACTCCTCATTGTACAAGTTCAGAAATGGGGTATAGAGAGACAACACGACTTGAGAGCCAATGTGCAAGATCACAAGAAATTCAGAAGCTGAGCAGGAATAGATTGTAAGTTTTCTGCAGCAAGCATAAACCATTCTTATTTTGTTATTGTTTTAAAAAACTCTGTACACTCATTAGTGCTGACAAGGAAATACATTAGAGTCTCTGTCAGGGCAGTGTAAAATGCAAATCTTTCCCTTTTATGTATTCAGTAGTTCCGATTTCATCTAACGTGATAGAGACATTGCTGTGAAAATGCCGGTACCACAGCCACAGTCTTTTTGCCTTGTGTGTATATGAACAGAGGCTAGACAAGTATTTCAATAAGCAAATCTAGATAAACCTAGATATCTAGAATCTTAGCATCTAGATATACTTTTGTTGTTTTCACTTACATTTCTGGAAATACAAGTACATACTGCACAGACCCTTAGGAAGCCATGAAAACACATATATGTACATGTATATATAAATAGACATAAAACCATTTTATTTTTTACTTATATAAGATCTGTGTCTTTAGACAAACATAAAAGAATAAGAACATCTTCTAATCATATTTTCATCCAGCAGTTCTGTAAAACATAGTGCTGCTTAAAAGTGAACACAGAAGCTGATTTCATAAATATTCTCAGATCTGATTTAGAGATTTAAATTAAGAACAAAGTACTGCAGTATGTAAGTAGAGATTTAAGAATTACTGATATCTTTTGTTCCCAAAGTGCAGTATTTAGGTTTTCTTTGCTTCTTTGTATTTACCTGCACAGAAGCAAATTCACATTTTTCCTGTAACAATTGATCACTGACCCCTAAGGCTCTATCTAAAATGGTAAAGGAAACTAAATCTCTTTATTCTTGTGTAACTCATTAACTAACAACAGACGATTAGAGCTAATGTTTCAGTCTAAAACAATTCAAGTCCCTCATTAATGGGGCTAGATTTCCTTTGATCTAACTACTTAATGTCCCAGATATATGGGAAATTCCGAGATCAGCTCTGAGAAATCTCTGCAGACATGGTCACATCTAGAAACATGAACTTACATATAGGCTCCAGAAATGTTTAAAATGTTAACAAGAGCCTCAATTAGTCTGCTAGTAAAGCTTGGTCAAATGTTCAATGAAATCACTTTGATGATAGCTAGAGAATGAAGATGATGACTGTCTGCTGAGTATGAATTAATCTTCATTATTATAGGCAAGTGGATTGCATATTTCCATAATTAAACACTGGTCAGATTCCGTTGTAAAGTTTGATAATTGCTGTTGTAAGGAAAACAGTGCAGCAGGGTGTTGCTGTCACATGACAAGCTTTTGAGGCTGAGCTAGTAGGATGCCCTTTTAAAATGTTCTCCATGTTTTGTTTTCTGGTTTAGAGGCAAGGTATATCATCATGGAGATTTCATCAAAAGAAAATACTCAGTTTTTCTCAAACAAGACAGTCCTGCCTGTTGACAGATCTTCATTCAAATCTGAATCTTCTGCATCCAAGGAAAAACAGTCATGTTGTGGAGGTATAAAGGTAGAGTAAGAGTTTTTGAATATTCTAGCAGGAACTTAGAAAACCTCTTATTTTACGGGTGAACTATCCCTTTTTCAGCTCTGATTATAGCTTGCTGAGTCAGTATGAAATAATTACAGATATTTCTAAGTCACAAAAAATGTCTGCTTCAGACCTGTATTTGCATAACTTTTGTCAGTGTTCAAGTATAACATATTGGTTGAGGCTTGTGTGTTATGAGTTCTTCAAGGGTCATTCCGAAAGGTATCCACTCTATTTTCCTGAAGAGAGTACTGGCAGACAGGTGCCACAGGCTATTGTTAGTACAGATCCCTTTTTTAAGATTGTAGCCATGGTAGTCTTTTGGACTCTGAAAATAGTAGTTGTATTATGGTCCACAGGTTTTAAGTGCTATATTATTGAAGTATTCTTGTAATGTTCTTTATTTGAGAGAAAGCTGCATGAGGGGACTTTGAAATGAAACTGCAGAAGTGTCACTGCTGTATCTGCATTTATCTCACCCACGAGGAATACTTCCTCGAGGCAATAGAAGCTCCCTGCTTTAAGGCTTGTAATGTAGTTACCTGACAGTAGGATGCACCTTGGAGGAGCATTCCTACCTGTACGGGACACCAGGGCACAGGAGGCAGCATGATGCTTTGCCTACTTTCTCTACCTGCTGTCCAAAGCCTGACTTTAAAATGCTGGGTGGGGTCTCAATAAATTACCATACAACTGTGAGACTAGATGGAGGATAGGTGTTAGACAGAAAATGAGTCTTCAGCCTTGTACAGTTCTTTTCGTATTGCACACTCTATTTCAATTGTTTTTTTCATACACACACATACACACACACAGATTATGCAAAGCAGTTAAGATATAGCAGGATTAAGAGAGTCTGATGACTACCATAAAAATATTTTGATTCCTGAATATTCTCCTTGATTTTGTCTGATCCTGTAAAGGCCCAGAAATGGGGTCCTGTTTTGAAATAGAAGATGAATTGTATAAATTAAATTTGTAGCATAATAGTAATTTTATCATTCTTCCTCCATTTGCTGCAACAATAATCTGATTCCCTCACTGAATAAACCTTCAGTCACAGATTAGCCCATCAGGAATAATTTTATTAGCTCCAAAAATAGAAAGCAATAATATTTCAGCTCAGTTTCTCTCTGTTAAAAAAATTTATGTCTTCTGGGAACACAAACAAACATGATTAACCTATTCCAATAGAGACTTAGAAAACCTCTTTTTTTTTTCTGAACTAACCCCTTTTCAATTCTGGTTATGCCCTGATACATCAATATGAAATGATTAAACATATTACTATGTCACAAGAAAATCTCTGTTTCAGATCTGTATTTGCCCAACGTGTTACCAAAACAATATGCAGATTCAACGCATTGCTTTTAGCAATTATCAGCTTTCCCATGTGTTAAAATTGCCTTTATTAACCAGAAAGATGTGGTGAAATATTTACTTACTGTCATTGACAAACCACAGAAGAATGTGAAATCATGTGCACCTTTCTGTCCCAGCTCTAAATTGGGAGTGTTTTTCCACTGTTGCACAGTTTCCATCTCTCCCCTGGGACAGCTGTAAACCCAGTAGCAAAACTTAAGCCAAAGAGAGACAGAGATGTTTAAAGTTCTAGTTTGATCTATACAATTTTCCTGTGAAAAACCATATTTGCCTTCACATTGCTATTTAAAATCCAGGTGCATAAACACACAGAAGATGTAAAATCTTACAGCAATATTTTTACTGGAGGGCTCTTTAAGAGCCTTCACCGTGGGGAAAAAAAAGAACCAGATACTGCTTATTTACCCAAAAGTGTTTCTGAAGGAGCAATAACCAGCACTGGATAAAGTGTGATGAATGTGACACAGATATATATTTGAACCGTAGCACCAGAATTTGCGTTCAACAACGACGCCATTGTTAATACCAATGTGTCTTGTCAAGTGAGAGGTTGTGTAAGGAGTATTGCACTGGAGGTGAGTACATCACTTCAGAGAACCTCCTTACTGGAAGCTTGATTGCCCAGAGAGCAGGCCTAAAGAGTAGGACAAGGGTCTAGACCTCTCCTATATGAAACATTGCAGTGTCTTTTAATTTCTGGTTTAGGGTTTGGTTGGTTTTTTTTTTTAACACCTTTTACAAAAAGCATCCCTCTATATTCAGTCAACCAATTGCATAGTGTGTGAGTATCCCTGGAGCTTGTAAACTCAGTAAGGCTACATCCAGTGAAGGCAGATTTAGGCAACAGCTCTGCAGGAGTGGAACAGTTGGTGCTAAGAACCCTGCACTCCCACTGTATGCATTTCAGGATGGGGAGTTACTTCAGACCAGTGCAGTGTGCACTCAAAAGCAAATGTATGTATTAGAGCTTGTAAGAGATCTGGTGAGGAGAGGACGAGCCTAGAAGAAAATTGCCTGGGAAGTCACTGTTTGACTCATGGAGCCTGTAACAGGAAGTAGAGACTTCTTGCTGGCCAACCTAGGCTTCAGTGGGAACAGCTTACCAGAACAGGAGTCTAAAATCTAGCTGATTGAAAAACATGTTAAAAAATGCCCAAATAACTCACCTCCCCACCAAGCGACATTTAACATTTACCCTTATCATTACTGTGTAAGATACCTCCTCCTTAGAGAGATCAGGAGGGTGATACATGTCTCTGTCCTTCAAAGCATCAGTAGCTTTGCCATATACCTGAAATTACCTGATAGTAAGTTCAGTTTATATAATTATTGCTCAAAAGAAATGGTCAAATTGAAAATCTATCATTTCATTAAAAACAGGAGAAATAATTACATGGTTATTAGGAAAAGAAGAGATGGGAATGTAAAAATTGTTTAAAAATAATTCATAAAGTAAAGCTTTCTGTACTGCCTGATTTTAATCACTGTCAATTTCTTTCACAGATATTTCTTGGTGCATTGTCTTTTGTTTATTTTGCTAAAGCACTGTCAGGAAGTTATCTAAAAAGTACTATCACACAAATAGAAAGAAGATTTGATATCCCTTCTTCTTTGGTTGGCGTTATTGATGGCAGTTTTGAAATTGGTATGTGCTGTAGAAATCCATTTTTGTTTTCAGAAAAAAACAGTGATGCAATTTGTTGTGAAAAATAATTGTATGAATCTCCTTGAAACATTTGAAGTGAGCAAGATTCACCTAGTAAAAATCAGCATGAGTGTCAGTATGATTATGTTGGATAGAATAGGGCTGCTAATTCAGGCAATTTAACATAGTTCTAAATTTTTTTCAATTTGATAAGCTTAGTGTCAGGCTAATTAATACTAATAGAAATTTAGACTGTTGAATGAGAATTTACCTGCACAGATTTCCGATTTCTTTCTCCTCTTGTCAGCAATCCACCTCCCACACAAGTGTTTGCACTTTGTGCTTTATTAAGCAGCAAGAGTACAAACCTTTAACTATGATCTGTGCTCATTGTCCAGTCCAACCCCTTCCCTCTTGCACTAAGGTTTCCAGTATGACATTGTCTCTTATGATTTCAGATTACTGAACTCATCTCATGGGTGTTCAGTGGACTGTGGTATTCATGGGAATGAAACCTTAGCCTAAGCGTATGAAGCTCTGTTTGACTCCCTCTGTTCCTGCTTTTCTGATTGTTTGTTCTCTTCAGCTGGCACAGTCCTTCTCCTCTTTTCCAGCTGCTTATCAAAGGTTCATGGTTTTCTTACCATGGAAGGTAGTGGGCTCCTGTAAGAATGCCTGGAAAGAGGGGGAAACACCAACCCCACATGATCAGCCTCTCCCCCTGAAATAGCTGCCTGTACCACACACTAGGAATTATTATTTTAGGGGATCTCTTATCAACAAGTCATAAAACTCGGTTTTTCTTTTTCATTCTCAAAGGGAACCTCCTAATCATAATTCTTGTAAGCTACTTTGGAACGAAGCTTCACAGACCAAGAATAATTGGAGCAGGCTGCTTAATTATGTCAGCTGGAACATTCCTAATTGCAATGCCCCAGTTTTTCATGGGACGGTAAGTGCAAACTGATTGGTATTTTCCAACAGGGCCATGCACACTGAGTGTTAGCTCACTGAAATATTTAGGCATTGATCATGAAGATGCTCATAGAAATAGGCATATGTGGATGTGGTTACTCAATTTAACATTTTTTGTGAAAACACTTATTACTGTAGACAAAGTTTAACATATATGCTACTCTTAGTTGGTGAAGTGATGACTAAACTCAAGTGACAATCTAAGTATCAAACACAAACCACAGGATACACCCACCATCTAATCATCTCTTAGTACAGATTCATTAATCATAGCAAAGCAAAGTGCCTATTAAACTGAAATACATCACTGTGACACAAAGGGAACCAAAAGGACAATCTTCATGTACTACCAGCGTATAAACCAAGTTCCATTTACCCCTGTAAACCATCACTGGCAACACTGACTGCAGAGGAAATTTGCATTTAAGTGCTATGGGATTATCTTCTGTGGTAGTAACATCTGTTTGCTTTTTCTTATAAGTTGGGACAGTAAAAAACAACTTTGGTTTATAAACAGATATCAATATGAAAGATTCCCTTCCACCATCAATTCGACTGTTAGCATTTCTCCATGTCGGCAGGATAGAAGCCAGACTCCTCTCTCAGCCTTGGAAAAATCTCAAGCAAAAATAAATGCAGGTGAGAATGATCTCCGTTAAATATTGTGATAAGCACAGCAGAATACATCAAAAGGCTCCCAAACTCTTATGAAATAGTTTATTAGAACACAAAAAATAGTATATGGATGAAAAGCTGGATTTACTGGTTGAGGCAAATCTCCCATGGGGACTTTGGAAAGTCATATATATACAGGAAATATATATATATTTTTTAAAGATATAAATATATGTTTCCCATAAGTCATATATATACTGGGAAATGTGCCTTTAGATCCTTAACCTATTGGAAATAGTTGCCTGGGTCTCCCAGCCTGCAGACTCCATTTATTCTTTCTCTCCCTGCCTGTTGACCCTGTTTTACCACAAATCTGACTCCCCTCTGGGTGCATTGAGCTGCTTGTGGGCAACAAGCCTTCCTCCCCAGTGCCTGGCCATGAACAAGCTGTGGATGAGCAAATCAAACCCACTGCGTGTCATAAAACATGTGTATGTTTGCATCCTCTTACCTGTGGAATAGATCATAAAATCATAGCATCGTTTTGGTTGGAAGAGTCCTTTAAGATCATCAAGTCCAACCATTAACCCAGCACTGCCAGGTCACCACTAAATCATGTCCCTCAGCACCACATCTATATGTCCTTTTAATACCTCCAGGGAAGGTAACTCAAACACTTACCTGGCAATGTTTTCCACTGCTTGACAACCATTTCTGTGAAGAATTTTTTCCTAATATCTAATCTAAACCTCCCCTGGTGCAACTTGAAGCCATTTCCTCATGTGGCATCACTTGTAACTTGGGAGAAGAGACTGACATCCACCTACCTACAACCTCCTTTCAGGTTGGTCTCCTCTGAGCCTCCTTTTCTCCAGGCTAAACAACTCCAGTTCTCTCAGCTACTCCACATAAGATTTGAGCTCTAGACCCTTCATCATCTTACATTTCTCTTCTTTGGACACGCTTCAGCATCTCAATGTCCTTCTCGCAGTGAGGGTCCCAAAACTGCACACAGTATTTGAAGTGCGGTCTCACCAGTGTCGAGTACAGGGGCATGATCACTTCCCTAGTCCTGCTGGACACACTATTTCTGATACAAGCCAGGATGTTTGGCCACCTGGGCACGTTTTTGGCTTATATTCAGCCAGATATGGCCCAACACTCCCTGGTCCTTTTCTGCTGGGCAGGTTTCCAGCCACTCTTCCCCAAGCCCATAGCCTGGGGTTGTTGTGGCCAAAGTACAGAACCTGGAATTTGGCCTTATTGAAACTCATACAATTGGTCTTGGCCCACCGAGCTAGTCTGTCTAGATCCATCTGCAGAGCCTCCCTACCCTCAAACAGAGCAACACTCCCACCTAGCTTGATGTCATCTGCAAACTAACTGAGGGTGCACTTGATTCCCTTGTCTAGATCATTGATAAGGAGACTCAATAGAACTGGCCCAAACACCAAGCCCTGAGGAACACCTCTTGTGAATGATTGTCAACTGGATTTTACTCCATTCACCACCACTCTTTGGGCCTGGCCATCCAGCCAGGTTTTTATCCAGACAAGTGTACACCCATCCAAGCCATCAGTTCCTCCAGCAGAATGGTGTGGGAAACAGTGTTAAAAGCATTACTGAAGTCCAGGTAGACAACATCCACATCCTTTCCCTCATCCACTAAGAGGGTCACCTTGTCATAGAAGGAGATCAGGTTGGTCAAGTAGGACCTACCTTTCATAAAGACATGCTGGCTGGGCCTGATCCTCTGGTTGTCCTGTATGTGCCATCTGATGGCACTCAAGATGATCTGCTTGATAACATTTACTAGCACCAAGGTCAGAGTGACAGGCCTGTAGTGCCCTGGATCATCCTTCTGGTCATTCTTGTAGATAGGTGTCACATTTGTGAACCTCCAGTCAGCTGAGACCTCCCTGGTTACCCTAGACTGCTTGTAAATGATTGAAAGTGACTTGGTGAGCACTTCCACCATCTTCCTCAGTACCCATGGGTGGATCCCACCTGGTCCCATAGATTAGTATGTATCTAGGTGGTGTAGCAGGTCAGTAATCATTTCCCCTTGGATTATGGGTGCTTCATTGTGATCCCTGTCTTCCAGCCTAAGGGGCAGAGTATATGCAGAACAACTGGTCTTACTATTTAAGACAGAGGCAAAGAAGGCATTCAGTACCTCAGCTTTTTCATCATCTTTATTCCCTATGTTTACCCTCACATCCAATAAAGGATGGAGATTCTCCTTAGTCCTCTGTTTACTGTTATTGTATTTATAGAAAATTCTTTTATTGTCTTTTATGGCAGTAACCAGGTTAAGTTCTAGCTGAGCTTTGGCTTTTCTAATTTTCTGCCTGCATAGCCTCATGGAATTTTATAGTCTTCCTGAGTGACCTGTCGCTTCTTCCATAGGCCATAGACTTTCCTTTTCTTCCTGAGTTCCAGCCAAGACTCTCTGTTCAGCCAGACCAGTCTTCTTCTCCATGGTCTCATCTTTTGGCACACTGGGGTGACCTGCTCCTGTGCCTTTAAGATGTCCTTGAAGAGTGTCCAGCCTTCCTGGACTACTTTGCTCTTCAGGACTGCCTTCCAAGGGACTCTGTTAACTAGCCTCCTAAATAGACAGAAGTCTTCCTTCTGGAAGTCCAAGGTAGCGGTTCTACTGACCCACCTCCTTAC
>VZZY01010020.1:71070-94307 GCA_013400335.1 Eurystomus gularis | reverse complement strand
AGGGCTGGTCTTAGCGGTAAAGAGTGAGGCAAAGCGGACATTCAGTAACTCTGCNAGTGAGGCAAAGCGGACATTCAGTAACTCTGCCTTCTCTTTATTCTCTGTCACCAGGGCTGCCACCTCATTTAGCAGTGGGCCCACATTTTCCCTAGTCTTCCTTTTGCTACTGACTTAATTGAAGAAGCTCTTCTTGTTTTCTTTTACATCTTGTGCCAGATTTAATTCCAAGAGGGCTTTGGCCTTCCCTACATACCCTGACTGTGTTCCTATAATCCTCCCAAGTGGCCAGTCCCTTTTTCCACATTCTGTAAACTTCTTTCTTGCATATGAGTTTTTCCAGCAGCTCCTTGCTCATCCATGCAGGTGTCTCGCCTTCTCTACTTGTTTTTTTACTGAAAGAAATGTGCCAAACTTGAGCTTGGAGGAAGTGGTGCTTGAATATTAACCAGCTCTCTTGGGCCTCCCTACCTTCTAGAGTCCTAGCCCATGAGATTCCTCCAAGTAGGTCTTTGAAGAGAACAAAGTTAGCTAAATCCTAATTATTGCCCTGCTTCTTCCTTATATGATACTGAACTCTACCATCTCATGATCATTACAGCCAAGGCTGCCCCCAGCCTTAACGGCCCCAATCAAGACTTCTGTGTTTGTTAGTAAAGGGTCCAGCAGCACACCTCTTCTCGTTGGCTCCTCCACCACCTGCATCAGAAAGTTAGCATCAGTTCTCTGCAGGAACCTCCTGGCCTGTGTGTGCCTAGCTGTGTGGCCTTTCTATCTAATATCAGGGTGATTGGAGTCCCCCATGAGCACCAGGGCTCATGGCGACTTCTAGCTGTCTGTAGAAGGCCTCATTGACTTTCTCTTCCTGGTCTGGTGGCCTATAGTAAAACAGCCACAACAGTGTTGCCCATACTAGCCGGCCCCTTAATTCTTACCCATAAGGTTTCAATATGCTCTTCATCTTCAATATCTCTTCCCCCCCCCATTCCCCATTTTCAACGTCCTCATGAAGTCCCAATGCAGTTTATTCAAATTCTGAATTGTATAAAAGAAATATGTATGCATTTACAACATGAGACATTAATCTCTGTTTGCTGGGAAATGGGCCTGTTCACTTGCTGAGTAAAGCAGAGTGTGTAGTTAAGAGGGAGCTGATTCCTTCTGGCTTGTCTGCTGTCTTCTTAACCCCAGAGAAAGTAGGAATATATAGAAGAGGAGTGGTAGGAAATGGCTTTACCAGCTCTTCAACTGTCAGGGAATCTATCACACTAAGAGTATCACCTGCTGGTGAGATGTTTTTCACTCCTCTGTGCCGCCTGGTTGGTGCAGAGAAGCAGATGAGATAAGCCAGACGACTAAGTGCAAAACTGTAAAATGTTGTTCTCCTTCTGAACATGTGCAAAGCATCAGAGAATTAGGCTTTATTTTAAGGAACTGGAGGAATACTGTGTGAAAGGACTGTGTCATTAAATCTGGTGATAACTATACACTGGAAATGTAAATCGTATTTCTTGAGCATTTTTTTTCATTTCATTTCCATTCTAAATACTTCAGACTATGAAGCCTAATTTACTGAGGAGAATGTGTGAAATGACATGCAGTACACTGTGCAGCATCTGTCTGCACACATCACATTTCATTCGGTAGCAGTAAAATAAATACTGGTTTTTTAATTATACTGACTGACCATAACCTTCTCCTTCTATTTAAAAGCATGCTCAGCTTGCAAGTTTCAGGTTTTAGTTTACCACTGTACTGATGGAAAGTCTTTTCAGTTATACTACAAATTCAAGCTACATACTCAGATTACAAAGGAGATCACATGTTGATAATTATATTTTATGCTACTCTATACATTTGAGAGTGGGAACTTTTTTGAGAGAGTACATGAAGGTCATTTGCTTAACAATATTTGTTTTTATAGTAGATTGAACAGCCTCTTCTTTTCACTGTATTCTTAAAGCACAGGCATGGAGCAGAGAGCCTCCAGCACCTAACACAGTATTACGATTAGCTATTGCAGATGTGGACCAACAATTATTGCCAAGAAATTGCTCTTTGAAGGTCTCTGAGGCTAGTGGCTAGGCTTTTGGTGCACTTCCTAATGCATTGTATCAACATACGAATATACAAACACAATGAATGTGACTGTGAGCAGCCTTGGCAGGATATGCGATACACGCTTGAAATACAGTGGAAACATGACAAAATTTTTCTTGAACATTATGACGATATAGAAGCTGCTGTGTTGTTCTGTGCAGAAGTTGCTAGATTCTTAAAGACAGTTTCTAACTAGTACCTCTGTCCATTTTATGCACCATTCTCTATCCAGTCAGCATTTTCGCTTGACAAGTTCTTAAACTATGAATCCTGGTTTGAAGACCCAGATAAGGGGTTGACCTTCTCTTGGCTTTTTAATCTATAGGAGTTAAACATCTTTGCACTTTTAAAATCCTCTTTATTCCCATCTCAAACTTCATCTGCCAAAAACCTTTGAAAATTCATTTGTAAATCATAATTTGCTCCAGTTTTCTGATCTATAACATAATAAAATATGAATAATGCTTGTCTACTTCATTGCCAAAATTACTTATTGTTTGCAATGTGCTCTGAAAATGTGCAATATTAATTATTGTAATTGAGGTTTTAATACCAAAGAAGTCCGAGGAACAGAAAATTTACTATTTTATTCTTCCAGCGTTAATTTTTGGACTGTGAATGGGTTTCACCGTACTTGATTTGTGCTATAGGTCTTAAACAGCAGTTAGAAAATTTATTCTCAAGTCTTTCTAACTTGATACTAAGATATTGAATCAAGCATTCTACACCATGCTATTATTTGTTTGCCTCAGTCTCCCATTGCTTAAATTTTCTTGCTTCTCAAAATATACATGGGATATATCTCAGATCTGGCAAGGTATTGCTGAGGCCAAAATCCTTTCATATGGGGGATTGAAACCTTTCAAGAGAACAGTGTAAATTTGAGCATGTGAACTGAAAAATTAACAGACATAATTTCCTGCCAGGTCCCTGGTTCCACTTAAGCTGTAGATGAGACATGACACTGAATTCAATAAGAAGAGAGTCTGAACTATCAGACTCAACATCAAATAGCACTTCACTCTTATTTGTTGCTGAATGGTCTAAAACATAATTGCAAAGTACTCTTCTAATTAGCTATCTTTAAAATTTTGCCTTTAGCATGTTAGATTCGGCAGCTTTGCGAAGTGTAAAAAATGTCACATGAGTGGATAGTGTCTGGGGAAACAGCTACTTTTTTCTAATCCGTAAAAAAACAACAGCTTGTGAGGGTCAATCTTTTAAAGTGTATGCTTCACTGAATGCAATTATTAATCATTTCCCTTCAGGAAAAATATTAAATTAAGTGTTAAAGTACAGATCTAAACAGTGTTAAGTGCCCAGAGCTACTGAGTTCATAGTTTCAGCTATACTTCAGTGTCAGATAATTGACCTTCCGCAATGCAAATGTAGAGCTGGCACTGACTGATACAAAGTGACTCATCCTGTCTCAGTATTTTATCTCCTTGCATTTATTTATTTCTTTCTGTGTCCATCCTCAGTTGCCATGAAGGTCTCTGTGGGTGTGCTTAGAATTGGGTTCTTCACTTTCTCCATTTTTAGTAAGCACACAGTTTGTAGGATGATTATCTTTAATATGACAGCTTCCTAGTAAAGATAGATGGAAATCAAGGCAAATAATATGGTGAAGGCTTTTTTTATGATTTAACAATCCTCTAAGCCAGCTGAATTTACTGAGTTATAAAACTTTATTTGTAAGCTATGGTTAAGATGATTTTCATAGGTAAACAAAATCCTCAAACTGTACCAATCAGGCTCAAAACAACAAAAAAAAGATTGTAACAAATCTTTTTCACTTATGATACTGAGGTGCTTATGATACTGACAAATACTTGTAATATTCATCCTAGTGTTTTACTATTAAAGTGCTTTCTGTAATTAATGTTTTAATAATATATGACATCACTCATTGCAGACTGTGGCTTTTCTGCAGCAATACCGAATTCTACATGCCTTCTCAAAGTATTAGGCTAGTAACATCTAAACCAGAATACATACTGCTGGTTTGTTGATCAGAAGAAGCAGATAGGAAAAACACTTACAGTTGAAAGGAAGCAAGGCTGAGGCACTTGGCAAGATCTAAGAACAGTGCTAATTTTTTCTACCTTTAAGGTATTATCTTTGTATTTGTGTATGTATAAATCTGTTTACAGGAACACATGTACATACCTATCACTATCCCTCTCTCTATATATGTACACATGCATCTCTTTATCTCTGTCCACTATTCTGAGAAATAGAGCTGCTTCGTTACTATCACAGTATGCTATCATGAATTTACATTATTTTGTGTCCCTGGCAGCATTTCATAGTGGAAGGAGTGTTGCTGAAGAACAGTGATTTTGAAAAGTGTGATTAGGAAAGAAAGACTGCTCTGGTGGGAAAGATTATGTCCTGTGTGATCAGAGCTTACAGTTTGATTCATTACTCTTTCACGAGACGGTTAATTTTAGACAAGTGAGTTTTCTTATCTTGTACAATGGCTGTTATATTGCAAACAAATACTTCATGTGAAAAAATCCTGTTACCCCAAGTTGCAAGAAAATTATAAAAATGTCTGATTTTTTACATGCACAATTTTATTGTCGATCCATTCTAAATATTTATGTGGAATTTCTATATATAGAAATCTCAAGTATATCCCAGACAGTATTAAAAATATGAGATGTACTTTTGTACCATCAAAAAAGCTCTCTGTGATGCTTTGAAAGGTAATGACTAGGACAGGAGAGAGGTAGGAACTAGGCACATTCAGGATCTTTGTTTCTTCAGGTTTGAGTTGGTATTTCAAAACCATTTTTGATATCTAGGTCCCAGCCACCTTAGTGAAAACAGAAATTCTTATGTAATTAGTTATACAATAGAGAAAGTGCCATCTGAAGGGGCTGATCACAATTATTTTTATCATCTGCTGCCAAATCTCCTTCCATACAATAGCCTAGTAGCAGAAGTGCTCCAAGGCAACATGGGATGTATTGTCCCAGTCGCAGGTCTTAGAGAGAGCATGAGCTCAACCTGTATCAGTGATGTCAGTACTCTGGCTTCAGAGCTGTAGAATCTCCTTCCCTGATGTAATCATATGATGCAGGAGAGTTCCAACAAATAACCTCCTTTAGGTTAAGGACTTGCAAACCCATTTTTCCATGTGTGTGATGACTGCACTGATAAGTAACACAGTTGTGTGTTCTGGGATGATTTCTGCTCTTGGGTAACTTACTCCATTCCAGATGAAAGGAGCCAGTCCAATGAAAGCCAGAGCAAACTAATTATTCCGTGCAGAAAGTTCCAGTTTTGACAATTGGCATTTTCACATGAAGTGATATTCTGCTGAGAAATAACTGTGAACGTATATGACCATCTTAACATTCTTGAATGTTAAATGGGGATGATGTCCTTAGAAGAATCATGCAATCATAGAACACCAGGTTGGAAAGGACCTCAAGAATCATCTGGTCCAACCTTTCTCGGCAAAAGCACAGTCTAGACAAGATGGCCCAGCACCCTGCCCAGCTGAACCTTAAAAGCATCCAATGTTGGCTAATCCACCACATCCCTGAGGAGATTATTCCATAGGCTGATTGTTCTCATTTTGAAAAAATTTCTTCTTGTGTCCAATTGGAATCTCACTGGGAGTAACTTGTACTCATTAGCCCTCATCTTTTCAATGTGATTCCTTGTAAAAAGGGAGTCTCCATCTTTTTGGTAGCCACCTTTTATGTACTGATACATGGTTATGCCATATATGCATTTCAGCTGCTTTTTAAATAGTGGAAGGTGGGATAAGGTATCCCCTAGGCCTTCTTTTCTCAAGGCTGAACAAACCCCCTTGTCTCAGCCTTTCTTCATATGGCAGCTTCCTTGTCCTTTGATCATCTTTGTGGCCCTTCTCTGGACCCTCTTCAGCTTGTCCGCATCTTTTTTTTATAGCGGGGACCAAAACTGAACACAGTATTCCAGGTGTGGCCTGACAAGCACTGAGTAGAGTGGGATAATGACTTCTTTGTCTCTGCTGCCGATGCCCTTGTTGATGCAACACAGCACCATGTTGGCTTTCTTTGCTGCAGCAGCACACTGTTCACTCATATTGAGCTTGTTGTCCATCTTCTCTAAACTTTTATTTTGCTTTTTTTCCCCAGCAACTGAAATAATTCTGAATTTTCTTTAACACTGTTACAAGCCTTTGGTAACTTACTTTATATATAATTCAAACTTTCTTATGGGTTTGAACCTTGTTCAAGAAACAGTACCAATGTTTTAAGTGAAGGATTTACCTTCCTTTAGAGATGCAGATATTTTTGGCTGAGTATTTCTGTTAGGGCAAAGTTGGAACTGTGCACCACCTAATATCTGTCACAATTCTTTAATCACATAGCAGAGTTGTCCTATACATTACTAAGTGAGCCTATGAAGTGGCAGTAAAACCATAATCCAATGTTTCAACACATGCTGAGGATTCCAGCAGTTTATCTTCTTCTATTGATGCTGTGAGGGGAGAACAGATGTAACTCCATGAATACCAGTTTTAGTTGCAGGTTCATGGCAACTGCTTTCTTCTGGATTTGGAAAACATTTATTTCAACATTCATATCACTTCTTGCTTTACACCTACCCTTTTTTTTTTTTTTTTATTTTTCAGAAGATATAGCTCCTGAGGGAAAATGGGAGCAAGTTCTGAATGTTGGAGCACATGTCGGTCCCTCTTTTGACATTTCTCCAAAGTCTCCACCCCTTGAGGGAATGTTTAATCTGAAACTGCACAACATGGCCCTTGTACCTGGGATCTCTTCTCCTCAACTTATTTTAGCTTCTGGAGTGTATCTGTTTATATTTTTTTCTACTTTATTTCGTGTTAAGCCAGTCAAGAGATGTTTATTGGTCTTTGAGAGAATATCAGAATCTGTCTGACCAAAAATACCAAGCTTCTGTCTATTTAAGTTGCACTTCTAAAACATCTAAGTACCAAATTTCTTATAATGTGTGTTTGGAGAGCTTACAGAGAAAGTTATTCCTCTTAATTTTACTCACACACCTCACCTTGAGTTCAGATTCTGTGTCCTTGCCTTGAAAGACCCTCAAAGTTTTGCCCCAGGCTATCTCTCTAACCTTATCCCCTATTGCGTTCCTCTTCTTTATGCCACCAGCACCTGTCTCAGTGCTTCATTTGTCCCTGATCACTTTCTCCAGGCTTTTTTCCATGCCTGTACATTCCAGCTTTCACTTCTTTGCCAAGTCACAATCCTACTCTCAATAAGGTCCATTAGCCAAAATACAAGAAATTAACTTCTTTCACCAGATTTAAAGTGAATATGCCCACACAAATCCTGATCTGAAGCAGTAAGTCAGTGTCCCATTTCCTTGGGTCAAAAATTCTTGCCCAGGAACATGACCAGGCAAATAAAACTGCAGGACCTGTGAGATGATCCTTCTCACCAGAAGTGATTAGAATAGATTTATTTCAAATCTGCTGTATTGCTTAGTCAGTATCACACCAGTAAGTAATTTCAGTATTCATTGAAGTGTTTTACATGGCTGTCTTTTTAATATTATTTCCATGACCCATATATAAAGGTATCAGTGCAGCCTGAGGAAATTACTATTCAATGAGAACCGTAATTCTCATCTATCTTTAGCAATGGCTCATTAACACAGCGCTAATTAGGGCTAGATTCTGCCATGAGAAAAGTTGACAAAGCAGTAAAAACTCCTTCTAGAAAATAAAGGACTTTTATATGGCCTTAGGGTTACTGTCCCTTAAAAAAGACTGGCAAATTTAGGTTCTGATCTCTTCTTCCTCCTCAGTCTAGGAAGCAGTTGGCACTGCTCCTTGCGCTGGAGTTGCTGGCTCTGTTTCTGCTTTCCTATAAGGTTGCCTAGTGGTCATCCACCAAGAATCTAAAAATCTTCCAACAGTACTTGATATGGCTAACATCTGTCCCATGAGGTCCAGAGTCTCATCTTGGCTCTGGGGAGGGCACAGATGGAGTCTGATACAGTTCCCTATTTGAATTTGTTCGAGTTCTTCCTAAAATGTAAAGTTAAAACAAAGAAAAGGGAAAAAAAAGTCAGGCAAGTAAAAACATTCTCTACCCATGGCTATTTTAGCTGCTGAATTTGAGATTTTTGTTTGAGATTGGATGTGGTCTCTGTTCACTCCTTGCCACTTTCTACTCACTGATGAAACAGAAGGAGCAGCTGTCTGCCTACCTCAACCCCACATACAAAGGTAGGGTGTATTCCAGCCACTGCAAATGCTATTGAAGCACACTGCAGGGCTCACAACCTGGTCTTTAAATGTTTGATTTGTTTATTAATTATTTACTTATGAAGGTATCATGGCATTTAAAAACATGGTTCACTGAAAATCTTCATTCACTCTGAAATGTGAAAGTGAAGGCATAATGCATAACCTTTAAAAGATTAAAAATCTTTCATCGGATTTCACTCAGGAAGACCCTCTCCCTTGCCTTTTAACCCTGCAAAGTAGATTGGCACTACAGAGAGAACGCACTGCGCCAGAAAGTTTGTTCCTAATCCTTTGACAGGCCTCATAATTTTTTTCTCCAGTGCTCTAGAAAATAGACAGAAAAAAAAATTCTCAAACAATATAAGTGCTAAACTTAGCACTGTCAGACAGTACAAGATCAGAGCTGTATGTTGTAGTCTGGACCTGGAATGGCTGTCAAAGATCTTCTAACCCACTCTCTGCCTAACAAAACTAAAAGATTCAAGGGGAAAGTTGTTTGTTTTTCTGTTCGCTTTTTACAGTTGATTAGTATAGTGGGTATTAAATCTTTCATTATGAAGTTTCCTTTCAGGATAAAATGTTTGATTTCAATGTTGAAAAAAGACTTTTAATCTTTTTAAAAAGTCCTTCATTTTACTAGATTTGGATGACGTATGTTGTCTTTTAGAGACACACAGGAAAATCCTCTAGGAATTGTAGTGTTGTTTGCCAGTATTCCTTGGGGATTTACAGGAATGCTCAAAGCTATTCCTGCCTCATCAGTTATTTTCCTCCTAGATTTAATTTTACTTGTCTGTATGAAAATGTCTTCTTCCTTTTATACCATTTTCCATTCCCTCATTCTTCCTTATTTCCTTAGTTCCATTAAATGATCATGAAGAAAGCAACAGCTGTGCTAAAAGCAGTAGGGGTGAGGGGAAGGAGTGCATTCTTTTCCAGTTTCCTCACTGAAAATGGGAAGGAAGGAAAAAGAAGACTGTCAAAATAATAAATAGAAATTTTGCATTTCAAAACTAACCTGTATTATAATGTCCCACCATTATTGTCTGCAGATATAAAGAAGTATCTTAATATGAATGACATCACCTCTGGATTGGCTTCAAGGGCATTTAGAAATGCCACAGTTCTTTTAATTTCTCCATAGTGCTAGCATTTTTTTTTTACAATCGTTCAATCTGAGTCTTGCTGATGTCAACTAACAAAGAACAATTTCTCCTCTCAGAGAACAAATGGAAGACTTTTCAGCCTTTGAAATATCCAACTCAAACCAAAGCTTGCTAGCAGAGAAGTGCATATTCTATGGGAGAGTTAAATCGTATCTGTAGTCCTGACAGAATTAACAGAAACATAGAGCTGAAGTGGCAAAGAAACTGGGCATGGGGTGTTCATCAGGTTTAATAATTACATATATTTATTATTTTAATATTTACGTACGGGAGAAAATGTGTTATTCTGTGTTAGAGCTGTTCTTCATTATAGATAAAGACCATCACTATTTAAGTTTCTGCCCATTGCTTCTTCCCTGTCACTGGGAACCACTCAGAGGAGTTTGCCTCCATATTCTTAACTTCCACCCCTGCCAGTTATTTATACATATGTATAAGATGACCTTGAGCTTTCTCCTTCCCAGGTTGATCAATACCAGCTCTCTCAACCTCTCCACATAGATCACATGCTCCAAGCCCTTCACCGTCTTTGTAGCTTTTCACTGTATTTGCTCCAGTACATCCATGACCCTCTTGTACCAGAGAGCCTAGGACTGGACCCAGCACTCCAGTGGCCTCTCCAGTGCTGAGGAAAGGATCACACACTCAACCTGCACACAATGTGATTCTCTTCCTGATGCAGCCCTCTAGATACTGTTGGCCGTCTTTACCACAAGGGCATATTGCTGGCTTATGGTCACACTAGGACCACCAGGTCATTCTCTTCAGACCTGCTTCCCAGCCAGTCAGCACCCAGCCTGTACCAGTACACATCTCAAGTGCATGTTTCTCCAGGTTGCTGACATCCCTCTGAATGTCAGCATAACCATGTGGTTCATCAAACACTACTCTCAGTTTTGTATCATCTGCAAACTTGCTGAGAATGCACTCTGTCCTATGGTCCAGGTCATCAGTGAAGATGTTGAAATATATTGGTCCCAATATTAGGCACTAATATCTAACCTAATATTACCGTACTGACTTTTTTTCTCTTCTTTTTCTGTGCTGACTCTTCATTTCAAAGATAGCACTATTTATTAATAGGCAGGGCTCAGCTCAAATGCACATACTTTCTTTTCTAGAAAAGTAGCTAGGAAGATGAAAACCATAGGATTTCAACAAACCTTTCCATACATTTAAAGTAGTTTTCTTAGCAAATGTTCTATGTACACAGGCATCAGTAGCCTGATTTCCAAAAGATCCAGTGATCCTTTACTTCCCTTGAAATCAAGGGAAGAAGGCTGTTAGGTGACTGTTGTGTTCCTTAGAGTTTGCTGTGCTTATATAGAGAGACTTTTTCAGTGAAGTGTAATGGTGTCAATTCAAATGCAATTTCAGCTGGAGATTTGTCCTGATTGAGAACAGTTTCACTAGCAAATGGGGATTTTCTGTCTTTTCAATCTTTTCAGTGCTAAAGTCATTTACAACACATGCGTACCATTTCTTTTTTTTTTGTCCAGTGGGGAAAATTTATTTTCTCTGATGGTTCACTAAGCTATTGAAATGTTTGAGTCACATTTTACTAAAGTTCAATCAAATAGGATATTATAGTTTTTCCCCCTGCCTTCTTACATACTGTGTTGTGCCTTATACAGCTATTTTGATTGTTAGTGTTTTGTATTATACCAAAGTTGCAACTCATTTTGCACAGAAGTTATTTTCTGCACATAAAGCAAGAGATGAAAGATGAAGCTCTGTGTCCAGATTATTTATTCTCAGAAGATGACAGACTGTTCAGAAGATTTTCAGGAAATGGATGGTAGAATAGAAACAATTATGTCATCTTTCCTAGAATGACTGAACTTGCTGCTACAAGGCTAAGAAGTTAGGACTGGCTTGTGAGCTGGTGTAAGTCATTGTAAATCCTCCTCAGTCAAAGCTATGCTGCAGTAAGGATCATCATTCTTACTGGGTGGCAGGATAATAACGAATTGCTACATCAGATTGTGCTATTTTAAAGAGATTTTAAAATATCAGCTGCATGAAGAGTTTCAACAACATTTGCACTAACCAGTACCTTTCAAAAGTCACTATCAAGGTGATGTTCCAAACCAGACTAAAACCACCCATTTATAAATTACTTTGAACATGTAGAATATGCCAGAACAAAATAAATTAATATAAGTCAATACATTTTCACCTTGATATAATGCCATGGGAAAGAAATAAAACAAAGTTAATCTTAAAATTAATTCAGCCCAGCCTACCAATTAATCAAGTGTGGCACCAAATAGGCTTTTGGCTTCACACAGGGTGTCCTCTTTCTTACCTAATTCTAAAAATAAATGTCCAATCACATGCCTTCAGTATCCAGCTAGTGGATTAAAGGCAGATCCTCAAATTTGGATCTACATTCAAAGGCAGGTCTCAGTCTGGAAGGAAGCCCAAGGTTACCTTATTGTCCTTTTTTGTACTCATGTTGCGTCTTGCTACTCCCCTGTTGCACTAACCTCAAATCCTTTCCTCTCCCTTTTCATTAAATGCCTCCTTCCTCACTCTGTGGCTGTGTAAATATTTAGAGCTGGGCTCAGGTTTTACGGTAAAAGCAAAAAATTTACCTTGTTTCTGAGTTCCCCACCTTCCCAAACTAGGTGCTCATCCTTGTGCCTCAGTATTCCTTCTATCCTACTCTGTTGGATCCAATTCCCTTAAAGCAAAACTGTAACCCAGTTTCTTCTACTTTTTTCCAACTTTCCTTGTACACTTTCTGTCACATCTTTGCTCCCTTTCTTCCATTTCCTAAAACTTCAGAATCAGCTTGAAATTTTTACTGCCCAGGGTGATAGCTGAACATTTTCTTTGAAGGGGAACAGTGTCAAGAGGATGCAATAAGGCCAGGGACACAGGAGTGAAAAGGTGATGCTTAAGCTATCAAGCCATATCCATCCGTACTGTAAAATCAGCGGGTAGACTGCAAACTGGAAATACGAAGAGCAAGTTCATTATACATTGGAGGAAGTTTTCAAGTGTGAGAAAACTGCATGGATCCATAAAAGATACAGGTGAAGAGTATCACCACATCTTACTTGCTTGTTTTGCTAAAGAAATACACTTAAGAGCCTGATTTCAATATCAACAAAATAAAAACATAAATAATTCATAAAAATTATTCAGAGTTCGTCCTTTTATTTTTGCTTTCATGCTAGGCCTAGAAAACCTGCCATCCTTATTCAGCATTTCATCTGCAGCTGAATTTTATCACAGAAATAAGAAAATAGTCTGTTTACACCATAACCCTAAAATGACTAACATCAGTCTTATCTAATGCCTTAAGGCTTTATTTTTATAGCTGTAACATCCAACCCTTCATTTTTTTAATTTACCAAGCCATTTACAGAATGCCACAGAATCCAGAAGGCTTTCCAGCTGGCCACCTGAAGAGAAATGTAGAGAGGTAACAGTATTTCTATAAGTTGTATCACACCATGCAATATTTTGAGTTAGCATTCATATATCAAGATTCTAAAGAGGGCTTTGGCCATTGACCAAAAGTGGAAAGGAAAAATGCAGGCCTTCTCTGTGCATTCAAAAGGAAATAAACTAAACCCAGAAATAGTTATTTTCTCTACCTAGTAGTTATACAAACACATCTTTTATTTATAAAAGTGTTCTATCCTTGACTCCTTGGAGTGCTACATAAATGCTTGGAACAAACATTTTGGAAAGAGGCCAGATGAAAAAACATAATGTCCATCAGTGGTAGAGCAAACAAGACTGGTACACTCTAAACTAACAGTACTCTTCAATTCAAAAACTGAATTTGCACTCAGGAGTACAATTCTGCTTTATGGGCCTGTTTAGAGTTTCACAGTTTCTTTTACAACAAGCTGTTGCATGTTCTAATAAAAAATGCAAATTCTCAGAAGCAGATTATATTACAACATTTATATCAAATTTTTCTTGTCATTAAAGGTAAGATGAATATAAGCAAATTAGGCGTTGGGGACAAATTATACAGGAATTTCATGTGGGAAATCGTCACTGTTTTGGGAGTCCTTGTTTAGAGGCATGGGGATTGTTTGTTTGTGTTTTAACTAGCTGGGAATGAAGGTGAGAAAAATGGGGAGGGATGGAGGCAGCTTTCTCTCCCACAGTAGCAAACTTACATTCCGTGCTATGTAAATCTTCAAGATCATTAAATTAGGCTGTCTGTACATTTTCTTCCATGACTGATAGCTTACCTGGTGCTTCAGCCATTGCATAAGCCCCTTGCAAGTAAGCTTCACAACTCAGTGCATTTCTTCAGGACCATATTTGTTAACAAGCATTGGCCCAAGTGACTCATAGACTGCTTATAGTCTGTCCTTTAGAAAGAGAGGGTTAAAACAGGGAACAGTTTTCGCTGCTGCAGAGGTTTTGAACTAGCTTGGGCAAATCTCTCAGTTTAGATTTTTCTAAGGAAATTGTATAATGTAGGAGCTATTTACAGACAGAGATGTAGACATTTCCATCTAGACTTTTAAAGGTGCAGTACACAGTTATGCATTATGTAGCCAGTTTTTAAGAGTGTTTGGTATGCTATGCTTAGTATCCTGTGATATCACTATCATTGTACTGCTAAGTAATGCCTCCATCCTCTCAATATCTTCAACTGCGAGTTGTGTTCCTCACAGCCATCCTTCTAACATCTAGTGGAAAGATTCCCTTTCTGTATTTAAAAGCTATGGTGGGAGGAATATACATAAGGACTGTGGGAGACTTGAGCTTCTCCCTTCTCACCTGATCTGAAACAGGGCCTTGAGCAAAGGTAATATAAGCAGGAGGCAGATGCCTTTGCCTTCAGCAGCAGCAGTTTCTTCCTTGGTGGAACCATTCATTTTTCTGTAAATAATAAAGAGTGAAGGACAAGCTTATGGTTCATCTGTAGAGCATCTTTCCAGGGAGTGGTAGTCCAAGTTCAAATCTCTGTGTAAATCATTAGATAATTACTTAGACAAAACAGAATGGCTAAAGGAAGATAAATCTAAGTTCTACCTTAAAAAAAATGAAAATCAGAGGTGAGAGAATATACAGATAAAAGGTGGGAAATGGGAGCATAAGACTGCAGTGAAGCAGCCCTGCTGAGATTTAAGGTGAACGTGCCAAGTCAATTGCCATTGCTGCAAAGGCAGCCTTTCTAACAGTCCTATCCTGTAAGATGAGCAAAAGTGCTGTCTGGCCTTCTGCCTTAGCAGGGAGACATCAGCATTCGCATCAGGGGAGCAAAGAGAACTCACACACCAGTACTGAAGTGGTCTTGAGAACAACCATAACAGCTGGAAAAGAGAATGGACATTGCAGGCATATCCCAGAATCCAGTCCTTAAGAGCAGATTTCAGTGTTAGTGGGACTTAGGTTTTAATGGCACTGATCTACAAAGACAAAAGAAACTTCTTGTGATGTCGTTTGGATTAAGGTAACTGTTTTTCTTAGATAGTTAAAGCTTTAACTGCTGTTTCAACTAGAGCCAGGATGACTTTGTAAAAGCCTTGTTAAACTGTTTTGCTTTTATTTTTTATTAGCGTTTTATGATTATTAATTTTTTAAAAGTTACTTCGCAAATGGTATTTTTAGGAAGTAGCAACAAAATAAAAATAATGAAATTCTTTTCAGGATCAATAATTACAATTAAATTGCATTTAATTATAGTAATTATCAAAGCTTTGGATTATTACACTCAAAGGATTAAATTACATAGGCTGTCACAATTTCTCACAGCAAATGTAGGATGTCTTTTCTATCGCTTTCTGTGTTAGCAACATCATCAAAGAGTTGCCTGTTATCTGGAGTTGTCTGAAAACTCCCTATATTTCATGCCCACAACATTTTTCTTTGAAATCTATTCACCATTTTCAAAGATTAGCTATCATGGTAACTGTATGACCTACTATCAATCTTTAAGCATCAAGATGATTAAACACATATTTGAATTGGTAGTGTTGGTTTAAAGCACTACTAAAACACTATGTCCATAACACTTTCTTTAAAAAGTTGGATTTGAACTAATCAAAGGAGGTGGGGTTTTTTTACATACTCAAAAGGTGGTAGAACAAAATTTTGATTATCTCCTGTATGACAGGATTAGTTAAATTAAACCTAATGTACTGTGGGCTAACATTTTAAAATCCAGTTAACAAGTTTTTTCCCATCAAAAGATTGCTCAGAGTAAATTAAATCATTTCCTCTTTCTTGTATTTTACATATCTTCAAATTATTTCTAAGTATTACAGAATCATTTTGCCATATTAGAGTCTGTGCATCATGTTCGGAGATTAACCTGTAAAAAGAGATGGTTATTCACTTAGTCCAATAAGATGTAAGTTCTGAAGTAATGATACACTTGTGGGAGGTGGAGTTTGTCCTAATAATCTTGCATATTATATATCTATGTATCAGGTGCCATTTACATATAGTTACAATAGTTATACAGCTTTCAAGGATTTATCAGTATTATATAAGATGGAGGATTTTTTTCTTAATGTGTCTTGTACTATGTTCATCTCCATAGTATTTAAGCAGTCCAAAAGTACTTTAACTGAGTTATCTACCATTTATGACATAAACATAGCTTATTCTTTTTAAAATCCTCTGTCAAGAGAGGCAATTGTTTACTGTTATTCCATGTCTCTTTGCAGAATGTTGATCTGTATGCTTGATTATGTCTTCATGTCAGCCCACATCTGCACATTAGCACTAAGAAATTCACCTTCATGCAGTCAAGCTTTAGCCTTTTTGTTCTTACTTTTTATACATTTTTGCTTACCTTACCTTTTTAGAAAATGTATTCTGCCTGTGAAACAAAGCAATCTACTACAGCCCCTAACTGTGGAGTATCTAGTCATAAGCCATTGATTACAAGGATGCATATACGATGCAATGGAAGTTAAATTAAAAAATGCCTAAAGCTAGAATGATACTGTACTATGCACCTTGTGTATAGTTGTGTTTATTATCACAGGAGATACAGCTGCCTTCAGTGAAAATGGAGACAGAATTGGTTGGAGTATTTTCCATATTAGCTAGGTTGCACAGGGCTGGATAAGTCTTGACAAAAGCAAGAGAGTCAACTGCCCCTCTGAAAGCTTGGTGCATATAAGATCACAGAAATCAAAAGAGTTGAAGAAATTTAGTAGGCTCTACCATAACACCTGACAAATGAAATAAAAAAGCTTATATAAAATTTGAAACTACAGGAAGATGAAAACTGTATACCCTAGTAACTATTTCTACTTCTTTGATACAATATAGTTTCTAAATTACTGTGAAGTCTTTGTTAGTCTAGATAATGCAAAGTAAAAAGATTATGAAATTGGGTAGCATGGGACTGGGACTGATAACAGAAAGAATGTCTCCAACTTTTTCATCATGTTTCCATAAAATATACCTTTATAAAAATATAACTGTATTTTTAAAATTAATTTTAGTCCTTAAATACTGAACAAAATTATCCTAATAATGATGTATTTCTGATATTAACATTCAGCACTGATTTTTGAAAGATGAAGAATCCCAAGGCCACACACAAAACATGAATGAACTGTACATATGCATGCTTTACTACAATAATTGCCTTAATAAACATGAACATTTTTGCACAAAAAGCCCAACTTGCCTAACTACTTATGGTAATTCTACGTTCACATCAGGAGCTACAATTTTGCATGGTTTAGAGATATTTCTGCTTTCAAAATCAGATCTTCTGTATTGATTTATTGTACGCAGAAAATAGCATTTCTTTCAGGAAAAACATAAAAAATAAGATTTAGGGCTCACAGTATACTTTAAAAGTCAGCACAATAGCATTCTGAAATAATCCAGTGACCTAACATCCAAGTAGAATGCTAAACACAAAAGCCCCAAGTCAAAGTAATAGAAAGACCATAATTTAAAACTAAATACTAGTTATTCTTTTAACCTCTTTAACAGCTCTAAAATCAGATTTCCTTTTCTTTTGATAACCATTCTGTTCATAACAAAACAAAGAACCCAAGAGGCTCCTAAACAGATTAATGAGTCAATGTCTCACTGTCATTCTCAAGATCAAATCGAGTTTCAGGCTTTTATGTCCCTAGCAATCTTGAAGTAAATCTTTGCATGTCTCAAAATAGAAATTGTGATAGAGTTTCCATCAAAGCCACATCCATACAAGCAGGCACGGGCTTGTCAACAGAACTGGCATGCAATTCATGGTACATGAATTGGTACATGATTTATGCCTGTAATTTGTTTGAAGTTTAGCTTTTTAGCCTGTTCATCTGAATTATATAAAAAGAAATATAAATAAGCTTAGTAATATACAATTTCATGGCATAATTAAGCATTTGGCTTCAGGTTTTAGTTTGAGGTTCATCTCAGTTAAAATTATAGATATGGATATAGATATTTTAGGTAAATCATAGAAGTTTTTAAATCACTGATGAAGGGAAAAGGCATCTTATGAGGGCATGTTCTTTTTATTACCCTCTGGAAGTATCTGTTTCTCTCAATTGATTAGAAGGGAAGCATAGATGATTGAAGTTTATGAAGTAACTAACTTTAAGATGATTAAAATGATGTGCAACAGATTCAGCCCTCTGGGTCTGATAGCCTCTTGCACTATGGATCAGTAAGCTTTACACTGCATTTGTTCCCGAGAAGTATAATAAGAGATACTGTCTCATATCATCTTCTTTTCTCTTTACCAACCAGCATTTTGGGCTTTGTGAGTTACTGAGTATTGAACTTAAGAAATCACAACGAAGAAATCAAAGCTATGAAGACAGTAAAAGAAAGCAAAATGGACAGATGGCCAATTTAGATCTGCATTGTTTTAATTTTTTTTTGGTGTTGTGAAAAAAAGATTAAGAAACAAGAGTCAGAGAACAGTGGAGGCAAGTATTCTTTATTTGTACATCTGTTTTGTAATGTACATAGCATCACTATTTTACCCTAACATGGAAAGAACTACTACATCTAAGTATGATGTGAAACCAGATTTTAATGCAGGCCTTTCCATTTCAAAAGATTTGGATCCATCAAAAAGTTTTACTACATGGTACAGGTTGTTTATGGGACTCTGAGTCCTGTAAAATGCAGAGATATTATTGATGTTGTCTTTGTTTTAATATTGCAATGTAAATGTTCTTGTAAGAATGGGGGAAAAAACCCCCAACTATCTGTCATAATCCTTCTTTTCCTTTCTGTGATTTCATACTTCAAGGAATTTGGTCCTGAATTTGAACACGTCTTCTTGTTTTGCTCATAAGTCATATTTCTAATGCTCAGTAAAACACAGCACACAAACCCACATTAGAGGTGCCTAAAGGTTTCTAGATTGAAGACACCACAATTACTTCAGTGCTACACAAGCAAAAAGGTAATCTAGCCTGGACTTCAAGGCTATCTAACCTCATGCCTTTTTGTGCTGCAGAAATATACCACCATTGCTTATCAGATGCAATCATTGTGCCATGCTGAGCTGTGTGGACTTGCAGTCTTCTGTAGACTTCATCCAAGTAGACCTAACATGGCAGTGGTTTATGTGGTTAAGACATGCAAGTAAATTTAGAAATGCAAGAAAACTCCCAGCTTGAACTAGACATCTGCATGGAATTGAAATTCATAGCCTGGTAACAGTCACATGTATGTATAAAAGTCTGTGATCCCTTTTGAGCATGGATAATTGAATCACTCTTTCCTTTTAAAACATTAAAGCGCAAAAGGGATGGAGAGACTCTCCATGCATTTGCTTAATGCTCTGGTTCTGGTCATCAAAAGAATAAGGCTTGGACTCCGAGGCTCAGGGATTTTCTCATCCTTTCTTTCTGGCTTGAGAAAGAAATAAGACTTCCTTTGGCACAGCAGAATACAGGGTTTCTAAAGCTAAAGAAAGAGTGAATGCCAGGAATGTCCATCTTTTGAGACATTATTCTATATCTTCTGCTGTTAAGTACAGTGAAATCCAAACCAAATATACCTCTTCCCAGACAACTCATTTCTTCCCCTTCTAAATGACTGGTGTTAGCAGATTGGTATTTTGATAAACATGTGAACTTTTTAATATATCCGGCACATTAAAACAGTTTTTTAGAGACTGAAGGGATGATATAATCATAGTTGTAACATTACATTTCTCTGCAGTAAATGGTTTGTGTCTTCCACTTTAATCTGTGCAGAAAATTTATGTCAGTTTAAGTGAACAGCTCATTTGTAGCTGAAAGTAAAATAAAGCTGAAATAAATGGCTAGTAAATTGTAATAGTCACTTACAGAAAGTAAGACAGGCTCTTCTCAGTGGAAAATATTTTGTTCCAATAATAGTGAGAAGGTTCAGCACCATAAGGTTAACTGCTTTACCAGGGGCTAAAGCAGACTCAAGCCAGCTCTGTTTCATTGTAAACTGGATCATTGATTGAGTGATCGAGGTGCATAATATAAATGTAGATTTGGGCATCTTCTAGCATTATGACTGGTTAAAGAGCTCCTCTTGGGGTCTTTTTGCGTTTCGTAGGACATTAGCAGAAGAATACAAGCAAAAGTGCAGTGGGAATAAGTAATAAAATGTAATTCCTCTGATTATATAAACATGGACTCAGAATGTATCTGAAGCTCACTTGCAGTAAAAGCTAGCTGACGTCCAGGATATTAACACTTATAGTTCTAACTTGAAGCATTGTTCTGAAAACTGATGTAAAAGGTACACCAAGTCAGCAGTTCTAGGTACTCGTAAAAATACATCTCTGTGGACATCTGAAGAAGTTAAACAGTTCTGTAAGAAATGAGTAGCCAGGTATAGTGTTGATCACTAATCTACTATGAATTCTTTTCTTATTTCCCTCCCACAGTTCATCAAATTTATTTCTTCTGTGTCACTGTTACAATCATTAATCAGGTGTAAATTCCAGGAAAATATGGTCCCATCAGACAGTACAGCAAAATTCTGTTGATGTCTGTGGATCAGACTTTTGTGCTGAGGCACATGCAGAGCCATGTTGTAGCATAAGAAAGAAATAGAGTTGGACAGTATAATAAAACAACCATGATGATTTGCATGTTCCCTCACACCCTCTGTGAATCAAATAAATGATAAATTAAATCTGACAAACATTTAGTTTACTAGTACCAAAAGAGACCACATTAAAAAACCATAACTTTTTTATTAGTAAAAGCACTAAGCTACTAAATGGTGCATGCTCATTTCAAACACCTGGTCTAGGCATCTAATTTAGTCCTGCTCTTCAAATATCAGTTCTATACACTTTCATCTTAAATGTAATGGTTCTGTAGCTGATAGTTGTGAGCACAATTTTTGAATGTGAACCAGTGTATCTCTTTCAGATTGAAACTACAACTTGAAGAAAGAGATTTTTCTGTAACGAATTAGCAACTCTGCAAAGTTAATAATAATTCATTTGATGTGAAATTATACGTGCAGTGCTTCTGTTTTCAATTCTATAATTATTTTTATACATAGAATTAGAGAAAACTTTATACTGTTAACTAACAATGAACTGGGCATTAAAAAAAATTATTGCAAGAACAGATTTTCTGTTTCTGAAAGCTACTTCATAGACAAAAAGTAGTAGAAGTAGTGGAAGAACGGATGTTCTTGTTTGCGTTTTCTAACACTTTAAAGTTGTAATCTCTAATTGAAACTTCTGCTATGGGGACATTCATAGCATATCTTTCTCTCCTCCGTGGATTTTCTCATGTCTAATTCGAGATTAACTCACACTCCAATCACTCCTTTAGTGAGTATACTAATAAATTGTTCAGATTTAGCAGTACCAATTTATGAAAAGAAAATAACTCGTTAGATGGGATATCATTATTTCTCTATCAAATTTGGTAGACTTTGGACAAGGGAATCAAATGTTGATTGGGAATTGACAGATACACTCAGAATTATTCCAGCAAACTCTTTTTCTTACAGAAACTGCCAAAGAAATGCAAAAGTGAGGATAATCTGAAAATAGCAGAAAGATTAGGGTTTTCTTCAGTGCTTGCCTAAAGTGGAATTAATCAGTAAAACCAAGATATGGTTCTTCAAACTGAATAATCAATACTTAATGAGTAGTTGGCCTGTGGAGGCATACTGTCTACCTCAACAGCCCTGATGTCTAGCTGGCCTGAAAACCTCAGCACCATGGTGAGCCACTGGCTTTCCAGCCTCAAACCTGCCACGTGCTTCACCTGCAAAATGGTTCTGACTTCTCGCTGAAGCCAGTAGATGTGTGCAAACATGTGGCATTCCACCAGCCTCTGGCAATGCCTACCACCACAATCGTACCATAATTGTCAACACAGCAAATCTTGTTTTTCAGAAGGTCTCAAGATGGCCCTTGAAATGCACTGAAATCAATGGGACTATTGTAGCCAATAGATCCCAGCTGTGACATTTTCTGAGGTGTTCCAAATTACAGACAGGGATTTTTCTGTGCCATTTCTACATTTTCCTCCATCAGGAAGCAGGTGTTTTCAGGAAATCAGGAAAATATTTTAGGTATTTAAAAGTGCAATGTGTCTTACTGAAATTTAAAACTGTCAATATATGAAAGCAGAGCTGAAAATGTGATTATCATTTGAAGAATAATCTGTGTGGCCTCTTCTAAAGGAAAGAAAGAATGCAGTTATTACTCTCATGTCTCTTGAATTTAATAAGTTTTCAAAGTATACAGCATATAGCTCCAAATAAAACCAATTTAAAACATAGAATTTATTGTTCTACCATTTCCATGTTTGTTTAAAATGTATCTACTTTTTACAAACAACAAAAATTTTAATGGCAACCTATTTGTTTTCCAAAGCATGCACACACTTTCTTAATGAGTACAAAGATGAAAGTATGCAGGAATAGAACAGACTTTAAATCATTCTCCTAATGACAAATCAAAGTTTAAAGAAACTATGGAACAGCTGAAGGTTATCTCCAATCAACCTTATCTCTGAAAAAGTGATTAAATCTCTGACATAAGCTCTTAAATCTCCTTGAAAATTCTGAGTCGGATACACACCAAAATACATACACAACAACTTATTTTCAGACAATTAATACACATTGACTCGAGTTAATAATTACATTCTACTCATGTATTTCTGACTTCTCA
Organism: Eurystomus gularis; assembly: GCA_013400335.1. NCBI lineage: Eukaryota > Metazoa > Chordata > Aves > Coraciiformes > Coraciidae > Eurystomus > Eurystomus gularis. The sequence goes on along the minus strand of VZZY01010020.1, from coordinate 71,698 downwards.
CACTAATGAAATTTATCACCACAAGAAGGGTTGAGCAGAGTTGTTCCCTTTTAGTTTATTAGCCAAACTGCAAAATAGAAAAAAAAATATTTTCAGCTTGACGATAATATTTATGGCAATAAATTGGAAGCCTCACTGATTTTGAGTGAGGTTCATACCATCTTTAATTGATATATATTTTTAAATGGAAAATTTTCCAGGGAAAATTTAAAGGATTTTTCATATGTTTTACAGGCAGCTTTTCTCAAATAATTCAAGTGTACTTTATCTTTAAAACAGAACTTTTTATCTGAAATAATCCAAAATTGGAAAAATTCAAAAGGGATTCCAATAAATTATTTTTTGTGAATAATATATTATTAAAAGATATGCACAGTCAACAGATGATATACAACCAGTTGATTGTGTATAATCAGTATAGATTCTGAAACATTTTGCTCAACTTCAATCACAACATACCCGCAGAACTATTCCTTCTTTACAGATGGAGAAATGAGATACAGCATAGAGTGTTTTATTGCAAATTTGATTATATGCTGATTGACATAATCTAATCTGGTACATTAGCTGATTATTTTTAAAGTTTCAGAATACATGAAAAATCCTCAACAACACCCTCCCCCCCCCA
>VZZY01010020.1:34947-71034 GCA_013400335.1 Eurystomus gularis | reverse complement strand
AAAAAAAAAAAAAAAAAATCTGCACCCTAACATTTGTGATACCAGATTTGGCCTTGCCAAATGAAAGTGGGAGAGAAGACCAGTGCATACAGACATCTGACAAACTGGCAATTTATTCCCTCTGTTACCCGTTATGAAAAGTTCCAGGTCAATATCTTCAGCAGAGCAAGAGTACCTACTCCTTTCAAGTGTGGCAGCTGGGAAAAAGGTGAATTGTTCAAAGGCACTCCTCTCCCTTTATATTTCTTCTTAATTCATTTATCCAGCAAGCAAAAAGCTTTTATGCTTGGTGGCCGAGCATGCTGTGTAGGGAAAGCAGTGCAGGCAATAGTCATGGTTGTCTGTCCTAGCTGTGGTGGTGTGCAGACCTCTTCCAGCCTCTTCAGGCTGATGTAGCAACAGGCTTTAATGATGCTTAATTGTGCCCTTCTTGGAATTATTCACCTAACATTTTAAAAAATGCACACAGAAGTCTCATTAAGATTTCTTTTATTTCTCTCAGTAGTTATTGACTCTGTTCCTCTTTATGATGATGTAAATCACTTTTCTGAAGGGAGTTACATTAGTGTAAAACAGCTTGAAGAGGAAAATCAGAGTTGTTCCGTTTCTGGGAAATGAACAATATTACAACTCTCTAAATGAGCAGGAAGGCTTTTACACATTGATCCAAACTTCTATATGTCTCACCTTTCAATATCACTATACATACAAAAATAGGAAGGCAATACAGTCCTAATCTACAAGAAACTGACACAGAGCTGCCCAGCCAAAGCACACACTATCCACAAACGGTCCTTTTCTTCAAGGCATTAGAGATGCTAGGAGAAGGTTGGACTTGATGACCCTGGAGGTCCTTTCCAACCATAATGATTCTATGATTCTGTGATTCTGTTTTACCCCTTTGGGTGTGAGAAACCCCAGTCAGAAAGATGCTAAAGATCCTTTTCAGTCCCAAACAGATAGATCATGTATGTGCAAAAGACTACATCATGTCTAAAACAGATGAGTCCAGCTGAACCCATACCCATGATATACAGATTTGTTTATTCAAGCTTTATGCACAGGGAGGTAGTTCCTCCATTTTGGCATTGGTGAACATCTGGAAAAGCAGCAGTTGCCACAAACATACAGGGAAAAAACAATTTCATATGTTTTTTGTATAATATTCAGGGTTCAGCTCAGCTGCAGTGTTACATGGGACATCTGAACTTTAGGACCAGTAAAACAGAATGGGGGTTGAGACTGAGGAATGGGCCCTTTGGGCATGTGCCTTTAAATATTACTGTCCATTTCATCAGCAAGTTCTCACTATTTTCAGTAACCTCATCTGGGCTATTCATGTGAATAACGTGAGCAGGCTATCACCCTAACTTGATTAGTTTGCACCTTCAAGGTAATTAGCTCCTTATGTTCCACTGCTAGAGGCAATCTGTGTTATATTCCAGGCAGCTACACAGTTGTCTTCCCTTCTGTCCATACCCCCTTTTAGGTTGCATGGGAACATAAATTGTGCTCTAGAATTATTGCTGCTCTGCTCTGTAGAGAAATAGGTTAATGAAAGTATACTTTTAGGGGAGAAAACTAAGAGGTATCTGAAGTACAACTAAGAACAGCTGTGAGTCTGTATGCTCATGCTTACATTTTTGAGATTCTCTTTTTCTGACATCTATGGTTTATCTAAATTCCTTATTTTCACAGACTTTCTTTTTCATTGGTAGTGGCTGAGAAACAATATAAAATTATAGGCTGCTAAATATTAGGACCTACAGATTTAGTAAGTTAGGACCTTGCTTCTGCTTGGATTTTGACTTTGATAAAAAAATTGCAAATTCACTTATATATCTGTATGTTTATTCTGTTATAGCCTCTAAAAGAGTATTTCATTTTATATCTTTCCAGGTATGAAATGGTATAATTTAATGCTGAGGTTATTTATAATAATAGTTGTGCTATGGTTACTGTGGCACAGAAACAGAAAACTCCTGCTACAATACAAATTGCTGGAAGAAAGGAACTTCATTTTGCTTTCAGGGTAAACAGTATGGGTAGGTCACCTATAGATGCATAAAGGAAGCATTAGAGCTTTTATAACAGTCAGTGGATTACAATTTCTCAAAAATTACATTAAGAAGCAAATTAGGAGGTGTCTTCTAAAATGCTGTGATTTAATAAGATAAGATATCTCAAAGTGAGGTCATTCTTAGTGGGAATGATAATACCAGTACATTGAAGAGAAGGTCATCTTTATGTAATGTTAATCATATAAATCCCTCAAATATGTCTGTTACAGTAGGGCATTTTATAGATCTTAGCATTGTATGACCTTTATTTATATTAGCATTATAACTAAAAATCCATTAATATATGAGAGCATTAAAAGGTCATCTTCTATCCTTTTATTTTATTATTTTAAGGGTTTGGGTTTTTTACCAGATATTGCTGAAGTGCTGGGGCCTGAGCTGTGGGCCCCAAGTTGGAGTTGACCTGTGAATGAGTCACAACCTAGCAGAATGTTTTGTTTTTCTTATTAGCTTCATGTTCCAGAGGCAGAAGCTGGCCCATCTATGTGTCTGTGGCCCTGCCCTCACCCAGGTGGTTGTGGTTGGAGTGGTGGGCGAGGCCAGGATTATATCAACCAGGAGCTGATCAGTTGGAGGAGCTTCCTGTTGGATGTGGCTTCTGTTAGGTCTGGTTGCATCTTGTTGAGCTCTCTCAGTGGTGTCCTTCCATGTGAAGGGCCACTGAGGGAGCCATCTCTGTCTATTGTGTCCAGCAGGTGATGCTGGCACCACAGTGGGCAGCAGAGGAGCTGGGCCCCCAGGAACCTATGGCAGAATTGTTTGAAAGAAGACTTCTGAGGGGATGTTGTTGAGTTCAGTGTTGGCCTGTGTGATCAGGCAGCTGATGGCAGCATAAAATGATGATGACTGAACAAACACAACAATTGCATACCATGGACTCAATGTAAAATATGTCTTACAGGATATTTTATTCAAAAGGTTGCCTTTTATAGTAGAATCAGGTTAAAAAAATTGGAATTTTGAGATTTGGGTTTGGAGTGAAGGTATTTTTTAAGGGAAAGTACCCAGTTCCCTTCTTCATTGTTATCCCGTATTATGTCAAATGGACATAATACAGCCATTCTGAGAAACTGTTTTGAAAAGACCTTAAATGCTTGCAGTAATATTTCTATGGGGTTTTAATATGAAGATTATTACAAAAGCATGAAAGTATAACTGCTTTATAAGAGATGATTGCAGGGCTTTTCCCCCCCTTCAAGTTTACTTTGTTGACATGACTAAATAACTGTAGATGTTCTTCAAAATGCTACAAAAAGGATGGGAAGGGCAAAAGCAATTTTAAACTAAATTTTTCATACAAATTTTCTAGTATTTTTTGGAGTATAGCTCTGTAGATTTTTCACAGAGAACAGAAAGTCCAGAGCATCATAAAATGTTTTGACAGTAGATTTTTAAATGGGAAGTCTTCTAGGAAAATTATTTAAGACACACATCTAAACATTGGTGAAGATCAAATCTAAATTACTGCATGTTTTTCACTGTGTTTTTCATGTGTGCAACAAAATCTTTTTTTATCTTGAAAAGCTGGTGAAAATTGGTGTAACTACACAGTGGAGATTTCTCTTTTTTTTCCCCTTGAATGTTATGATATCCTCAGAACTCTAAATGATGATCATTCTTGTGATGTTGTTACTATTCATAGCCTGCAGAGTGCCAGGCAGCAAGTAAAAAATTTGAGGGCCAGTCTTTAGTGGTGCAATCGAGATAGAAGGCTATTTGAGTGAACATATTTTCAGCATTTTACAATAACTGGGAATCTGGCCCTCAATTCCTAGTCCTCAGGGAACTCATACTCTCAGGCTTAAAAAACCACAACAGATGAGCATGATAAATATCCCTAAATCATAGAGGAAATCAAGGATACAATAAGGTATCACAATTTACTACATGGCTCAGTTAACAGTCCTGGGAACTCCTAGGAAAAAGTCATGGTGTATTTTAAGATGCTTTTGTCAAGGGTAAATTTCTCTTCCCACGACAACAAATACTGATCTAGATTGGCTTAAATGGTTTTTCTTTAGATGTATACACTTTTTTCTACTGTTGTTAAGTCTTTGCCCTTTGTTTTCTTGAAGTCTCACTCCATTCGTTGTCTTCCTATGTCTTCCTGTGCTCCCTGTTCTCTCTTTCCTCATAATACCTGAGATGAACTAGAAGGGTGAATCTGAGCATGACGAGGCTCTGAATGCACAGCCAAAAGAGCAGAGTGCTTCTCAAATAGGGTCCAAAGAGCTGGATGTGTGTCATGTCTGATATAAGCTATGGTAACACTTCATTTTCTTTTCTTTACATGTGAAAAGAGTTGTCAATAGTTTATGAGATTATTTAATCATTAAGCATCGTTCCAGATGGTTACTTTTTTTTTTTTTTTTTTTTTCCCCCGAAAGCAATCAGCACAACTTTCTGCTGTAAGTACAGGGCATAAATTGGTGGTTGTAGCTATTTTCCCTCATAGTGGAGCAAATAATAAGGCATAAGGCTTCTCCACCTCTATCCCCTTATGGGAAAAATAACAAGATGAGCCTTGATGCTTCTAAGGTCATAAATCAACTAAATAGGAAACGAGACCCATGTTTTTCCTAATTTATCATATTGTCATTTATTATAGATGCTCTTTCATCTAAATTCTCCTAGCACTATATCTTGCTCATCTTCTTAAGGCAACTTTGATTGCTGTTATGCATCTTACATTTCTGCATTTACTCTTAGCTCTTCTCACATCCACTTCCCCGACTTTGTAATTTCCACCACCCCCTCTTACCTCCTGTCTACTGCCTAAGAGCTTCCTTTCTGCTGGCCCTACCTCCATGTTCAGGTTGAAGAATTTCTTAGAATACTTTCAGATCTTAAAATTATGTGCTAGAATGGATTTCTAAGCCAATGACAAATTCAGCCTTTCTTGTCTCACCTAACTTTGAAGCTAGTCTTAAATTCTTAGTAATTGATGCACATCACCCATCTCTGTTCTTTGTAGCTTTGGTTTTTTTCTACAGATCTTTTTTCTTTTCTTTTTTTTGCTAATGTAAAATTTACTGAAGATTTAAATATAGAAAGTTTTAAGATGATTGTTTCATTTCATTTCAGGTTACTGGTAAACTGAGCTCCTCCATTTCTTATTGGAATGTTTTCAGAAAAATACTAAATTATTGACTGGTGAATGCAGAGACTTCGACTTTTGAATCTTAAACCAGACTGTATCAGGTCATCATTCATTTTTTTTATATTGATGAAAATTTCTGGTTAAAAACTGATATATGATACAGTTAAATAACTCCATAAATGAGACAATCTCAAAAGAAACCTGTAATCTAGAACACTGAGTAAATTGATGGTTGTTATATTTGTGAAGTTTTTTTTACTGAGGAACGATAGAAATACCTTGAAATCTTCAACTGTTTGACCAGTGATGGTCATTTCTAGACACAAGATAAAAACCTAAAAAAAAATGTCTTAGTCTGTCTCTCTCTGTTAAAAGAAGCAGCACAATCCTCAACATCAAAAAATTACTTCCTAAAAATTGATATGTCATTAATCTGACTTTTGGAAGAAAATTTAGATTTTTAGACTAGAAATTTACTCTTTTAGAAATAGTATTTTTTTAGGCTATGCAATATAAAACCTTTATGTCTTCTACTTAACTAGAAATCATTAAAAATCATTGGAAGTAGCTCAGTATCAAAATACCATTTTAAAAAGTCAAATAGGTTTTCCATGGTATGTTGTACATTGAGAGCAAATGTTTTCAGGTTTTACTGTTTGTTTGTTCTAATGTAAGAAAAAAATGCATAAATGCTGCAGAACTAGGACAAATATGGGTTTATAAATAGCAATCAGTCTCAGTGAAGCACAGCAACTTAATCTCCATTTGAAGCTATTCTAAGCACAAAGTTAGGTTGAAGGACATGAAACTTGTTTTGGTTCCCACTGTCTTCCCATCACTGTTGTCACTGCAAACATTCCCCTGTTCTCCACTTGTCTCATGCTCCTCTAATCCCTCAAGTTTATATCTATATTTTTCTCATTCTTGACATCTCAGGTTCCTACTTCCCTTCCTCAGATGCTTAACAGAGTAACTTTCCCCTTGAATTTTCATCCTTCTCATCTCCTGAAAACCAGATCTGTTGGCCTTAGGCTCCTTGAAATGCTTTTATAAAGGGTAGGAATGTCTTTTAAATTTCCTGAATCTTTCTGAATAAATGAAATTCTTTTAGTTAGTGGGACTGTTGTTACTGTTTCCTAATACTGCTAAAACAGGTAGAGCGTCTTTTGTGGCATATAGGAATGAAACATATAGGAGTGTAAAAGGATATAGGATAAAGAATATAGGAATATAGTATGTATAATAAGATAGCACATAGGAACATAAACTGTTATTTGGAGCTGTTAGGTAGATGTGTCACCCTTGATCAATATACCTCTCATGTCAAGCTTCAGTCTGCTACAGTCCTCTGTGGTTGAGTCGCATGATTTGGCAAACTGAAGCAAAGAGTGAAATGAAAAGGGGCTTCTTCAGAGTTCCCTTTCGTGTCATTCCAAACTATTTTCTTAAAAGGTAGCAGAATTTATTCTCAAAATAGAATTGGCAAGAGTCCTCAGCTTAGACCTCATGAACACTGATATCTCTCAGAGCTTAATACCCCCTAGAATATGATTTAAGTCTCCTCTCTGAGGCAATTTGGCTTAGGATGTCTGAGCCAGTCTCCAGGGAATTTAGGATGATGCATTATTATTTTCCACAGTCACCTACGCAGCCCCCTGAGGTAAGGTGCTGATATGTCTAATGTCATACAGAAAGGCAGAGTCAGAACTAGGATTCAAATTGTTTCCCTGTTGTATTTCTGATCCCTTTGGGTGCAGAAGGCTGTCAGTCTCAAAGACTGTTACCTAAGTGGCCAGAGCTCCACCAGTCACTCAGCAAGAGATTGCTGTATGCATCCTGTCAGAGGCAGATAAGGAGCCGAGCAGCCCTAATGGGATCAGTGGTAGCCCATAGCTGTATGATGCCAGTTCCTGGCTGGGATGGCACAGAAAGGCAGGGAGCGGGGGTGGGTTTCTCGGTATTTTGTAAAATCTGGCTACGTACTATTTCGATGCTGCACCTTGAACTGATACTCTTTTCTGAAGTTTTCAAGTTTGAGCACATTGAATAGCTTGGTACACAACTGGACATGACAGACTGTCTGCAGGCTATCCTTCAGGCAGAGTTTGGGCAGTGTATTGAACATGCAAGGATTTGGGGCAGCCCTCCTTGCATAGTGCTCCTCTATGCAGTGAAGAGGAGACATAACTAATACTGCAGAAAAACAGTATAGATTTCTTCACCATGCAGTTGTTCAAGGGAGCAAATTTGTACTTAGTTCTTGTTACATGCATCTAGAGCACCAGATACCAACCTTATCTACATCATAGATAAGACCCAGAATACAAGATCAGCCTGGTTTGTTAGGTTGGAGTTCATGCTACTGCACAGGGAGAGCAAAACTGATTATGAGAACAGGAAGGCATTAACCTTCCCAAGAAACCACCCTTCCATCTTGGTCTGCAGCTCTCTGCATTGTGGCTTCATGGTTTGCTGCTTTTTAACTGCACCTCCTTTAGGGCTCAGTGCTGCTGGGTGGCCCATGGTACAAGAAAGCATACCTGTAGGAAGCAACAGCACCAGGAATTAGAAAGCTGTCAGGGAATAGGGACTTCATAGAGGCAGTTGCAGGGTTGGACAGTGAGGAAAAGGGAACTCATTACATAAAAGGTTTATAAAAGAGAAATGTTTGGGAGACAGTAACCCAGAACAAGCTGACTGGTTCAGATCTGGAGGAAAGACGTTATAACAGGAAATAGGTTTACTTCTTGCATTTTCTTCATGTAGGATCCTGATTAGATACCAGTCTGCCCTGATCAAAGTAGGTTTCTTGTACCCACTCTCTCCCCTGCAACCATTTGCCCAGAACCTTTTGTGGGAAAGAGATATTTGCTGAGAAGCAAAATGGACCTTACCAGTATAAATGTAAAGGTTGCTATGTTCTTAGTTTAACAGAATATTCAATAATTTTCAAAGTCTTAAGTATTGCTTTGTTAGTAGCAGATTTCATAAGGTTTTTTTCTTCTATATGTATATTCTTCAGCTTTATGTGATTTTTCTTACAGGAAACAGGCTCTTATTTGTATGCTACTTCTGAAGCATGACCTTGGCATCTCTTGTGTATTGATTAAGACAGCAGAGATACCAGAGTGTTTGAGCTCTAGTAGGTCATTTCAGTATTATGCCCATTTTAAACAGCTTTAATTTGATTTTTATATAAATATCACATCACCAAATAGTTTCTTTGTCTGTCTGCAGTTTAGCCATGCAGGGCAGTCTGCAATTAGCTCATATGCTCTTCTGGAGCTCTAAAGGCACAGCTGGTGTGTGCAAACAACCTTTCATTCTATCTCTGCCTTTGCCTGTTCCATCTGCCAAAAAGTTGGCTCTGCACACAGACTTCATGTTCTCTTTGCTACCCTCTCCTCCCCTTCACTCTGAAGATCTGCTAGTCTATGAAGGGGAACTGTGGTTTTGCCTTCTTTGTTGGGCACCATGTAGCAGTGGCGGACAAAAAACTCAATTGTAGATGAAGATATAAAAGCCCATGAGCTCTTTCTGAAACCATTTGCTAGGACCCCTTTTCTTTTCTAAGGACAGAACTCTATAATACCCCAGACCCTTACTAAATACCCTTCAGTCATTTCTACCATGTAATACCTTTACTTCTAAGTATTATTTTTGCTGTTGTTAAGAAATACTGTGCTACACTGCCAGTGACAAATTTTGTTTCTGTTTTGCCTTTTACCCTGAGTTTTGGAAGGAAAGGATTTTACATGATCAGAAACATCAGTCTGACGTACACAGTTGTCTTTGTCCTTCTTAGAGACATTATTTTAGTGATTGTGGAGTGGGCACAGAGTTTTCCTCTGGACACACATTGGCGTACAGCAAGATGAGTGATATCTGCAGTGGGGGAGCAGGATGAAAACTGCTGTCCTTGATGTCCTTGTATTGCTTGGAGGGAAATGACTGAATTGAGGCTATTCTTCTGGTACATTATAAGCTTGTGAAAGAGAAGGTTGAGAGAAGGAAGGAGGAAGAAACCGTCTTGTAAATGCCAATGTCCCCAATATGTACTAAATAGACAAGGGCATCCTAAAAGAACACTAATCCTGTGACTAGTCTTCCAGATTTTAGCGGGGCCACTGATGCTCAAAATTAAACATGCCCTTAGGAGCATGTATTCATGGAGTAACACTAAGAAGCAGCATCTCCCATTAGCTGCTGGCATTCATCTTTTTCACCCTGTGTGCCTTCTGATAGTGCAGAAAAATATTTTCTGTGAAGCAGTGATGTAATTCAGTATCACGAAAGAACAGCCCTTGAGAAAAAACTCACAATTTTACATCACACAGAAGTGATGTATAACAACCTCATCAGTCCACATTTTAATTTTAATTTACACCACACTTTTGCAGCAACAGTGAGGAATATAAGCTTTAAAAATAAATTTAAAAGATACTATGTCATGGCATTAAAGCTGTCTCTAAATTACTGCTAAAATAATGCTTTTTTGTTATGTCTTTTCAAAATGCATGATATAAAAAAGAATGAACAGTAGGCTAATAAAGAGAATAAAGAAAGCTCCAAGAAGGAGAAGGGAGGGATTATGTAAAGGAACCCTATGCACCCCCTGAAACGACCATGCGTCTAGGATATCTATCTGTTGCAGACAGTATGGGCTGACCTGGAAATGGGCTGAAATGGAAAATTGGACTGCAGCTGTGGGATCATAGGGGCAGCCAAAGGCCATCTGCTGCTCAGGAACTGCCAGTGCATATTCCCGTGCTACTCTAGTCTAATCCATGGCTAGTTGCTTTTGGTCACCTAGATAGAATCTTTACACTGCTGCAAAGGTCTCTTTCAGGGGAGCAACTTCCAAAGGACTTTTCTGAAAAATATTGTGTCTTTTTGTTGCATCTTGTATGTTTAAAATGCAAGGAAGTATAAAGCATTTTGGACATTGAATATATTTTTTCCAGTTCATAAAGTGCATGTATATCTTACTACGCACTATACTGAATTCCTGCATAGGAGTAAATATACCATGACAAGCAGACTTAAGCCAAAAAGTTGCAGGATAAGGGCTTGGACTTCAGGTTTTCTTTAACATCCTGTGCTGATCACATGACTCATCACAGGTTACTATGGCATAAAACCCTGTAGCAGTGCTTTGCACAAAACTACAAGATAGCTCAGATAAAGTCTGGTTTTATTTTTATCAGGATAAATGGCTTTTTAAGAGTTTTCCAGGAAAGTCTTGTTTTCTAATTAAACAGAGGATTCTATAGAATCAGTTCAAAAGAACTATGAAATCATATCTGTCCTAAGCATAGGCTATCTGTTCATCTAGGCAACACACAGATTCTATGTGTAAAACCATGCCAATAAAGAAAACAGAAGTACATGGTATCCAGCACTAAACACATGTTGCCAGAGTTCCTGCCTCTTACCGTTTCAAACTGTCAGTAGTTTATCCCTTTGTGCGTCAGAAGGACTTGCATCGTTATAAACTGAAACCACACGTGCACACATACATATGCACTTCTTTTTTCTCTCATCCTATTTATACCCGTTAGATTCTTTGAAGTAAAAGGTCTGATCTTTTATTATATCAGGCATGAATGTATCTGCTATATTTAGCACCCTGAAAAAAACTATTTGCACAGGTGCATCCAGAAACACTCTGGCTTCTAGCTATTGTTATCTATCCTAGTTTCCTCCTAAACGGTGTGGCATTGTCGTTTTCCAGAGTCGTTTGAATGTTGTCTGTTTCTTATTCTGTTCTTATTTCAAGTTAATTTCAGGAGTTTCTTTGACATTATAAATGTGATAATGCTTCCTACATATCCTGATTAGAGTAATTTATTTTTCATGTTCCAATGTACTGGGTCTCTAGAGCCCTGCGCTTCATGTAATCCTTTACACGTGTCCATTGCAAATGCAAAATTACTATCAAATCAAAATACTGTCTGTAAATATTTGCACTAGGTGCTCTACACTCATGAATTGAACTTTAATGATTCACATCTCCCTAGCATATGGAGGGAAAATGGGGACATCTCTGTACTTCTTGTAAAAAAGTCTAAGCTCTTTGAAGTCTTTTGAAAGATATTTTTAGGCAAGAGCTCAGTTTCTGTCAGTCACAGGTATAAAAGGAAAGTGACTGTATGTGTGTGCTGTGTGCATGTATGTGCATCTGTAAACAAATATTCATTTAATATTTATTAATTTCTCAGCAATATTGATTGCTGAGATACTGATTATCAATTAGGATTATCTGTCCCACAGAGAATATTCATTACTTCACAAAGATGCACAAAGGTTCACAGGATTTGACTCAAAATATCTGACACTGGTTTGTTTGGCTTCATCATTTAACATAAAAGTTGAACATAGTAATAATTCTCCAAAAGAAAAAAAGTTCAATAAATACTTCTGTTCTGAGGAAAAAGCCACATGCTAAAATTAATCACAGGATGATGAAAAACATTTTCTGTTTCAACTGTAACTAGAGGTTAAACACCAGCTACTGAAGTTAAACAATTTCCAGCTACCATCTGTAGGTATCTTGCATCAAAGAGCCTGGAAATCAAGGAGCACTCAGGATTATTGCTACTGATTTTTTGTTTTGCTTCCATAAGAATGGAAGATAACTATTATGTCATTATGTAAGAAGAGTAAATAAGGCAACCTCGGAAATATAAATTAAGGAAAAGCAATGCAGCAGTGGTACGGTCCTCAATTAATAAAATATTAAACAAGAATAATATAATGAAAGACAATCAGAATGATAAAAGAAAAATTATTCCCCTGTACACATTTTCATTTTAATAAGAAAAAAATTCTATGGATAAATGTTGTTCATATATAATATTTAAAATAGTCTACGACAATTATTTAGGATTGTTAATTATTTTTATTTGAAAAATATGGGGATAAAAATGTACCATAAAATCAAGAGGGTTAAGTAATAGCTAGATTACACATCTCAAATGAACACATAGACAGAAACTATTGCTATTCTGAAGAGGTCAGTCTCGTTTTAATTAATATATAGTGAAAAAATGTAATACAAAGTTTTCAGAACCTAGGGTATTAATAAATAATTAAATAATTAGAAAGTGCAGTAGCAAAATCCAAATACGGTCCTCAAGTGCACAGACCTATATCAAGCAGTAAGTCCTTCAGTTGCTTCAGTCTGTAGTGTTCTCCAGTGATCCTGTGATCTATTTGATGACTACATGAAAAATGTTGATACAGAAACAGTACAGAGAAATTTCATAAAGTGTTTAAACAAGTGAAAAGTAAAATATACATTAAAACACTGGAGAAGCTCTGTCTATTAAGTTTATAAAATACAAAGTCAAGTAAGATTGTCCATGGCATGTACTGATGTAGGTAACAAGCATAGGCTCTGTAATTTAACAGACCGAAATTAATTGTTCCATTGACTAGATGTGATGCTAGAAAAAACCTCGTCTACATTTTTAGCAGATTTCAAGGATTTGAGATGGATGCTCTATAAAAAGGTACGTTTAAAATCAGGAGTGATCATTAGTTCTGTATGACATGTATTTTGGACAAAAACTAACCTCAGGGAAGCCCTGCAATCTGTATTATGTAAGTGGTAATGATTGCTGAGGTCCTTTTGGGTTTATGATCTAGGAATTTATGAAAACCTACAGCTTGCCCAAGATACCATTAAAGAAATCAATTTCTAGTGCTAATATCTAAAAAGCCTAGAAGGTCATACTGAAGGCTAGGGAGGGACGAACTGTTCGTGTTGTTGGACATCTTTAAGGAAAGAAAAATCTGTTCCAGGTAGTTTAAATTCTTTGATGCTGAAATAAAAACATTTTATTTTCTGTTTCTGATACTAAACCAAGAAAAAGCAAAAAAAAAAATCTAATTTCATTTCTAAAAACATTTTATTCTGAGAAATGAAGGACACAGAATGGAGATCCTCTTCTCAGGGTGAGAGGTAACAGATTAACAGGGCCCAGAGAGTGCCACTTTGCTGGAAGCATTCAAATTGGCATTTTTGTAAAATGTCAGTAATGTACAACACAGAAACTAGACTCCATATTTATCTTAGGTTAAACTTTTATCAAACTCTGCAACTAGGATGTTTTAAAATCTTATACAATACAATAAAACTTTTTTAGAGCTTTATATAAGTAGTTCTCAGAATACTTTACAAAAATATTCTCCTGACATTAGAGAGATACATATTACTGTCATCTTATTTTACAGAGAGGGATACCAAGTATGAGAAAAATTAAGTAATTTTGTTGATATCATGGAGGAAGGAAATGACAAAAAGGGAACTAAATAGCAGGAGGTGTGATGCTGATGTGAACTGCTTCTGCTGGCTGAGGAACTTATGGATCTGGCAAGCACAACAAGGAAACTGTGGCTCATCCCCTTCACAGGTCTGGTTATTTGCTTGTTTTTCTTCTGGTTAGCCAGAATCACAAGCCATTTGTTTCTTAACTCAGTCCAAAAATAAATACACCATTTATGGACCTGTTCCTTATTGCATTTATTATCTTCTCTTCCAAAAGGAATCAGTCCAATTCAGAAGGTTGCGCTCTCTCTAGATAAATGTTCCAAACCAAATGGTTTTTTATATAGCCTCTGATTTAGTTAAAGAGGTCCTTTGGCAACAGCCCCTAAATATTGAATTGAAACCCACTTATAAATTGATAATCTCAAGTGAACTCAAATAATAGGGTCCTGTCCTGAAATTCTAGGACTAATATTGGAATAAATTTGCTCTATATTAACATCCCAAGTTCTTTAGTAATTGCTGTGTCTCCCCTTTAAACTGCATGTCTTGTTTTGAAAGTGAATGTTGAAAGACATAGTAAGGTTTGTTAAGCAATTCACATACCATTTGTACATTAGAAAGAAATAATTTTATTTTAGGGTAAATGTTTCATTTTTATAGGAAAGCATTACAAGTAGAGCAAATTATACAGTGGAATTGAAACTGTAAAAAAAAAGCAAAACCAAACAAACCTAAAAATATATTACTTGTACTACCTGCATACCATCTCGACTGTTTTATAAATAGTGGTATAGGCTTTACATTTGAAAATGGTCTCTATAATGTCGATGATGAAAGAGAGAGCTGTAATGATACTGTTAAAATGGGAAGAGAAAGTTTACATCCTTTTCTAACATTATTTTACTTTTAAAAATGTTATTTCACGTTCATAATTAAAGTAGTCATTGTAGCATTACTAATAATGGCAAGAGACACAGCAGGGACATGGAAGCCAAAAATTCTGGGAGTTTTTGTCTGTCCAGTAAACCTCTTTTGTATTTAGGTTCCTGACACTTTTAATGACAGATGCCTGCTGTCAGCTGTAGCACTGTCTTCTCTTACTGTACCTGCCAGCAGGAAATTTTTATTCCAAAATTCACTAACAGCAACATGATCAACATGACATCATAATGAATTGGGAGAATATTAGAATAATATGTCAGACTAGGAACCATCGTTAGTGCCATGGGTCTAAATGGTATATGCCATTTTCCTAACTGTTGCCACAGAGAATACAGCAGGGTGCTTTGTTCCTCTCAGGATTGCTCATGTAGCAATGCAATCTTTTGATTTAAACCCTCACAAGCATGATTAGAATGGCTTGTGGAATAAAGAACATTGATTAAATAATTCAAAGTACTGTAGGAGGAAATAATGTGCAATGCCTGTAATAAACCCACTTGAGATCAGGCAAGGTAAAGCACAGCAGTGGATAGAAATGCTTGAACATTTAAGGCTCGATGTTGGGAGGTACAGACCTCTTCAAGTTCTCACTGGAGTTAAAAGGTGTGAGCATCTCTCAAGAGCAGGCTTTCACTTGCCAAATATAGGCATATAACATTTTGTTTGGGAGATTTGTATTAGGCTGCTCTGCATTCTATACATAACTGCTGTTCCTTTATATGGCTTGTTCTCTGAGTGGGGACATTCACACCATCTAACTTCTGGCATCTAACTTGGGGACCTAAATTAAGACTGTGGCCTCCATACTTAGTAGTGCTTCAACAGGCAATTTAGAGCTAGTCAGCCCTAGATATCTAGTATTTGGAAAAGGTGACAAGCAACTAGAGTAAATCGTAGTACAAGATGTTTTATTAAGTGTGGCAGAGATTGTATCAAAACACTGTTCCTGGATAAATATACATATTTTAATCAAGGCATAAAATCGCAAATAGCAAGTGTCAAATACTGGAGACAGCTCACTTCACTAAAGGTAGATTGATGGAAACGTGTGTAAAATATGTTTTATTTACATGTAACATATATGTGATATTTAAGGTTTTCAGCATTCACTGCCCAACTTCAAACCACCACTTTATTTCAGCAAATGAACATAAAATCAGTTGGTAGTAGTTTCATTCCTTTTAGTCATTTTGCTGTGTTTTCAAGGCCACTCATCTTCTTTTTTATGTTTTCTTAGCTGTTTGGCTTTAAAAGTGTCACTTTTAAACAAACAGCACTGAGGTCAATAAGAGCTGCCAATGTGCAGCGTCTGTAAAAATCAGTCCAACTTTATCCAAACCTTTAGAGTATGGGGGTTCAGATTACAAGTCTACATGTGCATCTACAGTTTATAATAAGCAGCAATAGCAAGGCTGTGGCACGCATGACGGAATTAGCACACAAGGTTGCTGTCAACAGGAGAGAAACAGAGCCCTGGGGCTTACCTGCTTCTCCTGCCTGCCAGGTGGCAAGTGGCAGCAAGGGGCTGGGGCTGCTCTGGGGAATGGCAGTGGGAGGTTGAGGGTTGAGAGGGAATTCAGATGACAAATAGAGAAGATAATGGCACAAGAAATGAAAAAAAAAAAAACCAAACATGATGTTATTTAAATCCTATAAACTGGAAATATAAAGCATATTATATTAATATTAAGGTGACAAAAGTTATTTTTATTCTAACTGCAGCCTCCTTTTGTGAATGGAAGAAGGTCAAATATAGGTAACCTGTAGTCACTAAGGAAAGTTCCAGGTCAAACTGGAAGATACCTTGTAAATTTAAGTGATCTGGATCTCATCCTTACTACCACAGATTTCTAAATACACAAATGAGAAGAACTATGAGGTACTATTCTCACATGGAGTTACAGGGTGGTTGAGGTTAGAAAGGACCTCTGGAGATCACCTGGTCCAAGCCACTTGCTCAAGCAAGGCTAGTTGCCTAGGACTACGTCCACATGGCTTTTTAATTTCGCAAATGATGAAGACTCCACAATCTCTCAGGGCAAACTCTGCTAGTGCTTGGTCACCCTCACAGGCAATAATTGTTTCCTGATGTTCAAAGGGAGCTTCCAGTGTTTCAGTTTGTCCCCATTGACTCTTTTCCTGTCACTGGGCACCACTAAGAAAAGCCTGGCTCCATCTTTACTTCCTTTCTTCAAATATTTGCATCTATTGATGAGATCTCCCCAGAGCCTTCTGTTCTCCAAGATAAACAACCCCAGCTCTCTCAGCTTTTCTTCATATGAAAGATGCTCCAATCCCCTAATCACCTTTTTGGCCTTTTAGAGGACTTCCTTCGGTAGCTTCACATCTCTCATGTTCTGGGGAGCCCAGAAGTGGACACAGCACTCCAGGTGTGGCCTTGCCAGTGCTGAGTAGAGATTTACAAGGAAAATAAAAATCTGAAAGATTATGAGGATGTCCAGTATTCTGGTGACTGGAAAACAAAATTATTCATTCAAATAAACACAGAAAGAATCTGGGTTAAGGCAGTAAGTGTGGTCTTAATTATGTTATTACATAAGGTGTGTGTATTTGAATTTCCAAAGAGAATAGCATTCTTGCAATGCAGATTGAGTTTCTTTTGTCTCCCATTTCTCAAATTTAAAAAATTAAGTACAGTTAAAAAAAAAAAGTCCTATAATGACGAATCACTGTGACGCACCTATGATTCAATCAGATGGATTCGAAGGTATTCAAGAGCATGGACATGGTGGTATTAGGATTTCTCTTTAATGAATACAGAAAAAAGAATCCTGCCTCAGTATGGATCTCAGCTGTTCCCTTATGCTAAACACCCTAAAACTCCTGCTCCTCCTGCATGCCTCTGTCCCAGACTACTTCACCTGCTCATCCCAGTTGTATATTTTCTCACTCAAGCTATTCATCTTGATGCATTGTTCAGGCAGTTGGCCACTGCATCCGTGTTGCGATCCTTCCACATCTGCACTCTCCACCTTACGTGCTGATGAACTGCTTGAGTTCCCCTCTTTATTCAACATTGCTTATAAGAAGACCTCAAGCCACCTCTCCCTCTTACTCTTCCCTCCCTCTTCCTTCCCTCTTCTCCTTCCAATAACATTCATTACAAAAGAAACATGCAGCATGAAAAATGTTGACCTGTATTTTGGCAGTTACACCTGAAGTATCTCTGTGGATAAAACCAGCGCCAGTATATTCACTGGCTATATCTTGTAGAAATGTAGTAACTTCTCATATTGTAATACATAAGTGTGGTTTCAAATATTAAAATTTCTTCATTCTTTCAATATTTCAATAATTAGTTTGCCTGAATAGACAAAGATGTGATGCATTTGTGTTTTCTATCTTAAATCCTTTTTACTGCGCATTATTAGAATTATACATTGCAAAATTGTTTCTCCTGATGAATCTCATTTGGCTTGGCTTCTTTGGATACTTCGGCAATAGTAACTTGTTTTGTAGGCCAAGCTGCATTGAATGGGGAATTGAGTGTTTTAATGTATTTGAAGTGCCAAACAGCAAGAGCAGACTTACAGTATTATTTGAATCACTTCCATATGCTATAGCGATCTCAATATTTGATGAAAAAGCACATCCACATAAAAACAGAGACAGACTTCAGGAATTTTTTTCTTATGTCTTAGAAATATAAAAGGCATTAAAATAAAAGTGGGGTAAAGAAAAGTGGCCTCAAATCTTGTTAGAAAACACTAAAATGTTAGAAAACTCCTTTTTTATCATTGTACCGAAACATGTATTTATAAATGTAGCCATATAAATTAAATCTATACTGTGATATAATAAATTAAAAAATATCCAGAATGTCTGGAAAAAACCTATCACAACTGCAGAGAACATCTAACTTCCAACAGATAGTTACAAAACTTACTTCTCATTTTATGGATATATTGTCTTTCTAGAGGCAGATTGTAACATATATTAAGTAGAAACTGGAACTAGAGCACTCACTATTTTTTCTCTATAACGTTTTACATCTCAGGAAACAATCTCATGGGAAATACTGTGTGATACAAGGAATAAAAGTTGCATTCAGCCTTAATTGGTTTCTTTTGTGTTTTTGTACATATTGACTTTTGATTCAAAGAGGGCACATGCATTTGTTTCCTGTTTGTTTTCATTTTTTCAGTCACAGATGTTCTTTCAGGTGCATTTGACTTCTAAAATACAGAACATTTTGGCACATCTGGCTACCCCAAAAAAGAGCATCCCTTAATGAGAGTAAAAAAAGTCGAAGTCATAATGAGATTTAATCCCAGTTTAATTATTTCAGAACTGTTTGGGAATGTAAGGGCAGTAACCACTATAAAATGCTAAAACAGAGGGATCCTACTGTAATCCATCCCAGTCATCGTGCAGTACTGACTTACACAAACCTTCATTATTTTCAAGGTCCTTGAATAAGCATCGATAAATTACTTAGTAGTTCATAGATCCATACGGTTTTCTGACTTTTAAAATTTGAATGAAAGGGAGTTCTGTCCTTGCTGCTAACAGAGATAGGATTTGATCTGTGGATTTGTAGGTGGAAGTGGCCTGTTGGACCATCATTGATGATGTCATATAAAATACAGAAGGGAAAAACTTCTGCCTAGAAATTTCTGCATCTAGCTTCTTCTAATTAAGATAGAACATGACTGCAATGGGAAAATATATTTCGCTTTTTATATTGCATCAGTATTTTTTGATAGATTGGAGCAAGGAGGGTCTATATCAGCCAATTATTGGAACTGATTTTTTTTTTTTTAGTTTCTGTACAAGTGGCATAGTCATCTAGTGATCATTGAGAGAAGAATGATAGTGAAGCGTTCAGCTCTTAATTTACATATATTAAGGATTTATATGGTCCAAATTTTTCTCAGTGATGTTGATTTCTAAGGAGAGGCTTCCCACTCCCTATAAAATTATGTAAATCTCCCTGGTTAATCACCACCTGACATTTTGCCTTGACAGGGCTGATGCCTTTGCTCAGCTGATGTCTGTAACCTGCCTCCTCTGCGTCACTTTGGCTGCATGGTTTTACCATAAACAAAGATGCTGCAAGAAGAATATACACATCCGAAGAGTATAAACCAGTTATTTTTGGCTATTACACACAACAGAATCTGAACAAACAAGAAAAGAGAATAAGTATTAATATGCTTAAAACCTCCGGTAAAGCATGCAGCAAGTCTGTGCTGGCCAGACAGCTTGACGGCAGGTGTGAAAGAGTCAGCTTCCATTGCTAATCCTCAGTGCTGCTGATGTGCCATCTTTATACCTTCTCATGTCAATGTTTTTCTCCTGGAATCATTGAGATGCCAACTATCCCTGTCTCAATGATCTTACCTCTGCCTGTCATTTTATCCTCGTTTTCTAGCTTAGTACTTTTCCACAGCTCTTTCTCACAACTTAACATTTTTCTCAGAAGTTTGAGCCAAGATTACACAACCATGTTATATTGAAAGCAGTCCTTGAATCACAGACAGCTCCAAGAGGACCCCTAGGAGAGAGGCTACACACCAGTGACATTGGGAAACTGATACTATTTAGTGAGGAAGGCTTCTATATTTTTAAGTAGAAAGGATGAAGTGCTGTTCATCCCCAGCTGTACAATAGTCAGGCTTACATGAAATTAAAATGGCCAAAGCCTCACCTTTGTCATGGCTAAATTTCAGAATGAAACTCTAAATAGAGTGAGGAAGAAAAGTCAAAGTACCTCTCAGCTTCCCCTCAAAACATTGTCCTCATTGCACCATGTATTTCAAAGTCCTCCATTTTCCCACAAATTCACCTCAAGGAGTTTATCTATCACACATTCAAGCCTCCTCTGCCTAGGAGATTAGAAGACCATCTGCTCAGGTTTAGACAACACAGTAGTTAAAATGCTGGCATCCTTCCTGCTCTAGCACTTTCATCACTGTTGCCACCAAAGGAGGTGAATAAGAGATAGCACCTCCACGTGTGTGAGGTGAGGGAGGAATGCTGAACACCGACAACATGTTAATGAGTAGGAGAATGTGTAGATGGAGAAGAAGGCAAAGATTTAGCTGGCATAGCAGAATATCAAGTGAGAAGCAAATGAAGTATTCTATCCAAAAGTTAAAGAAAAGGAATTTGAGTTCCATAGAGAAAATAAGGAAGTGGAAAAATGGAATAGGTTAAAAACAAATTCGCTGAATGCCATAGCTGTGCCAAGGGGTCTAAGGGGGTCCAGAGAAATAAGATGTGTTCATCCAGAAGAACTAAGATGTCCAAAGAGAATAGGTTATAGATCCTGCCTAGAAATTAAATGAAAAAGCAAGAAATAAAATGTCCTACTGTAAAAGATTTGTACTACACCATCATTATCATGCCAGAAGAGTAGGCTTTTTATATGCAACATAACTCAAGATAAGGAGATATAGGCTAAGATATGTATGTAGAGGCACACACAGATAGGTATCAGTGATTTAAATCATCAGTGAATATACAGCAGGTAAAATTCATGTCAGGCAGGCTGGATACCATCTGTCACAGTTAGGTTTCCACAGGATGACTGGAAATAGATTTTGGCAGCTTCTTGGTTAAAACTATCTGTCTGAATATTCAAAAAGAAGCATTTTGCTGCTATTATGGTCATAATTTCAGTTTACATTTTTTGTATGTAGACAGTAGAAGTACATCAGTATATCCTTAAGAGGCTTTGTGCTATAATAATAAATGGTTCTGTTTTATTCTTGAATCTGATATATATTATGTTTCAAATTCTTCCTAAGGCAATTTCCTTTTTCTGAGCACACAGTATGTTAATCTGCTAGGCTGAAACTCTGTTTCTTTCTCTCTGCACTAAACCTGATGTTGAGGCTATCACTCTCCTTTGGTTCCAGGAGAAACAACAAGCTAAAATAAAAAAGGTTTTTCCTAGAGGAATTCCTCAAACTCTATGCAGGGGAAAAATAAAAAAAGATACTGGAAAAAACTTTAGTAGACTAATATCAGAAATGTTTTAAAAATTCATTATGTGTTTAGACAAATTATTATTCTTAGCTTTGTGTAGTCCAAATGTATAAACTAAAAAAGATGGTTGCTTTAATGGGTTCCTATCCGTAAAAATATTAGCCATTAGCAAACCAATACTTTGATTAAAATTGACTGACTGATCATTGAATGAGGTGGTATGATGCAATGCATGAATTAAACTACAAACTACTGCATTATTTTTGTGGCCACTTTCGGTTTCATCCCGTGCTATGTATTTTAATAGGAATTGTGCACACAATTTCAAATAAAGTAAAGCCAATTAAAATGAAGAAAGGGTCATTTATGATGCCTGTGTATTTTTACACTAAATACCAGCTTATCCATAAGCCACACATATTGCATTTTGCTGGTTCTCTGACAACAACAAAAGTTATTAGAGCTTTTAGTTTACTCCTTTAGTCAAGCAACAATATATAAAAGGATACTTCTTCCAATACAGTAAACCTGGAAGTCCCCACTGAGTGCAATTATCATAAAACAGAAGATGTGGAGAATTTGATCTTAAATTGCTTGTTTCCATTTAAAAAGAAAAGGAAAAAAAGCCCCAACCCTGCTATCAGGAAATAATAGTAATGTATATTTTTTTTTAAATTGCCTTGTATAACTTTTCATGCTTTTTTTACTGCAAATCTGATACTATTATCTATTCTGATAACCATAAATATACATTCATGCCTAAAAACTGCTCATGGCTTACAGTTTCTTCTTAACCTATTAATTTGGCTAATCTATTTTAATATAAGATTAGGTTACATATATGCATGTAATTATTTATACATTATGTAAGAATAATAGTTTCCTGAAAAAGCCTCTGGGATTATGACTATTTGAAAGATGAGAAGAGTATTGCAAGGCTAGGTGGCATACATTAAGAAAAGTACTTTTTAACCAATACACTGTTGTAATAAATCATTAGCTGATTTCTGCATAGTGCCATTTTCATCAGTATGCTTTTTCTAGTGTGTACTCTTTGTGAATCTGCTCCAGGTTATGTACCAAATGTGGAGCAAACTCCCTATTTGGGGTTTTTTTTTCCTTTAGTATGAGGAACCATCTTTTAAAAAACAGTGGATGTTCCTCTTATTAGACATCTCATACAGAAATTTTAATTTATTTTAAACATGACTGCAAAAAAGCTTTGTGCTGTCATTTTGTCATGCTGTTTGAGTTTTACTTAATAAGCTAAGCGTTTGAAGAAGATGTGCATCAATTCAGGACCTAGAACTTTTGTGTAGCAGTCATTCAAAATCAGAAATTTTAGTTGGAATAATGATGTACTTGCACTCCATGGTATAGTTGTAGAATGAATTCCCCAAAACCATGGAAAAATCAAGGTCTTCTGCAGTTACAGTCCAAACTCTTTTTTTGTCCTAACAAGCAAACTTTAAAGAAGCAAAAGCTGCACTGTGTTGTAACTGCCAGAAGGGGAGATATAAGTCCCATTTTGTTTGTGTTTGAACCATAATGTCATGTTTGGCATGGGGGCCCAATATTTACAATGAGCTTTTGAATAATACTATTCTGCTGCAGGACTCATGATATTTACGGTTCTTGACTGTATTGGAAGGTATGACATTTAAAGAAATTACTAAAATTAAAGTGTGTATAATCTTTGAAGTCTGAAATTTAGCAACTTGATTGACTACATTTAGCATCTTGATTGACTACAACATGATAAATAAAAATCCAAATGTTTAACAATAAGTATGATCCTTAATGGGAATAAGGTTAAAAAGCAGATTACAATTTCATCCCTTTGAATACAGTCTTGTACCCAGAAAAATAAATAACAGCTTTTAATTAAATAACAGTTTAAGCAAGCAACTACATGGAAGTTTTAGAAACCATAAATCATTTTTATTTTGTGAGGTCAAAGTCTTCTATGACAAGATGTGGAAGATAAATGCTTTAAAAAACAGGTTGTTTTCTTTTTCTTATGGCCTTTTTCATGCTGACCTGTAACCATTTCTCTTTGATTTCTGTTCAAGGTTATGGAAAAAGCTGGGACAGAAAAGGGTAGGACAAACAGAAATGTACCTGAACTCTCTAAATATGATTATTGGATTCAAGCTAAAGTACATGAGCAGTAAACTTGTTGATAGATGATTTCTTGATGTCAACTAAACATTAATGTTCATGCTTTTATGGAACCACTAGGTACATTTGATAGTCTGGGTCCTAAAATTGGTGCAGGGATAGGAGAGTGGACAAGATTATCCTACTGCTCCCTTCTCTCTCCTCTGACTGATTGAAATTAGCGTTGGGCAATTTCTTTAGACTAAAAGTTCTCACAGGAAGCTGAAGATTCAAGCTACTGTCACCTATTTTAAATCCAAGGATATATTAGATTGATAGAATTTGGTAAAGAGACATTAAATATACTACTGATATCAATCATGACACTTATGAAAGCAAATTGCGTTTTCATGTCTGAAGAAGATAGAAAGTGGGGAGGTAATGGTGGCATGTGGGTATTTTGGCAGTCTTCCAAATCTACAACATTTGCCAGACATTTGGACAATATAAAAAAAAAAAAAATCCTACATTTTCAAGTGTTATGAGAATTCTAATAGAAACATTCCCAACTAGAAAAGATAAAGTCTAAAGTTCTTCTGAAAGACCATGTGCTTTTCATATCTTTTCAGATATGGACCTGAGTATCACGGCCCATGCTTTTGCCACCTTCAGGCAAGACTAGTTAAATATGCTTATTATGGGCTAGACTGAAGAGATAAATGGTGAACTCAGTGAACACTTGTTATTGCGAATATTAGACACTAAAAATCCGCAATTCACATATTGAATGACATAATGTTGTCTTTGATCACTAAAAAACTAAATAGTCACTCCTACTGGGGGAAGACTTGCTGTCTCAATTTTGATTTCTTGTCCCCTCCTACACTGTACGGTACAGGCAGTTTCCATGGTTAAAAGGATTCTTCTTTAAAATGTAGAATAATTGGATATCAGCATAGTTTTCTTCAAATCCTTTTTAATAAAACAAACACAAACAATGAAAACCAAACAAGAAAACCCTAGCCAAAACAAAAAAAGAAATAAACCAAACAATCTTCTTCACCTAAATTCAATAAAATATTTCTTCCATATAGACAGGATTTTTTTTTTTTTTTTCAAAATATTAAAATAAGGAATAGGGCAAGAGAATCTGGACCATCACAGCTGAAGGTTTTGTTCCTTCACAGCTCTCAGGATTCATGTGAGATTTTTTTCCCCATAAAGGAATTCATCAAAATAATTGCCAACTGGTTTTCAGTAGGAGTAAATGCATTTGTATGAAACAATCAGTGAAGCCTAAATAGTTCATTAGGATGTGGCCATATATACAGCAATAACCCAGTGAGGTGTCAGCATTAAATGTTGAAAGCCCACTGACTACACCTACAGATAGAAATTGTGTGAACCCTAATATTTTCTCTTGAACTCAACTACCATACATGAGACAGTCTAATTAAAATATCTGCTTTAAATTCATGCTATTTCTTAAAAAAAAAAAAACAACAAACATAAACAAAAGTAAATTATAAATACCTAGGCACCTCTAGACTCATATTTGAAGAAGTAAATGGCCACATTCCTGGAGTACTGTACTAGGTCAGTACAGCATTCTGACCTAGTTCATTACTGGAAAAAAATACCTAAAGTCAAATGCCAATAAAGTAAAGCTGTTAAGCAGTTTTATCCTTCTTCATACTGCAGTACAATTTTACCATAAAATCATATCCACCACTTGCCAACACATCACAGCCTATCATAACTCTGCACTGCACAAGAGAACTGCAATTTCCAGCAAACGGCTATCATCTGCTACACTCCACCAGGCACACACTACTGTAGCATGTCCCTGGCTGCCTGACAGACAACTTCAGCACTCCACAACCCTCAATGTCCAGCTCATAACTCAGCATACTAGTGTCAGGACACTGTAATGGACATCATTGTGTGAAGAAGGTTTTAGCGCAGCTGTAGAATGATGCAGCTGACACTCTCATCCTGATACATCACATTATAAAACCAGTAATACCCACAAGAGGGGAAATGGAATTGGCCAGCTAGATGAAGGTGCAGCCAACTAGCCTCTATTGTTCTCCAAACCTCTGTATCACATTAACACATTAGATTTCAAACTGGGTTTTGAAAGCTGAAAAACATGATGCAACATCTGATATGTAAAACTGTCATAATATTCATAGGCCAAAGTCTGTCCTGCCTTATACTCACATAATAGTACCGAATTTGCTCTGTACAGTTAATGCCCAGCAGGTGTGCTAATTTCAGGAAAACATTCTGTGTCATCGTATGTAGCCCTCCATACAGACTGCAATGTCAGGCTGCATGGCAGGAGACAAAATCCAGAGTGCACTGAGAAGTCTGTCTAGGCTCTCAATTCAACCTGATGATCTAATGAACTTAAAATAGTAGGCGCACCAGAAACAAACAAAAATAAAGAAAACGTCATTTTTAATTTTGTTCTCCATGAGGAGTGAAACTGGGGAGTTATCAGGTGATGGAAGCTGAAGATCACATGAGCAAGTGTATTGGCCAGTGTGACATAACTAAGCAGTTGACACCCAGACAACTGGATGAGGTTATACAACCCTAATATAACCAGATTCATTGCTCACAGATGAGCAGCTTCAGTATCCCTTTGGAGTTTTTCCTTATATTTAGATGAAAAACAGGGCAGTCATCCTCCCAAAGGGTGGGAAAAGGTGAAAAACATTGAGGGCAATCCTGCAGGGATTAAGAAGAAACTGGTGAAGGCTGTGATGTTTTTAGCTCAAATCAAAGATAAGGAACGGAACAGGGCATGCCTCTTTTCTTAGGGAAGGACTGTGCAGACATGTATTCATTTTATCTTCTAACACGCAAAGCATGTGTCTCACTGGATAGAATGAATGGGAGAAGGAAGAGAAGAGCTGTCTGCAGACTCATCTTCGGCTCCTCAGTTATTATCTACATGTAGAAGAGGTGGCAGTCTTCTGGACACCGGAAGAAATTAAGGAAGGATTAGTGAGCTGTACTCTGTGAGTTTGTGTCATATTACTCCCAGGTGAAATAGAGTAAATTGTTGTCTTTAATGCTGAAGTAAACACATGCCTAGCCTCCTGTCTTTCACCCCACACATTAAAGACAATTCTTACCTTTCTTTTACATTTGGTGTCTCATGATCTTTGGTTGCTTCAGGTTCAGGGTGTGATTAAAAGCTAGAATCTTATTTGGATGGTCATTTTCAGGTATCACCCCCATAAAGAGATGCCTATTATAAAGCTTAGAGATCACTCTGGAGCCAGGTAGTCTATACAAGAGTAAAAAGCACTTTTATTAACTGAATAAATGCTCAGTATGAAGTAGATGAGTTTGGGCTCCTGGAAACATCCAGGCCATGGTTCGGTGAGGTATTTAAAAGGCACACAACTCAAAGCCTAGGTTTATGTCTCATTAGTGAACAGTTTGAGTCTTTCACAAACAAATTCTGTAATAAAATCTTGTCCTTTCACTAACTTATATGTTGAAAGTATTTTGCTTTGAATTAGGTCACAAACTGGATGTCCAAGAATGTTAGTAATACCTGTTGTAATATTATACTTTCCTATGAACACAGTGACTCCCAAATTTGCAATGTGACTGTTCTTGCACAATCTCTAAATTGTGTTGTAGGAAGTTTTTCAGTACTCTGAATGAAGAAAATGTCCAGCTAAAAATTCTAGATTGTGTCCAGAATAATCATTCTCCCTTTTACTATTCACAATATTCTCTACTTTTTAACATTTAGAAAGCATAATCTCACCTTCCAAAATGCAAGTATGAATTTGTAGAAGTTTAGACCTCATGCCTTATTTCAGGTAAGAACTTAGACTAAATGGAATAATTACAGTTGTCCCTTTATATTTTACAAGCAGTTAAACATTTCGTTAAGATGAATGATGTTCAGTGTTGAAATCTAACGGAATTAGGAAATCAGTCATCCAGGAAATGATTGGAGGTGATACATACTAGCCAGACCGCAGTACAACATTTTTGGATTTGCAAGCTGTTGAGAAAAAAAATGGAATAAACTGTGTCTCTTGTTGCTGCTGCTGCTTACACTTTCAAACAGTATTTAAACAACTGGAATAACAGCAAGACATTATATGCTCTCAATGGTCAAGGTAATCACTCTTCTTTATGAAGTCAGAGTTACTTATGTCAAAGTAACTGCTATAACTCCTTTTTCTGGTTGGAAAGGTAGGGTGGAGTGAGTGTGTTTATAAAGAATGGATGAAAATAAGTGTTTTGAAATAAAAGCATTGTATTTGGATGGCAGTTAATCCTAACAATTCACCATACTGGCCCTGGAATATGGAAATCGAAAGCTGTATGGAAAATCATTTCTGTGTTCTGTAGGTGGCAAGGAACATGCTGATAGATGGGGAGATGACACTTGTCACTAAACAAATGACTGTGGAAAAATCGTGAATACTCCAGTTCCTTTAGGCATTTGCTGTCAAGCTGAAGTGAAAGAGATCTTGATATCAAGAGTCATTGAACATCCACATCAATTCCCTTCTTCGGTAAGGACAGAGGCACTTTTGTGCGAGGGAGATTTTTGTCAAGGCCAAGACGGACCAGAAAGAGAGAATAAAACTTACAAGAAAAGAAAGTGGCAATTTTATTAACCCCACTTTATCCTTTCAGAGATGTGATGTCTGACTGGGTCACAGTTTATGACAATCCCTGTCATACTCATGCAATGTTTAGCTATCAGAAAATAGGAAATACAGTGAGATAAAATTATTCATCCTTAATACAATTGGAGAAATTGTTTGATTTTCAGAAGTATAAATGGCTTAAATATTATGTTAGGTTTTTAATGTTAGGAAAATTTAATGAGCTGCTACTCTTGTTTTTTTTCATGCAATTGGTGTGGCTTTCATCTCCAGGAAGTTCAGTTTGTAATACTGAATATGCATTTTTGTAGAAAGCATATGACAGCAGTGTCTGAAAACAGCCATTTAAGTTGTACACATTATTAACCAAAGGGAAATCTTAGAACAGAAGAAAACCTGAAATGTTTGGCTTTCTTAATTTTCTTATGAAAATGTGCACAAAACCCCCTATATCAATATGAATAATAATTATTATATCCACAGCTTGTTGTTTGATTTCAACAGATGCACAACTGGGCTTATTTAAATATTTTTTCTCCTGTATGTGCCATAGGGATTTCTCCCAGGAATGTGCTATTTATTACAATAATAAATGAGCAGAGAAAATGAGAAAAGAGTAATAGTGGATTGTATACATTTTAAACTACTTAAGGTAGGAAAATGTACAACTGACTGTGAAGAGTTGTAGAAGAATTCCCAAACACTGAGTGCCTGGAGAATAAAAACAAAGATTCAATTAAGCAATGATAGGTGCAAAATTATATAAACAGAACTGTTCTCAAATATCTAATGACAATTACATAGTGATGTGCTCTAAATTAACTTTTGCCACTCAGAAAAGAGTCATGAATAAATTTCTAAAAATATAACTCAGTGATTGGAAGTCACCAAAACCAAAGTGGCATGATAAATGCTATGTATTTAGGTAGAACTTGAGAAGAAATACATAACATCATACATGCCTATAGTGCATCTTTATCTTGATTACTGCAAGCCCCTATATATCTCCGAAAGATGTTTGCATTAAAAGTGACATGTGATTTCACTTCAAATGATTAGTACATTTCATAAAAGATATCGTTATCTTAGCCTGATATTTTGAGCTGGACACAGAAAAGACTTGGGGAAATTCTGGGACCTATCATAAACTGGGCACTACAAACTATCAGAGAGGTCAACAAGTATTATCAGAAACAAGGAACAGATTTGGAATAGGAAAAGACATTGGTTGTGGTTCTTCATCTTCAAAAGAGGCACAATATTTTTCTTTAAAATTGTGAATTACAGGAAGGCAAAGCAGGAAAATTTAAGTTTCTCACAACCAGAGGAATTAGGGACATCTGAATTAAAATATCAGCAACAAATAATTGATCAAAAGAAAAGTTCTTCTTTCATCCAGTATGTAATTTAAATTGTGTGATTAGGAGATTGTTCATATATATAAGTTGAAACAATAATTAAATTAATGGAGAATATGACTTAGGTTGGGTATTAATGGTTTAGATGCAATTTGTGGCTCAGGCCATTGCTACTTATTACTGGAAACTGACAGGATGCACCGGAATGAAGAACTGTCTATTCACAAGCTATTCTTACTGTGTATCTGTTCTTCTACTTAAGCCTCTATTCTTGGCAGTTATCAGAGGCAGGCTAATAGGCTAAGTGGACCTTTGACCTGACCCATTATTACAGTTCATAGGCTCCTCTTAGATCAGGTCTCTTTAGAGTAGTGTGTTCCTAAGAACTTGTAAAGTGCAACCATTAATTTTTGTTTCATACACTCAATTTTCAAAATAACCAGTTCTAGCACAGTAGAAGAACAGGTATGCATACAATAGAGTAAGGAATTGTTTTGTAATTGCATCATGTGACTTGTTGTTAAAGATGAAAACTGTTCAATTTACTCTTACAGCAGCAAAAAACCTGCTCACTTTTCCAAAGTACCCATTGGCCACCATTCTGGATAACATGCAAATCTTCAGCCGCAACATAAAAAGCTGCATTTTAATACAGTTTGAGTAGAGTATAAGATACATATAATTTCATGTGGAAACTTTTGCTTCTTAACCCTATCTCAATTCAGTGCAACTATCCCATGCTGTTTTATCAGAGCAAGCCACTTTCCTGCTTACCTTTACAATTTTGAAATGCTGCTTTTCAACTATCTCTGCTTTATCTGAGGACATGTGTCCTCTCAGTCAAGTGCTTACATTCTAATTATAATTAGTGAAATTCCATTCAATCCTTTGCTAATTCAGATTACTGGAGTTTTAGCCATCGCAGCCTATCAGCCTCTAATTACCAGGATGTTTACTCTTTTTGCCTTCTGACAATTGGCAGCAGTTCTTTTTGTCAACCATCATGCTTGTTAGGAGGACCTTAGTTGCATTTCCACTGCATACACAAACATTACAAGCAAGTATAAGGAGTTGGTAATCTCTAATTTTATTGATAACCTTCACATATTTGTGTGCTGGGCAGTCTGCCCATACAGCAGCTGCTCACTCTGTAAGTCAGCCAGAGGTCTGGCAACCAAGGATCCCCGGCCATTACTCTACTCCCTGGGAAAACAGGCAAGCATGTTTTGTCTTGAAAACAGTTAAATGTTGTCACTTTGTTTCCAAACCAATGCTGGACTGCCATACTTTGACAGAAAATAGAGTTTGTGAGCATTTGTTCCAATGCAGGGAAATACTGTTCTTGAGTGAGTCAAATTAACTCTAGTTGTCACAGAGAGGAACGTGCAGCAAGTGCGGGACAACTGGGGGATCAGGCTTAGCCAACATGGGTTCATGAGGGCAGGTCCTGTATGACCAACCTGATCTCCTTCTATGACCAGGTGACCCACCTAGTGGATGAGGGCAAGGTGGTTGATGTTGTCTACCTGAACTTCAGTAAGGCATTTGACACCATCTCCCACAGCATCCTGTTGAACAAGCTGGTGGCTCACAGCGTAGACAGGTGGACTCTTCACTGGGTTAAAAACTGTCTGGATGGCCAAGCCCAGAGGGCTGTGGTAAATGGAGTTAAATCCAGTTGGCAGCTGGTCACAAACGGGGTCCCCCAGGACTCAGTTCTGGGGCCAGTCTTGTTTGTATCTTTATCAATGACATGGATGAGGTGCTACTGAGTGCTCCCTCAGTAAATTTGCAGATGACACAAAATTAAGAGGGAGTGTTGATCTCCTTGAGGGTAGAAAGGCTCTGCAAAGGGGTCTGGACAGGTTGGATTGATGGGCTGAGGCCAGTTGTATGAGTTTTAACAAAGTCAAGTGCTGGGTTCTGCACTTTGGTCATAACAACCCCCAGCAACGCTACAGGCTTGNGCTGGTGAAAGGTCTGGAAAACATGTCTTATGAGGAGCACCTGAGGGAACTGGGATTGTTTAGCCTTGAGAAGAGGAGGCTGAGAGGAGACCTCATTGGTCTCTACAACCACCTAAAAGGAGGTTGTAGTGAGGCTAGTGTTGGCCTCTTCTCCCAAGTAACTAATGACAGGACAAGAGGTAATGGCCTCAAGTTGTGCCAGGGGTGGTTTAGATTGGATATCAGGAAGGATTTCTTCACTGAAAGAGTGGTAAGGCATTGGAACAGGCTGCCCAGAGAGGTGGTGGAGTTGTCATCCCTGGAGATGTTAAAAAAACGGGTAGATGTGGAGCTTCAAGATACGGTCTAGGGTTTAGGGAGATCTTGGATGAAGGTTGGACTTGATGATCCTAGAGTCTTTTCCAACCTGAGTGATTCTACGATTCAATTCTATTCTATTTTAAATTCTCTTTTGCTGACTGCAAAGAGCATCATATAGGCCAAGACTGGTTCGACATTTGAGGGCTGTGTGTTCTAGATAGCCTTTCTACAAACAATTTTCAAGCTATTCTTACTGCAAATGAGAATGAAGACACCAAGATTATGTAGTTGTGTACAATACATACACATATTTGAGAAAATACACAATAATCCATGTCTATACTTGGTGTTGAAACCATTTCTATTGGGCTGTTATGTTCGGTTGTCACCAAAATTCCAGAAAGATGTTCAAAAAAGAATCAGCTTCAGTGAAATGTCAAAGGAACAATTAAATTAACTGAAAACATGCACAACAGAAAGAAAATGAAGGCTCTTAATCCATTCACATTGTGAAGAAGAATACTTTGATCATAGTTTGCAACAGGAATTCAAAGGAGAAAATTGATAGCAGGGAGTTTTTCAGTCCAATAGAAACACTTATAACAGTTTACAGTCTCAGAAGTGAAGACTCACAAATTTAAACACCGGATAAGACTGCCTCACGTTTGGGTTTTTTGTTTGATTACTTGCTTGTTTGCTTTTGGAATGTGAGATTTGGGGGCTGGTCTGAAGTCCACCTGACACTTTGCAAACCTTAAATCAAGCCAGCTCCTCAGAGGTTCTGAGATCCTCACTGTGCTGGAGGAGGCACAAAGCCACAGGAGATCAAGCTTCAGTCAAGACTTTTAGGTTGGTAGGGATCCCATCTGGTTTTGATTTTAACTAATTAGTGTTTTCTGGTGGACATTTTTTCAAACAGTATAGACTTTAAAATTAGAATGACTTAGCAAAATATATAGCATATGTGCTATAATTTGAAATATTGAATTGAGATTCTCATTTCAAAGAGACATCTTTTTCAACTACAGATACTGGAAATACTAGTAATAATAGCAAAACAGAATTTAGAACCATTCTATGGTTATATTAGGCAGGATGTAGGACTAAATGTTTACAGTTTTTTTCTTTGGCTGAAATTCTTTAAACTCATCAACATGCAGCCTCTTTTCTTTGTTTCAGTATAGTATCATTTGATTTTAAAAATGGCCATTCTGATAAAAATCTGATTAAATCAGAAATGTAGGGTTTACTTTCTGGCTGGCTTTCCAATTGTGTAATCCCAGTGGTTATTATCAAGGTGCACAGTTAGCAAATCAGCACATAATTTAATTCTGAATAAGTTAATATTTTAAGAGGTTTTAAAGATCTTTCATATTCTTCTTTGTTTGGCTCTGAAATTTGATATTGCTAACAAATAATCATACTATTAAGTAAATTCTTATAATGATATCATAACAAAAAAGATTTCACTACTGTAGCATTCACTACTGTAGCTGACACAGCTCTTGATTCTTTACTAGCTAATGCAATCATTTATTCTTTCTTTATTATCAATTCACTTTTCACTACTTCTGCAGGTGTTAAGGAGAAAAAGCTTTATTTTAGTGTCCAAGAGTCTCAGATATTAGACTATCAATTTCTTTTTGGGACTTGACATCTGAAGTGGAATACTGCAAAGAAGCATTGATTTCACATTCTGTATGACTGTACTTGAATACAACAACTTGAACCTCAGAACATTAATACTTAGTAATGAAACCAGGAAAAAGAACTGGAAATACAGGCTGGGGAAAAAAAAAAGGCTTTGAATCCCCTTAAGCAGAGGATGCAACCCACACATCCCTTAAATGTTACTTTAATACAGAAATGGTCACATGGTTCATACAAAATATAAAGCAATCTTAGATGGGAATTGGCCTTCTGTAAAGGCATCATCTTGGAGGATAAAGATTTCATGATCGGTGAAACAGCAACTTTGAAATTTGCCCTTAATTGCAACCTTCCTTGTCAAGAGGAAACTTCAAGGAGAGGGCTTTCAGAAAAGTGTGCTTAGTATAGGAATATTTCATAGCAGTCATAGACAAATGTATTCTTCTGTGAGTTAAGCAAAAAGTAACAAAGACAGTAATGTGGATCCAATGTCACTACTGAACTGCCTGGTAAAATGTTTTATCTTCAGATTCTGTTTAATGGTAGTAGTTTGCTATTTATCCTCCCTTTTAACCTCTAATAAACACTATTTCTAATAATATTTTGTCCTTTCTTAATATCTGACATTGATTTTGCACTCTAGTACCTCAAAAATGTTCTAGAATGTTTATAGTACAAATAAATAGCACAAGATACCTGTTACAGACCCAGATGCTCAAGTTTATTGTCAGATCTCACACGTGAAGTGGTAGCACCTTAACAAAGGAGTGGGAGTTTGTTAATTGTTATTTATTGCAATTGTTGTTTATTGCATCAAGGTTCAATGAACTAGTTGTGCAAGATGGTCATGTACATTATGGTGTGTTACTGAATACTTTTATATAAGAATTTCTTTACCTGGCATGAGCACATTCATAGCTTTTTGAAGGATATGTTCTTCACTATTTTGAATATATTTTATATAATTTAAGTTCCACTCATTGCTTAACTGAAGAGAAGTGGGAACTAATGAATATGATCAGTACATTTGGGATGAAACAGTGAACTTTACACATAATAAGATATACTATGTAAAGGTATTATTTGAACTATTTCTTTGTTAGAGGACAATAACTCTGCAGTCCTTTTCCACAGAGAGTCATGGCAGTTTGTCCTGGCTGCAGACCACAGGAGATTCAGAACTCAGTCTGTACCCAAGCTGCTGTATTATAGTCTACCTTCAGTAATTATCTGCGTGCAGATTCAAGGAGACAATATACCACTTTGTTTAGAGAATGCTTCACAGATTTTTCAAGCTTTGACCCGTCCTGCACTTCACTGTATAAATCCCTTAGATGTTGAGCATGAGTAGAGCATATAAGTAAATGAGTTATAAGCTTTCATTTGTGGAGCTCAGTGTTTCATCTCTGTCATACCACTGTTATGAAGTAGATGTGGTTATTAATCTTCAAATAATTTATCAGATGTGTGTTTCACACTAAAATATAGTTAACTGCTGTATAATCACTTTGTGGTTTCATTATTGCACCAATAGGAGATGTTTTATTTCAGTTCTGTGAACAGCTCCTGTAAAATCAGACATCATAATTTCTCTCTTTTTTAAGTACATGATTTGTAGAAGATTAAGAGCCCAGTCAAACTCCTCCAAAAGATAATGGCAGTCTTTCAGTCAGAGTGTCTCACAAGTTGCTTAATATGAGCATTAAATTTCACCATTTCGGGCATTATTTACACAAATTTTCATGTATAAATAGAAAGCAGTTAATGAAAGTGTTTAATGGACTTAAAATAAAATAAATTAAATAAAGCAGCAGTAGATATTATATAAATAGCCAGAGGATAAAATACAATAGCATAAAAATAAGGTAAAACTCTTACAAATAAGTGTACAGCATACAGAAACTTATTATTTAATGAACACATTTGTGACATAGGTTAATGTTTAATTATGTTTATAAATGGTAGCTCAGGACCTAATTTGATTTCTGTGTTAGAACTTCTTTTGCTGCTATTGGAATATCACAAGTTTGAGTTTATATATTGATTCTCTTTATATAGCTGTAGTGTCTTTTTTTTCTTATTTTTAATTTTTTTGCATTGTATTTTTAAAAAATATTTAGGAGACTCCTGGTAACTACCTGATGTCAGGTGAGTTCTGAGTTACATGGAAGTTTTTAACATACCCCTAAGATTAGTTTCCAAGTAGTAAAGCTATAAATAGAAAGAGGGGAAAGCAGACTAATAGAAATAGTGAGACAATAATTTTTAATTATGTTATTTCAGATAAAATACAGATCCTTTACTAATTTTGCTTGGCTATTTCATCTCAACACAAGCTAAATTCTTTGTCTAATGAGTAGTGTTGAAGGATCAATACAACACTTGCAGTGTTTCACAATATTCTGTGAATCTACCTGCATTACTCCTGAAGAAAGACATCTTTATTTTCCTCTTACAATGTGATTCAATATGAGAGAAAGGTATTTGGTATTGCAGATGGACCAATAACTGCTGTTTTTCTTGACTAGAATAGAAATTCTGACATGTTAATAGTATGGAAGTGTGTTGCTTGCTTTTTTGTTTGTTTGTTTTTAATTAAGAGTAAGACAAAGAATAAGGCAAAGAGTAACACAGAACAGAAGAAGGTGAAGAAGAAGGGGAAAGGGCAGGGCAGGGCAGGGCAGGGAAGGGAAGGGAAGGGAAGGGAA
>VZZY01010020.1:0-34837 GCA_013400335.1 Eurystomus gularis | reverse complement strand
AAGAGAAGAGAAGAGAAGAGAAGAGAAGAGAAGAGAAGAGAAGAGAAGAGAGGGGAAGAGAAGAGAAGAGAAGAGAAGAGAAGAGAAAAGAGAAGAGAAGAGAAGAGAAGAGAAGAGAAGAGAAGAGAAGAGAAGAGAAGAGAAGAGAAGAGAAGAGAAGAGAAGAGAAGAGAAGAGAAGAGAAGAGAAGAGAAGAGAAGAAATATAACAGACCTCATCCACCTCTTTTCTAAGTCCCAACAGACTAGAAATATTCCTGGGATTAGAAATGCAGAGAACAGTTTTGGCGTGTGATAGTATAGGTTTCTTCATGCTTCTGAAATGAAAACTTGGGAATCTGTATTGTGCCACACGGGTCATTGCAAAGAGGGACTCATGAATGTGGGGTCTGATCACGCAATCCACAGCACATTCCTGGTTTGTTATGTGTGCTCATTGACTCCTTCAACTGACATTGATCCAAGCCATCCCCATTCTATTTTGGTTTCTGTTTTCAAGTGGCACCTAGAGTTAAGGCCATTGTTATGTTGTCTGAATTCAAATTTATTGTAAATTAAAAGAAAAAGATTCACAACTCTTGCTTCTACAAAGAAGGTCTGCAGTTGTATAGCATAAAAATGTAAGAGGTGAAATCATACTGTGCTAAAGATAATTGGAGTTTTTCCATTTGCACCATAACAGCCAGAATGTCACACAGTGGGGACTATGGAAAGCATAAGAGTCACACAAACATTCATGTGTCGGACCACATCACAGAGGAGTATCATAGGGGTCTTTTTCCCTGTAAGATTTGCATGAGCCACCTCTCCTTTCAGCTGTAACTGAAATGCTTTTGTAGCAGCAGCTGCAGCAATTAGTGAGGTGGAGGAGTAATGCTGTAGAAAAGTATTTAATAAATTTTGAGTGTTTGCTGATGGCTTTGCTCTCCACAGAATGGCCTGTTTATTCTCAGGAAAAGGAGTCTGAATCATAGGATTGTAAACATTCCTTTCAATTTTTTAACAGCCTTCCAGGCTCTTCGTTACAATTCAGAACATGAACATCAATAGGAAAGCATGGTTTGGAAGCCCCTCAGACAGATTAATTGGATAGGCATTTGATCACTGATGGCAACCACACTGACTTACAACGGTGATCTTTCCCTGGCTGGAATGATAGCAGACAGCAGAATTTTCAGAACCATTTATATTTCTTCATCAACAAAAAGTATGATATATGTACCCAGTTTATTTATTTATATATAAATGTATATATTTTGAGTAAATGTTTCTATGTTCTGATGTCAGAGGATTGCAAATGGAGTATTAGTAACCATGTGGCAATTGTTTCTGATGTAAAAACTGTAAATCAGTCAGTCATTTTTACCTATATTCACCATAGATCAACCAGCACAATTTTTTCCCCCTGCATTCATCTACCTCTGTATTTCCCTATCACCTAACTTTCTGTCATATCTCTCATATGTTCTGTGCTTTCAACCATGCTTAAGTTGAATGCTTCTTCACACTTTACTGCTTATTTGCCTTACACTCTGAGGTTTATTTACATTTTTCACCTGATGCACTCAGAAATATCTTTTCCCCAATGGAATGAGAGAGCTTAGATTAATTATGTTTGTTGGCCATGCATCTGACATTATTAGCTCTAATTAGCAGATTTGTTTACTCATAAACATAGTTTCCAGGTAGATCATAATTCATATGACTGGCAGTGCATACAGTAGGTCTCATAAATGTTTTATCGTTATACTCAATGTCAGAATAGTTTACTAACACATGAGAACAAATCACTTTCTTCCACTTCATCGCTGTATCACGTTTTACAAACCACTATTTCTTAACACTGATTACAGCATTATGTAATGAAGCTTAGGAGCAAACCCAGGCTACAGTTCTCTCTCCCTGCTCACCTTTTCTGGATTTGCTACACTAACATTCAAGAATTACCGTAAAAGTAAGAACCTTAAACCTTATCTTATCTTTCATGTAATTTTATTTTAAGTAGCATGATGAACAGTGTTGCTTAATGGTTTTTGGATAATTAATCAGTATACGCTAGGCAGAATAATAAGATTGTGAATAACCAGATTAATGTATAGCAGCCAGTAATAGGTAATACGCAAGTACAAATGGGTGCTATTTTCTCGAAGCATAGATTTGTCTGTTATGGGGTTTGGTTCTCTGGCATGGCCCGGCAGCTTTAGGTATACCAGAAATTAAAAAATCACTCCTTAATGGAAATACTAATTATTCAAAACTATGTTCATTGAGTTATATAACTCAATAAAATCTTATTTTCCTAAATATTATGGTACGTGTTAAGCATCAGACATTTTTCTATCCCATGACTGTATAGGTGCTTCGTAGTAAAGATTTTTCACAAACAGCAGCCCAACCTAATTTCATAATAGTGACTCAGATGTAAAAGACGTGACACTGACATCCTTTCTCTAGTCTTGTGTTACATCTGCTCTTATCTTACAGTATATGAATGAGAAAGAAACGGTTAACAAAGTAATAAATAATACTTTAGCTTTGGAACTCATAAGAAAATCCTACTGAGATCTGTCTCTGCTCTGCATCTTTGCTGCAGGTTTGAAGTCACATTGTAATTCCTTTCTTTTCCATAGGTCACTCAATCATTGTAGCACTGGCACAGGTCACTGCAATCAGTGTGTGCAGCTGCTGAACCATGGAAACCCTCATTCATGGTTGTTACTGGCAGCCCTGCAACCACTCTTTTTGCACAAACTGAATCTTCACATGCCCTCTTTGGTTCCCAACTCGATCAAAGATTTTGGGAATAGGCAGTTATTGAGCACAGCAGATGCCAGCCTAGAGGTGAGGTGTTATTCGCCTAGTTTTCTGACTTGAACTAGAACAGGCTTCTTAAAAATACAGTTTTATCCAGATGTTCAGTAATTTACCTTTTAATTTCATTGACAAGTCTGCTCTGGAGAGAGCAGTATATATTGACATTTTGCATCTAGTTACTTCCTTATTGATGGCAAGGCCAATTGGCAGATATTATTCCCCTAAGAAATGCTAAGCAAATACTGCAAACCTTATTCATGAACATTTATTTGAACTAAAAAATAATTTTAAAAATTTAAAAAAATTGGCTGTGTCTGTGGCCCCACTGGATTCACTTTCTGCAAATATTCTAGCAACCAATTTTAAAAGGAGGCATGTTCACTAAGGGCCCAGCTGAGCAGCTCATGCATATTCAAGAAAATATTTAAGCATATGCTTAACTTTGAACTTCAAATTGTATTGAGTCTCAGAGGGATTCAATCATGTCCTTAAAATTCTGTTTGTGATTACTTACGTCAAGAAATTTACCATATTGTGTCCTGAGGTAAGACCGTATGCATTGACTGCTATCCAAGATCAGCTGATGCATGATAACTTTGATGATCAGATCACTTGTGGTCTTGATAAATTCTTTGCATTAGTGTAAATTTGTCTCTTGAGGCTTTTTAGGGTAGCTATTGCTTAAAAACTTGACATCAAGCTGTTAATGTGCTTTACCTTTAATCCACTTCTGAAGTGTATGGTTATTCCTCACAAATGAGGGATGAGAACATCTCAGAGTTTTATGAGTAGAAGAGCAACTGAAGCGTAGCTATGTCAAACTATATTCCAAAACAGAAAAGCCCTTGTGCCTGGACTTTTTTTCTGTCTAGCTTCATTGATAGACAGTGTAGTCTATGTAGCATAGTCATCTGGGGATTTCTATTTCTTTCCTTTGGCTAGAAGCAGAAAATATGAAGAACATATCTTCTTAATTTAGTTCAAATAGGGTGAATCTGAGCCTTAATCTTATAACATGGATTAGGAAAGGTATTTGGTTAGGGACTATACTTTGACATATTTTATTCTTATTGTCATTAAATATATATTCCTTGACTTTTAGCAATCACTTAAAATCCTAAAAAAATTTTGTGACACTTGCAAATGGAATAAATATCTGCAGGCATAAATAAATGTTTTGTTTTCTACAAAACAGGAATGTAACTGCTTCGTAAGAGGTAATTTATTTGTTTTTTTTATAATGACCATCAAACTTGATTTTTTGTTCAGCAGAAGTTACCTAAAACATTATCCAATATGTCTGTCTGATGATGATATGATGAACTCTGCTATTCCCCATTTTTATTATGTTTGTACTATCCACCCTTATATTGTGTTCTATGTTGACTTTGATACTTTGCTACAATATGAGGATTTCACCATTGGCTTACAACTCTTTAAAATTGCTAGACAACTTAATTAATCTTCAGCTGTTATAATAAACACTTGATAATGATCTTTCCTTAATTACTCAATTTATAGTTCCACTCCCTCTCTTTTGAATTTCCTTCTTGTGATTATCTGTTTTCCCTCAATGGACTTTACAGAAAGCAGAGAAGAAAACATTGCTTCCTCCCACATTGGAGTTTTGATGAATTACTGCTTTTCTATTCACCTGTTTGGGGTATATGGATTGGGATGAGTTTTTTCTTCATATATGTGCATTTCTTAAGTGAGTGCAGGCAGTGGCTGTCAAAAAAAAGGCCACACAAAATGGATGGCTCAGATCAGTTAGAATCTCCAAGTATTCCAGTAATAATGCTAATTTTTTTTTAAAGTTGTTTGTGTACATCAGCATTGTTGTTTCTACTGCAGCTAGTCAATAAAATAGTATTGCTTTCAAGATTTAATTTTAATATGTTTCAGTGTTCTGCAGAAAACATAGAAAAAGGCCATCATGCAAAACTTGAAGTTTAGATATCCATTCTCCCTGCTTAAAAATACAAATTCCAATAATGAACTCAAAGGAAACCTGAAAATCTAGCTATCCATTAAAGCAGTTTCTTTAGCGGCATGAACTAATGGCAAGTCCTTTAGCAGTTTCATTTAGTGGTGTTTGCACTTCTTTCTCCTATAGTCATGTGAAAATGGGAAATGTTAGATCATGGTGACAAGTTGTCGATTAAAGTTAAATGTTGCTAGCAAATGCCATTGAGTGCCCTAATTAAAACTACTACAGCCCTTTTAAAAGTTAACAATATCTGTCCTTAGAAGTGTATGTTAATAACCCTTAATATAGAAAAAAATAGAAGAAAGTGTAAAACTGTGCTTTAAATACTCACACTCCTGTATGGCCATAAAATCTCGTAGAAATAATTTGAAAATATAATAAGTAATTTGGAATAGATAAAGCATATTTTACAATGAATTATATTCTTTTTCTTTAAACTGGTATGGACAGTATGGTTTACAAGGGATCTGTTTCTGCCCTTTGTTGCATAGACAGCCAAGCAAATGTGGAAAGCGAGTCAGTAGTTTTGGACAGCTTGGGAAACAGTGTTCTGTGTGAGGGGTCCACATACTTCAGTGATTCTGCCTAGAATGGTCCCAAAGGAATGTCCCCACATTTTTATTGGAACAATCATCTGCAAGCTTTTAAGGTAGAGAGGTGACTGACTTAGAGAAGAGATTTCCCTTTCCCTACAACCCCAAATTCAGTGGTAGTCTTTATTCTGCCTAAAGGGAGGGAAATGAATGTTTAAATTAGTACAAGACTCTTCTCTAATAGGACACATTAAGCCTAAATCTTAGTTGTATAGAGGCTGAAATCTATCCATCATGGCAGCACTGGCATACTTTCTTTCTGAAGACAATTTTTTTTTTTTTCTTACAAAAGCAAAAGCCTAACAATTTGGGAAATCTGAGTCCATCATGCACAGTTGGTAGTGGTCTTTCAGAGCAGTTTGGTGATTTTTAGACATGCTTTTAAGCCATCCTACCAGTTGCTTCATTCTAGAGTTGATTAATGACATGCTTGAAATACTCATCCTGTTCCTCTAATCCCCAAGGAAAAATTGGGTAGGGGATCTGGCAGGGGGAAAATGCATTGGAAAGGATTGTCCTTTAAATTACATTACCTATGGATAGTGAAATATTTGTGAGGTTGATTGTATGTGGAAAGTGTGATCCTCAGTTGACTCATTAATTAAGGTATAATGAACTTTGAAGTACTTGAATAGTCATTTTTGTTATTTAAATGTTTACTTGTGTGTTACCATGGGATTCTTGAAATACAACATCCCACATAAACTAGCAAGACATGTAAGAGAGAACATCAAATAGGATAAGACTTCACTGATGCAATATACTGAGTAAGGTGACAACAGTCTTCTGTATTCATGGTGCAGATAGCACCTAAAATAAAACCTGGGAGGTGGAGCTTCCAGGTCTTTCTGAAATGATAAATCTTCATGAAGCTCCTGCCTTACACTGGTGCATACCCCAGGCTCCAAGCTCACATCTCTACCAGCAATGTTAACTTCCTGTTGGAAAGAAAAACAGATCATCCATACTTCCCTGGAAAGATTTTGTCTGCTGCAAAAAAACATTGTACCCAGATTACGTAATTCAAATCTTACTTGTTCAGCATTGGTATCTGGAACAAGCTTTAGGGAGCCTTATAAGGAAATTTTCCTGAGGCAATCTAAGCAGGGGAGTTCTCTGTTGGGTAGAAGGCTGAAGGGGAAAAGAACTGGAGAGGTTGAACATATTTGTTGAATGTACTTGAAGAATAAACACCTAACTTTTTATTCAGTTTTACTCCCAGCTTGGTGTTGGTTTTATTTTGATAATCAGTTGTTTGCTTCTGTCAATATGTATTGCCTTCTATTTGTGCAATTGGTATAATTACATAATTAGCGTAAATAGATGCAATCATCATTAGTTTGTTTTGGGTTCTGAGAAACTTTATGGAAATTACATAACATACACTCAGTGATAGCTAAAATACTGCAATGTGATAGTGTTGACCTTTTTTCTTAAAATTACATTGTGATTTTTCCACGGCAATGCTTAAAACTGTGCTTGTATTACGTGTTGCAGTACAAGAGCAAGCTAAGTGCACCTCTTGCAAAATAATATCCAGCAACTTCTAGAAGCATGAAATGAGACTTCTAACAACCTCTAAAACATAGGCATAAATACCTGCGCAAAAATATGAAACAGAAATATTCAGACATATTAAAATTCAACACCTCTTTGTTTTTTGCAAGTGTCAGCTTAGTATTGTATTACCATCTGCGTCTTAATGAAACAGAAGGATAGATAAATAGGTAGACGGATAGATAGACAGACAGGTAGATGTCTAAAAGCATAGGGCATTGGAAAGTAGGACTAAAAATCATCATTTGCTTAATGGAAACTCTGCAAATATAAATAGGAGCTTCATTCAGAATAGACCAACTATACTTACTGAACAAATTTTGAATACTGCTGGTTGCATGAAAAATAAAAAGCCCCAG
This sequence comes from Eurystomus gularis, assembly GCA_013400335.1. NCBI lineage: Eukaryota > Metazoa > Chordata > Aves > Coraciiformes > Coraciidae > Eurystomus > Eurystomus gularis. The sequence continues at coordinate 27,525 of VZZY01010020.1, read as the reverse complement.
CTATTCCACGCTAGAACAGGAGAGCTGAAAAAATTAAGGGTATCACAACATCCTGAATTCTTAGGAGTTCTGCCTGGTAGCAAAGAGTTTCATAAACTGCTCTGCTGAGGACATCATCTGAGCCCCAGAGACAAGCAGCTGTTTACTCAGCTGCAAACATCTCTAAGAAGAATGCTTTCTTTCGTTATAATTTCAAGAACCAGCCTGAGGACCTTAGAGTAAAATAATCTATATAATCTATGTTTTCTCTATGTGAGGAAGGGACACAGTAGTGAAAAACTGTGGATAATACTGAGAGGTTTCCTTAGATTTTTTTTCTCATAATTCTGATATTTGGCTGACTGTTGGGAGCAGATTTTTCAAGGAATTATGCATCCAGGCATCTAAAAGGGAGCTGAACTCTGAAACGCTGTGACCACTGGACATTAATATTTGTCTTACAAGATGTTGCATTGCATCTGTTAGATGACAATTTCTATAACTCTAATTCATAGTGAATGTCACTTCCTCATAAGCAGCATCCAATGACATATCCTGCATCACACTTAATACACATGAGGAATTCCATTCACACAGGGAAATTGCTACCTAGCATGTATAGGCATTATAATGTTCACTTTATCTAATAATTCTCATCTATTAGGATATAGGAAAGGATGAAAAACATTTACTTTATTGGTGTTCCTGAATTGTGATTTCTAAACTTGGCACTTTGAAACAGACAAAAGGTCTATAAATCAGTGGGAGTTTTTCTCATTAGCTATTTTAGGTATTAAATAGCTGAGTAAAAATGTAAGTCATTTTCCATTTATATTTTCATTTCCTTTTAAATATTTCTGAGATTGTCTTTCTTCTGATTGAAAATGATTTCTGTATCAGACGCATCAGAGTCGCATTTCAAGAATAGCATAATTAAAGGCAAAGTTCTATCACAGGTTGCAAGATATTCATGGTACCATGGAGAGAAAAAAAAAGGATTTACCTCCTGTAGATCATAGTTTATTTGAACACTCTGCAATTTTTACCTGTAATTCTGTTAGTACCATGACTTAAGGATTTTGAGATGTGCAACTCTTTCAATTCAGCAAACCTAGATAGGAAGTAATTGTACCATTGAGGAATTATCCTCATATTTTTATGAGCAGGAGTTCCTCAAACCTGCAACACACACACACATCCCTGGAGATAAAAAATTCAATGGTTTTTTTACCCTTTTACATGTGCTTTACATTTCAAAAACATTGGGATTAATTTAAGAATTATGTTGAGATGCTGTGTAATGCTAGCTAGTGTTGTCACTTCTGCAGTGAGGCTCAGCCATGCTCTGTGCTGTTCTCTCAGTTCTGCTGAAAGACTGGGAAGGGTAGCAAATCTTATGAAGAGATTAGTGCTGGCACACTGACTTTTGTTTATGGCTTGAATAGTTCAATTTTTGATATTTAGATCTATTAGGTTATTTCAGTGCATTTATTATTAAGTAGCTAATAAAGGCAATACACTGTAGACAATAGTAATCATGCTAAGCATGTGAACAAGCAGGGTTGCATTTTACACCTCAGATAATATTTTAAACTAGCTCTAAGGAGAGGTGATTTATGGTCACCCTCCATTCTCACATAACAGGTGTATAACTCCCACTCATTTCTAAGTTAAGCTACAGAGAAAAGTAAAGGATGATTTTCAATGGCAGAGGTCAGTGCATTAAAAATTAAGGTCTCTTTTCTTCATATAGCTCATAAGGAAATATCCTGATCACTGTTTTATTTCTTGGAATTGTTAATTTTAGCTTTATTTGCTGCAGACACCAGCCAGCCTGGTCATCCAGCCTGCTGCTGGGCTGTGGTTTCCCTCTTTGCCCTCTAAGAACAAAGAATGACACATAGACTTCTTCATCCTTCCAAGCACTGTCAGACTCTCTCTGATCACCATCTGAGCAGGGAGAAAAGCGGATCATAGCCCACCTCAGTTGTGACTTTGGCCTTGCCTTAAATACTGAAACGCAAAATGCAGGAAATAGCATGTTGTTTATTCATGTCTTCTGTGATGCCAAGAAACCAACTGGCTACAACTGCCTTGAAAAAAATTGGTGACATGCATACTTATTTCTGTGTTTTAACTTTCAAGTGATTCATAGTGATTAAAATTTTACTCAGAATCATCCAAAGTTAAGTATTATCTTATTACTACAGTTCAGCCTCTCCCTCCCAGCCTTTCCCTTACCACATGTATTGAGGCCTGATCCTGCTCTGGGGTTCTATACGAGTGTGTGGTGTGTCCTTTTGTGTCTACCTGTCCTCAATTAATCACCACGACGTTCTTGTGCCTAGGAAGCAGTCATTGTCAAAAAACAGCTTGCAGGTGCAGGTCTGGTTTTCTTTTTTCTCTGCTCAGCAGCACAAGGCTCTACAAACAAGATTTTTAAAGGCACTGTGACATCTATCTCCCACTGATTTTGATGAGAGTAAAATGTCTAAATACCTTGAAGAATCTTGTTATAAATGACTTAGCAAAATCCAATTTTCCAAAGTGACTTAAGCAGACTTAGGAGCCTGAGAACTCAGACACACAATTAGGTTACTACTCCTTAACATGTTACCATTCATCAGCTTAGCTTGAACTTCAATCATTTCAGGCTAGGCTAAATAAAATTATCTTATGTTAGCCACTGGCTAAGACTGAGTGCACAAACATTTAAAATTGCTCAGATAATTCAGTATATCTTGCTAAATCATAGTAATGTGGCAATGTTCCTGGATGATTTTTCTATTTGAAAATCAATGGGATTTGGAACTTTGATAGAATAATTATTTTCTATGGTGTTACATTTTATGCTGTGTCAACTTTTTATCATTTACAGTCCCTGTCTTTGCTCAAACCCTTTGGCAGAAGGTGGCAGACTATCCCCTTCACTATGTTACAGCAAATGTTCCTATGAGGCAACTGTGTTCACACCAAGAGTTACAGCACCCGTAGCTCATTCCTACATGTATTATGTGTCATAACGTTAAAGTTCGTAATTAATTTGTGCACAGATGTGTTGGGTATCTAAAGCTATTTCTATCATGAATAACAACTTATAAGCCAGCTTTACATTAACTGCAGTGGTAACAATGAAACTGTGACAATGTAATGTTCACTGTGAGCTAACTGCATAAATATTTACCCAGCTCGTCAAACAGATGCATTTCATTTTATAATAGGTACAGTAAAAGTACTTCCCAAGCTGGCAAATTAAAGGTTGATGTAAGAACAAAAAAATAGCCACAGCAGAGATCCACGTAGTCTGGCATCTTACTTCCACCCATGACTTGGAGCAGTGTCTGTGAAAGAGTGTCAGAGTATAGCCAACATGTTGTGATATCTCCCCTGGGATATTCTCCTAAATAGCAACAATCTGAGTCCCAGAGACTTCTAGTTCCACTAGTTGTATCTTTGTTTTTAATAGTCTTTGTAAGATATTTCATACAAGAATTCGCCTGGTCAGTTTTTGATCTAGTGTCACCTTCTGCATGCACATTGTGATGCAGCAATGAATTATTGGCATTCTGTCTGGAAAAAATAAATCTGATTCTGTTTATTTTGACCTGTCTAGAATATATTTTATATTCTCCAGCACTTTACCTTTAACAGTCAGGACGTAACTGTCTTTCCTCAAGGTCACAGAGAAAGGCTGTGGTGGAGAAAAGGTCTGAATGTGTTTTCCTGATTTCTGTCTTGTGACATAGCCAGAGAACCAGCCTTCTCTTGTATATATCAATTTAAACTATTTGGAATTCAGATGAGTTTGCCTTACTGCATTCCTAATTTGAATCAAGCTGGCTGGCATTGAATACTTCTTTGCTACTGCAGTATAGATAAGATATAATATTATGAAGGAAACATTGCAGTGAGGGCACTTCAATGTTCCAGAACACCTCTCATACATCAGGAGCCCAGGTGTTCCTGTTCGGCTTGTATATATATTTAATGAGTATTTTTTATTTTGTGTTATTGCACAGTAAACACCTTAAGTATGTGGGTGTGTTGTGCCAGTTCAGCCATCATCATTTTATGCTGCCATCAGTTGCCTGATTGCACAGGCCAATGCTGAACTCAGCAACATCCCATCCCCTCAGAAGTCTTCTTTCAAACAGTCCTGCCATGGGTTCCTGTGGGCCCAGCTCCTCTGCTGCCCACTGTGGTGCCAGCATCACCTGCTGGACACAATGGACAGAGATGGCTCCCTCAGTGGCGCTTCACATGGAAGGACCCCACTGAGAGAGCTCAGCAAGATGCAACCAGACCCAAGAGAAGCCACACCCAACAGGAAGCTCCTCCGACTAATCAGCTCCTGGTTGATATAATCCTGGCCTTGCCCACCACCTAACCAGGACCACCTCAGTGAGGACCATGCCACAAAGACACAGGTGGGCCCGGTTCTGCCTCTGGAACATGAAGCCAATAGGAAAAAACAAAACTTTCTGCTGGGTTGTGACTCATTCACAGGTCAACTCCAAACTGGACCCCACAACTTGGGCCCCAGCACTTCAGGGTGCTATTTCTCCAGAGAGTAACCCTGTCCTATTGATTACCAGTAACATCTTTCAGCTATGCTGCAAAAACCCTTGTGAATAATTCTCTTATATGTTTAGTTCTCATAGGGAAATACAAGGATTATTACATTCCTATGTTGTGTGCAACATTCATCCAAATCTAGCTTAGTTCCCTTAAGTGAAGAAAATAGCTCTTTTTTAAATTTGTTTCTTAGAACTTGTGATCACTTTTAAACCTTTCGTGCTACGGGTAAAGGTAATAAGTATTTTTTCTTTCCAAGTTTGCCCCCTTAGATAAAATGTACAAGTTCATTCCATTTCTGGTTCCTGGCACCTTCTGCTCTGACGAACTGTTATCTGCAACTTTAGCGTCATTTCAGGGAGCTGACAGCTCCTTCCCCAGGACAAGATTTGGCCATTAAACTTTATTCAAGTAACAACCTGTTTTTTCCAAGATGACTTGTTCCAACTCACTTATATCTCTTTACATTTCTGTAGATTTATTCTTTATTGATAGGCTGAGGTGACCTGTAAATTCAGTAATGCACACAACATGTTAGGAGGAAAACTGTTTTTCTGTATGTGGCGTCTTTTCATAAATCAGACTGTAATTGCCTCTTACTCCAGTGTCTTTTATTATCCCTAGTTTTCCATCAGCTGAAATAATTCTCATACAGTTTTACATAAAGCTATTTCTTAGCAATTGGTTTATAATGATGTTGTTGCAGAAATAATTTCTCCATATTTTTTTTTCTCTTGACTTTTAAGGAAGACAAACAACAGCAATCAATGAAAGATTTTTGTTCTATTTTGCTTTCAGTATTTTTTTACATCTAATGGAGAAAAGAACATTTAAAGGGAAAATGTAACAAGCCAAAACCACAGTCCTAATATATGCACATAAAGGCAAAGTGCTGTATAAAGGCTGTACCTTGTACTCAAAAGAAGACAATGGAAATTCTTAAAAGAAAGGGCACAGAAGGATTTGCCTAAATGATACAGTTTTGTGTATTGCTAATACTCCTAATAGCATCTCATACACTGAAGCTGCAGCTGTAAATAATTTGAACATATTTCCTCCCTTCATGCAGTCAGAAATGATGCACGGGTACTTTTGTTAACCAGGTACACACATTTCTCCCAATAATTATTTTTAAAAGTTAAAATCTCATTCCAGAGTGTTGTGGCAAAATTTTGAGTAATTCCTGGCAATATTCCAAACCAACATGTGTGATTTAGTTTTGTGTAGAAGAAGCGTTAGTACTACTAGATATTATCAGCAAATATCAAACTCTTCATTACAAATGCTTCTGATACATTACCTGTTAAAGAGATAGACCTGCTTACTCTGACAGTTTTTTAAACGGAATCTACTTTTTCCTTCCATTCATCGATCTTCGAGTTTTGACAAATGCTGTCTTTCCATGAAGGCTTCAAGAGCTGAGATGACCTTGCCAAAGATCAAGAGGTGTGACTGGAAGAATTATAATTTCTTGGAAGACGATTTATGCCATTACTGTATAAAAGAGTACTTGTTCTGTAGTGATTGATGACAACACTGGCAGAATTGACTGATCATTAGAAATATTTATATGGCAGGTCCTTTAATGTGGTAGTAGATGTGAAGGAAAGATTAAATGCATATCAAAAAGACAACAGTTTCTCTGTGTATGAAATCAGAGCTTGTAGTTATTTTGCAATAGCTTTAATTGCTTTCTTCATGTTTGTCTTGTTTCACAGACACAAATGTATCATGATTGCCTCCAAAATGACTTGTAGACCCCACAAAACTAATAGTGCAGAAGATGCCTTTCACATATTTCAAAAGCAGTTAAGCTTCAATTTTGCAATTAATATTAAATCACTGATTATAAAAATATTCTTAAGTACAGAGCATATTGATAAAGATATATTAAGAAAGATAAATATATTGTTGGTCACTTATTTCTCAAGGTTGGTAAGACAAATGGACTTCAAGATTAGAGTATACATGCTTTGTTATTCATGGCTCTGTCCTGTTTTTAGACATTGGAGTTTTCTACTGCATTATTTACCAGGTTGTGCTGCTACATTAACAAATAGCCTTTAATAAGTGATATACTAGTATTTCAGTTATTTACAGTCATTAAAAATACATGGTCATTAAGGTGGTAATTTAAATACAAGTAGACCTGGCATTATTCTCAGTTTCACCTTCATTACATATGTCCATTAAAAAGAGTGATTCAGTAGAACTGCTCTTAATTTACTTAGGTTCAAGTGAAAGTAAAATCTCTTAGCCAGCTGTTGTATATAGTAGCTGAAGACATACACTCAAACCCTCACTATGTATTTATGTATAGTGAGAGTTCATATATAGTATGAGTAGAATTATCACAGATTGACAGAGTACATTAAGTATGTCTATTTTATGAGAAATTTATTCAATAAAAGTACATTTAATTGATTTAAACTTCCTCTTCTTTCTTTGTATTGCAGCATTATGAAAATTTTTACTTATACTAAAATAAATAATATGAAGTTTCTGAGCAATGGAAGAGGTTGCTCAGAGAGGTTGTGGAGAGTCCATCCTTGGAGATATTTAAGAGGTATCTGGACATAGTCCTGAGCAGCTGGCTGTAGGGGGCCCTGTATGAGCAGGGGGGTTAGACCAGGTGACCTACAGCTGTTCTGTGGTTCTATGCTTCTGTGAAACCAGCCTCTGAATCTTCTCCGTATATAATGCCGTCTTGCAGATCTGATAATAGGTTGCATGTAGCACAAAATACAAAATAGTAAGTGCTCATTAAGATGTACTCATTCCATTGTTTTTACGTACTGAAGAATAAGCCACGTTTCTCAGGTTTTATCTTAGCATATTTACATACAGCAGTAATCGCCAGAACAGCTAGCTATTTTAGCTCATCAGGTGAAATGTATTAAAGCTACTTATAGTATATATCTAAATTTATCAATCCTTCCCTTCATGTGACATTTTATGGGAGTTAATTATTAGTTGCTTTTAATTATACTTCATGGCCTTTGTCCTGGAGACTATCCAAAGAGTAGATCATTATGGTATGCAATTTAGTGAAACAGTTTCCAGGCATTATGCCATCCTCAAGATCATGTGAAACAATTGTTATTAAAATCAGCAAAATATTACTATGCATATTTAGATTACAGATAATAGGAGAGAAATGGTTGACATTATTCCATGGAGTGCTATTAATCTGATGAAAGTTTGGTTTAGATTTTACTGTGTCTTAACCACTTCAAAATTAAGAGCATGAGAACAGGAGTGTGTCACTTCTGTTGCTCCATTTGCTGGCAGAAAGCACAATGGTTTCTTATCTTTCTGAATCTTTTTAAAGTTCTTGTGTAGGTGTAAAAAAGCTCTCCCCACTGCTTTGGAAGCAGCTGTTAAGCAGGATTTGCCCTCAGAACAACACTAGTTCTCAGCTGAGTGATTCAAAGAGTTGAGGTGAAATGAAACTGGCACAGGTTCTCATACAGGCCAGTGACATCCATGAGGGACTACTGGAAAAGCTAGGTAAATCCTTAAGCTGCTCAACCATGCTGAAATCCTTGGTTAACTGTTGTTAACAGTGCAGGGCTACCGTGCCTATATTATAACATTTGGTGTTGAAGGCACCTTGCAAATGCAATCAAATATATACAAAGGCACTAAATGTCTATGTAGATACAGACAGATATAATTATAGGTTAATTTAAGCCTCTCAGGAACCATTTATGACTTTACAACAATGTTTTTATAAGTATTTTTAAATGTTTTTACTTGAAGAAGCAGCCTTGCAAAAAAACTAGAAAAACTGACTCAGAGGTTGATCCCACAAAGACTTGCTGAGTGAATAATTTTAGTTTCCTGAATTGTCCCATTGTTGGCTTTGCACAGATTTGTGCTGTAATGGAAAGTGTTCTAATACTTTTAATGCTGTTAAAATGCAACTGAAGACTAAGTTATAAAAAAAAATTTAAGAACAATTACCCAGGATTTCCAAAACGGCATCTTACATATTAATGAGCTACCTGAGGTCTGCTATATATTCCACTTCAATGAAATGCATCAGCTCAAGACCTTTCTGATGAACCAGAAGAAATAATTACTTGGAATTCACAAGGAAGCTGATTCTGGGGGAAAAAAAAAATCTGTTCCAGAAAACTGTTTAGAACTAGTGAAATGTGCAGATATCAGCTAAGCCAACATATTGTCAGACATATAAAGTAAACAAATTGGAAATACCATCAACACAAATGGAAAAGTTTTCAATAAAATTATAGGTATAAGCACATGTATAGTTAAAAGCTCTGTAGGACAGGAATATACCATAAGAATCCGAGTAGAAGTTTTATTGTAAGAAAAGCTAAAATTTTTTGCTCATGTTAAAGTGCGTTCAGTGTAACTAGTAGTAGGAACAAAATACTCTTGTTTGACTTGTGCAGTACTCCAATATACTGCATCTTAATCAATATATAAAAAATAAGACAATTTTATAGAGTTGTATCAGTGAAACACATTTTAATATAAACACAAAAGACCTACGTTCTAATGAATAAGGTTGTATCCACCAAGGTCTATCACTTAAACCAAGCACCTCTGGTTCTATTTGTGTAAGTATGTGGCTTAAAAACTTTAACAGACTTTTTTTTACTCATTTCTTACTAAATTTTAGCTGAGATTTAAAAATGTCTGCCATTGTTCTTATATTTTCAGAAAATAATCTCAACAAAATAGACACTATTTTTTCTTTCAGAATCAAAACCAAAAATGGGCTTCATAGTAGTCCTTTAATATAGCAACCCTGAGCCTGAATTTAGCCAGCATTGTTCTTTGCGACTTGGCATTTTGTTATTCATGCTAACTTTTTAAAAGATTTGGCATTTTATTTATTACGCAATTAATGTTTTAAGAGTTATAACTGTTCAGCTTCTCCCTTTAGAACTGCTGTATTTTTTCACAGATTTTTGCCTCAGAGCTTTACTTCATTCAACCATTCTAAGCCAAATTTTCAAACTTAAAAGCTGACTTCACACTCAGGCATTTCACCTGTTAGAAAATTATCTGGATTTATCAAAGTAGTTAAGCATGGTCTTAAACCATTCCTACTCAACTAAATACATATGGAGGGGTCTCTGTTTGCTTTTCTGTTTTAAATCCAAACCAGCATTTTACACTAACAAGCCCATGAGAGAAACAGCACGGTGGTAGATTCTCAGTTACTGTTATTCTGCCCTTTGTTTTTTAGTGATCTAGACATGGATCTCAGAGGCTTCTCTCTTTTGGTTTGACAGTATCTCACCTTTTTGCTTTATTTGTCTCTTTTGTCTATTCTATTTCCTGTTTTTGAATCTTTATACACATTTTTCAGAATATGTGATTTTCAGGACAGGATGGTTTCCCAGCAATTTTCATCTGCTGCTAAAAGATGATTCACGTTTTTTCCTCAGTTTAGTAGCAGCTAAAGATTTCTGAATCTTTTTGCACCCAACACATTTCACAGTGAATATAATGTGGATTTAGATCCATACTACTGAGTAACATCTTTCTAAACTGAAAACCAGCTAATCAGAGCTAGTCTTATGATTTCAATATTACAAAGAACGGTTCTTACAAACTCAGGTCATTGTCCTAAGGGTTCATGATACTTTAAACTAATAGGTTTTTCTTAATTATAAACATCCTTTCATGAGCAGAATCTCATTTGTGTTAGTAGTCAAATGTTGATTTTAATTTGGAAAGTTCATTGCAAACAAGTTGTGTTCTCTTGATTTAGGTAATTATACTCACTTAGTGAGTTAATGGCAAGTACTGCTCAGGCTTTTTAAAAACCTAGCTCTCTGTAGAACAGTTATTAAAAGGAGTGGATAGTATGCTGTTCTCTTTGATCACTTTAATGAACCTCAGTGTTTTTATTGTCTATTCACTTATATGCAAAGTGTAGTGTAACTGTGTATTAGATACTAATTAGATTTTATTTAAGAAAAAAATAGCATAAAAGCAACCGACGTCATAGTCAAGATTTTGAACAATACTGTTTCTAATGCTTATCAAAGACCAAGACAAATCCCTTTTAATTACTTTTAAAATGTATAAGCCTTATTGAAGGGTTTTACTTTTGGTTGTTTTTATGTTTATAAGGACTTAGGTTTTGTCAAAAAGACGAATTAGAGTGTGGCCAGTTGTCACAACCTTTGCCAGGCCACGGACAGCAACAGAAAGGGGGAAACACTGTGACAACAGCATGCAATTTTTATCTCCCTGTTGGTCTCAGTTGCAACATTTACATTTACATTTCCTGAAGCAAAAGTAAGAGCATTCTAATAAATCTCACAGGCAATGAATGGCCAGTGGCTACAAGTAAGGACTGCAGGTGTTGAATCATATTATACTTAGATGGGTCATATTTTGATAATCCTTTACCGCTTTTATTGTGTATGTTCATGGGACATAACATTGTAATATACATGAGGTAAAATGCTCTCATTGAAATTCTGTTCTCAGTGCAGGACCATTATTTCCAACAGTGATTCAAGTGGTAGCATAAGGCGGGAGATATGTTTGCTGCTGTATTAGCTAAACTGTCCTTGGTGCAGTCTCTAACATGACCAGGTATTCAGGAGGTGGGGGAGATAACTGAAGAGTAATCTTCAATCCAAAGAAGAAAGATACAGAGGCATAACTAAAAACCACACACAAAAGAAAAAGGTATGTGAAACAGCTTCTTATGCAGGGAAATTATGCACGAAAGTACCCCATCTGATTTGAAACTGTGAGATAAAAGAAGAAAGATCATAAGAATGGGCTGCGTAAATCAATAGAAATCATGGAGGCAACCTAAATAGCACCCAAACCCTAGTGAGAATAAAAGCATGGAAAAGAGTACATGTTTTTTAGGTGAAACAGAAATCTTATGGACTTATATTTAACCTCAATTGTAAATAAGTATGTATTTATCTGTATTTTAAATTAAATCTGAAGTTTCTCTTTTAAGACAACTGTTCCCATTCCTTTATGAAATTCACAGTCAAATGTGATTTTTTAATATGCACTAGAAGCTAGTAGTGTATAGTAACAGTTTGGTTTCTTGGAATAAGCTCATTGACTACTGGAGGGAAAAGTTGAGACTCATATTTAGTCTTAGAAACAGGAGAGAGATGAGGAATTAGGGTTAATTTTCAACTTTGTGTAGCTCTAGCTTTTCATCACTCCAAATCCTTAATGCCGTTTAGCCCTTGCAAAGAGTCTTCCACTTAAATACAGGCAATAGCATTACCAATGCTAACAACTGCCTGCATGGTAATGAGATCCTGAAATGAAAGGTACTCTGTACAAAGGAAATCAATTATTATCTTCAAATGCTAAAGCTACAAGGAGTTAATGTCATTCAGAATAGTATTAATTTCTGCCTAGATTTCCCTTTAGACTTGTTGACTGAAGCATGCTGTGCAGTGGCTACTTCCCAGCTTCCTGCAGCCAGAAGCAGTGCTGCAGATCCAGGGATGTGAGGTAGCCAAATACCATCAGCTGTGGCTGTGCCCCATCCCCAGGGTATTTTTCAATAACCTGGAACAATGCATATGAGTGTTACAGAGATGCAATCCCTTTGTGTGTTGCTTATTGATCTTTTTCTATTTTGTGCTTGTCCACTGGTAATTTCAGAACTTTCTTCAGCAAATGATTTGAATAAGCTGAGGGCACAGGTGTTAGTTAGATGTATTAATCTGAGAAGCAATTGCTTTGGTTTCTGCACTAACATTAGTAGGAATAATGTTCCAAGTCAAACAAAAACCTCTAATAAAGTTCTATGTGGCTTTAACAAACATACCTTTTTTTTTCCTTTTCACATATGCAGAAACTTTGCTTAACTGAAGACATCATTTTATTAATTGATGTCATGTCAGCAATTGTACCCAAAGGTTTTAGAAAGAGGGCAGTAGATAGGTGTTGGAAGTGACACTTTGCTCTCATTAGCCCTATGAGACTGCTGAATCGCAGAATAGGTCATCTGCTGGTGAAGCTCCTGCCTCATAACCTTGACTTAGGGCCAAATGATCACATAGTTATAGATTTCATGTTGCCTTTTTTGGTCCTTCCACTGACTCCTCTACATGAAAACAGAAATTTTGCAGAGAAATCTGTTCCATTCATATCTACAGCTTTCTGTTCCCATGCAGTGCTCACTGCACTTAAGGTTTCCTTCACTTATTGCCTTACTTAATGCCGCTGGATTCAGTGGAACATTCTCCATAGGTTGGTGTGGATTTTGATCACATGAACAGAGGTCAGTTTGTTACCAAGAATCATAATAGTGTATATCGATATCTAGAAAGCCTTCCTAGAACTGCATATACACCAAATGCAATTTTTCTAAAGAATTCTTCTTTTGTCTATTGCTCCTAGTCTCACACATGTTTATGGTCCTTTCCTACAAATCTTTGCAATGGGGTTCTGTCCACTCAGGTGCTGAGCAACGTCTAGTCCATACACCTCCCAAAGCTGACACATAAACAGCAAAGGGAAAATGGGAAGCAAGAAGAGGCAGAGGACAGCAGCAGCTGGAGGAGGGAATGAAGCTAGCAGCACTCTGGGTGCAGCAGCAAGTCATGCAGAATCTGAATGCTTTATCTTCTCTGGCACTTCCAGTTCTGACTTGCTAGCTGCTCTCCTAAATTTCCCCAAGATTCATCAGACAAGATGCACTGTGAACTACTTGACTGCAATCTGGGGAATCCATAACTGGAGTGCATACTCAGTTTAGTGCAGTCAGCTCTCAGGATCCATCCCTCCTCTTAGCACATTGTTGACAAACAAAGTTGTTACTCTGTCACGTCTAGTATGCCAACATGGCATTAATTCTGTCTAACCTTCAGAAATTAGAAAAGGTAGCAATTATACCCTTAAAAAGTCACTTCTGAATTGACTAATTAATCATTTATTGCCCATGGCACTAATAAGTCATTAGTTGTGTAGTAGTTCATTATAAAGTGCAATATGTAGAAGGGCTCATTTATGCAACTCCTTGCTGAATGTTGATTAGGTTATTTATAGATAATACATGCTTGTTATGATCAATTATGACTTAGATCATTGTGAATGTGTTTTTTCTGTTGAAATGTGACAAGGTAAAGAGTCATTTAAAGGATCTTTACAATGAAAGTATTGTAAAAGAAGCTGTTAATACAATATCTCTTCAGTACTATATCCTCCATAGAAAGGGATCTTTTGTCTTGCTACATTGAAATCTGTTCCCATTTGCTCTTTAGTTTTGTTTTTCAGTTGTTGTTCTGTCTACTTGAGTTATTCATGCTTCCTGAAGAACTCTGCAATATAAGAACTAAAGTAAAATACATGTTGTAAACAGACTTTAATGCATGAAGGCAGTTAAGTAGCATTATTCCAGTTTTATATGCTAATGTTCTAAAGACTTCAAAAATACAATACGAAGTCAAAGCTATTGGATATATTAACCTGTGTTTTGAAAACACTGTCTGAATTTAAAAGAGGCATAATTACCCCAAAGAAAGAGAGGGAGAGAGAAAAAAATATGGTAGCAGGAATATGTGTCAATGTTTGCCAATTTAGAGTCACTGAAGCAATTTTGTAATTGTTCCTTTTTGAATTTTTGCCTCAAGAACAGAATTTACAACCAAGCAATTAAAAAGATGCATTTATCTCTAAGAAGAACGTAAGTAAAATGTAAAAACACATCAGCTCTTCTTTACTTTAAAAAGCCTGCGGTAGATTTTATCCCAGTACACATACACAGAAATCTGATATCCCTACTACATTAGATAATCTCTAAGGATAGAGTTTAGCAGCTCTAGAATAGTTGCTGTGGCTTCAACAAAAAACCCAATCCTGTTAGCTATTTGCAATGGAAAACCTTGCTTGATATATCCTAGCTTCTTGTGGTTGACAGCCTTCCTCACCCAGGCAGCCACAGGGAGGAAAGAAGGGCTGAACGGAGTGGGAGAAAGTGGCAATCTGAAGTTCTCATTCTGGAAGGAAAAAAAAAAAAGAGAGGTGGGGAAGAAACCCCAATTGTTTTGGCAAAGAGCAACTTTGCATATTGGGAAAATATCCAGAAGACAGACAGGAGGAAAAGAGACTGGTCCAGAAATGGGATGCAACACCTCTAAGCAGGGAAACAGATCATGGAGAAACCAAGGATAATATTTGATATATCTTAGAATCATAGAATTATAGAATCATTCAAGTTGGAAGAGACCTCTAGGATCATCAAGTCCAACCTTCATCCCAATGTTTTTGTGACCACTAGACCATGTCCTGAAGTGCCACNCAACACTAGCCTCACTACAACCTCCTTTTAGGTGGTTGTAGAGACCAATGAGGTCTCCTCTCAGCCTCTTCTTCTCAAGGCTAAACAACCCCAGTTCCCTCAAGCACTCCTCATAAGACATGTTTTCCAGACCCTTCACCAGCTTTGTTGACCTTCTCTGGACCCACTCCAGCACTTCAATGTCCTTCTTGTATTGTGGTGCCCAGAACTGGACACAGTACTCAAGGTGCATTCTCACAAGTGCCAAGTATGGGGGCACAATCACCTCCCTGCTCCTGCCGGTCACACCATTTCTAGGCCAGGATGCTGTTGGTCTTTGTAGCCACCTGAGCACACTGCTGGCTTGTGTTCAGCCAGCTGTCAACCAATACCCCCAGGTCATTTTCCACGGGGGCAGCTTTCCAGCCGCATTTCCCCAAGCCTGTAGCATTGCTGGGGGTTGTTATGACCAAAGTGCAGAACCCAGCACTTGGCTTTGTTAAACCTCATACAGTTGGCCTCAGCCCATCGATCCAGTCTACTGGGAGTACTTATTTTCATTCAGTCTTCTCTGTGGTCATGTGAGAACTTTGGTATTTTGAGAGATTTAAGCCACGAGGTAACTGCCTGGGACTTGCTAATATGTATCTGTCCAGCAAAGGAGAGGAGTTTATGGTACCTCTCTTGCAGAAGAAAGAAGGTAAAGTAGATCTGAGGAAAGAATTCCTAGATATACAGAGAGTGTGTTAGCTTTGGATGTTTGCTGTCCTAGGAGAGGGTTTCCAGGATGATATATAACTATGTAAAAAAGGGCTATGTTCTTAAATAAAGCTGGCAGACAGTGAGGGTTCTTTGGCCCTTTTCCACCAAAGTGAGGCTGTATCCAGGGATAGCACCTGCAGAAATAAGGAACTGGGTGTGGTTTTTCTTTTTTCCACAAGTGCAATGCCTCATCATGGACACTCTGGAGAGATCATTCTTGAAGGGTGAAAATTACCTGAGCAAGGTAAGTGAATCAGACAACTACTGCAGATGAGTAAGTCACACTCTAGTAGCCATATTCTCTCTCCTCAAATTAGTGAGGGACCAAACTTCCCTTTATAATATCAGCATTACTTTACAGGAAGTTCCTATATGCCCTGGGACTCTGCTAATACACATTCAGTACAGCTGTTGACAGCTTTCTTTGCTGGTCACATAATGTAAAAGGCCGCAGTTTCTGTGAATCAGTGTCGTACCATTTGTTCAGAGGCATCAAAGCCCTCCATGCCATAGAGGAACTGGCTGGAAATTCTATCGGGGAGAGCTTGCTGCAGCTGGGGTCCAGCAAAGTATTAAACACGTCCTTAGATCTACCCAACAAAACAGAGGGCCTTAAGCATGGAAGAAACCTTTAGCAGCAAAGTAAACCAGGTGAATTTAATCAAGGCAATTAATCACATGTTTACGATATACAAACATTAAAATGACTGCAGTATTAGAACCTGAATTTGTTTCTGAGCAATCCAATAGAACGGAAGTTATAGTTATAATTTGATAATTATGTAGTAGCCAGCCTCAGATTCTCTCTTGCTTGTAGAAATGCTCCTGTGAGCATTTTTGTATGAGTTAATAAAAGAGTGAAGACTTCAATAGTCTGTATATAAAATAACTAAATCAAAAGTATTATTTAAAAATCAAAGGAAAAACGTTTCCTGATCCAGTTAAATTAAACTCAATTGGAACCTATTCAGTCACCTTCATAACTATTTAAAATGGTGATTGTGCAATACTTGCACGATCAAAGTTAATGTAATATTTATGCAATCAAAGTTAATGTTAAGACATATAATGATTTTACAAGATGAACTGTGAATATAAATGAAAAATTAACATAATTATTAAAGATCATAATATTTGCATGGAGAAAAAATATTTTTTTGTAGATGTAATGGTTTGTCTCATTATCTCTAAGAGGATTCCATGTATTATTTATTTTATGAGGCTTCCATATGCCAGCTTATGATTTGACCTTTTTGAGTGATTTTTTGAAACAGCAGCAGTTAAAGAGGGACAGGTTTATTTTTAATAGAATTATATTTAAGTACATGGACGATTCTGTCTTCAGTGGCTCCTACTGATTTCTTGAGTCAAATTCACGTTGGTCATGGACTTGACTTGAACAGAAACACAACAGGCTTCTTAATTGTCCTCTTGCCTTTTAAGTTGGCACATTTTATGGCATTGCCGTGTCTGAGTGAAAAAACGGAGACAAAAACCTGAGGGAGCTGAGGTCCATGGTGGGAATTCCTCTCTCTTCCTCAAAGACAGCAGCCATTAGGGAAGGCCGTGCTCCCCTAGTCAGGGCCTGGCAAATAGCAAACAAAGAAGCAATGCCATTGTGCCCACCTTGTCATACCTGCAGAAAGGGGTAGGCATTTTTCATGTCATTGTCTTCTCTTGCACTCACATGCCAAGGAAATAGAATCAGGCTTTGCTTTGTTTTGAAATACAAGCTGGGGAGAAGCCTTAAAGATGTAACCCTACAAAATCCTAAACTTTGCAAAAATTTTGCATTCTAAAGTTGTACATGAGGTTTAGAATATCAGAATAGTAAGGGTTTGCATTCCTTTGTAAGAAGCTCACAAACTGTTTATCCATTCTCAGTTAGTGACTGTAGAAGAACACATGTAATTTTCCTCATTATTTCTATTAATTATGCTCTAGTTCCTACTCATTGTGTTTTGGATTTGTCCCAAAAGCCTCTTTCTTAAAAATCCCAAATATCCTGCACCTGTGCTAAAATTATTTAGATCTGATGTCTCTCAAAACATCAAAGACAGAGATGGTTGCCTGAGTTGTGGCCCTGACAATTCAGTACAAAAAGGATCTCTGCTCATGATTCTATTGCAGGGACAGAGACAATTATTAGCTGTGGATATTTCTAATCAGGATTTGTGTAGAGCAGAGGTGGCTTTAGGAGTAGAGTAAGTGACAGCCCTCAAAAGTAGTGCCTGTTGAATATACTCCCAATTTTATGTTTAGTTAATGAACCCTTAACAGCTTAGTTTCAATGAAGGTGACCCCATAAATATTGGCATATTTAAACATACATTTTTTATAATAGTAAGGGTGAAATAGGCTTCTTCAGTTCTGTGTAGTTTTTTACATACACTTAACCATGTGCACAGACACAACATAGATTATGTTTCCTCATAATTTGTACCAATAATACTACCAGTAAACCTTCTACACACGCATTTGTAATGCATTTGTATGTATATTACAGTATTATACTGACACCAGCTCTCCTGTGCTCAGACAATAAAAAATAATGAGAGGCTGTTCTATAACCGTATAATTTATGAATACTATAGTTATTTCGGGAGATTCTTTGTCCTCATGCAAATTATTTATTTCGTGCCTACTTACAGTGTACCCTTTGAAATTAAATTGAAATTACAGAATGCCTTAAAGCCTGACTATCATGTACCAGCTGTCTCAGTCAGCTGGCTCGTCAGTCAATACAGACTGCAAATCACAGCTATATTTGACCCGATTGGGAGACTATTTTGGGAATTGTGCCACGGTAATGAACAAGTTGTGCTGAAGAGATCACGCCCTTTGTAACTAGTGACATGAAGACCACAGAACTAACAGCTACACAATGATGACTTCTGTTTTAAAAAAAAAAGTAATGGCCAAAAAAGCTTTTATGAAAAATTTCATAGCCAATCTGCATCCTATTTTTCTCTCCAGACATTCTATCTTACTGTTTTTTCCTTTTCCCTCCCTCTCTCACTTTTTTTCTTCCATACTCTAAAAAAATCACTGCCTTTCCCAGCGGTCTTGAAGCTCTTTCTGTCCAGCCACTGTCCTACAGCATGCCCAGTAGACACTGCTCTGGCTTTCGATGTTGTCTCCCTCCTTGTTTGCTGAAAGCTTCTGGCAAAAAAGGTTGGTTTATTTATTTATTCTTGGGGAAATCATGTGTCACAGGTTGCTGTTGTGTTTCACATCACTGTAGTTTTTTAATATCAGATTAGAACCTTTGAGGGATTTAGGTGTTATTTCCTGTTTTTGACTAATATTACTAAGTACACACTAAGATTCATTCATGTGTGGATCTCTGTTAAGGTCTTTTACCTTAGCCTTACTGGCTTTCACTGGGGGAAATGCATTGGGCAACTTTACAAATGGAAACATAAATCACACCAATGTTTCTTCCACGCGTGCGCACACACACACATACACACATCCTCCCCAGTTAAACTGCTCAATTTATGCCTGGATTGCTAAAATACCCTTTTTCTATAGCCTTGGAATTGACAACGACTGTTACTGTGTCATACTGTATTCTGTATTCTGACTGTTAGGATGCACATAGTCACCCAGACACATATATCCCCAGCTGGTTGCCTCACACTCTCAGCAGACTTTTCCAATATGCGTTTTCATGATTTCATCCATAACCTCAAGGTACGTCCCAGAAGTACCTGCCAACCTGCCTTACTGTTTTCCTTCAAATCACAAATTCTGCCTTTTCTTTGCTGCAATGCTTACACAACCTCTGACAGAACTGTTGTCACTCATACTGACTAATGTTACCTCGTTGTGCCTTTGCAGTCTCTGTCTGCCTGCACTTGCCAATGAGCTGTCTTTAATCTAAATTGCCTCCCTCTGTTCTTCTGTTTGCACAATACCTAGTGCAATGGACACAGGAACCCTGCCTATGCTGCTTTGAGGTTTTATGCTTACAATAAACAAGAATAATAATTTAAAAGTACCTAGTATCTAGATTATCTTGCTAATAAAGGGAACAGAAGGAGGTATTACTGAAACAACACTGCTTTCTCCTTAAATGCTATGGTGGTTCTTTCTTTCCTGGGCTTGCCTGAAGAAAATCTCATTTTACTTTGAAGTAAGTGAATTATTTTCCTTGAGAAGCTTCCCTATAGATAGGATTTACCATAAAAATTACTCTGCTTAAATACTTCTATTTTCAGATTTTAATTCAAAATTTAGAATATTGCTTTAGAGGGAATGAAATATAACATAATACATGCTCTTTGATCTCTGTTTCATCTGGGAGGGAAAGGGGTAGAACAGTATTCACTGTGCAAATGTGCGTGCCTTCCTTATATCAAGAATATCACGCACTGAATCTCTGCTCCACATCTCTCTCGGAAAGCTGCCTGTTCATGGCACTTACCCAAGCTGCTTTCCTCATTGCTGAACTTGAAATGCTCTCTCACCTTGGCATGGTTTCAACTATGTCAGTTAAATCAGAAAGAGGGAAAGTCAGGCCAACAGCAAAAACACCTTTCCTGGAGAGATATGATGCTGACCCAGAAATAACACTGAGCAGCCAGAACATCATTGCTACATGCAATATGTTTTTAATAGAGGAAGAATGATCTAGTGGTATCTGTGCATATTCAGTCACCATTGTGTTTCCTGCTGTCATAGTGTATGCTTACTAGAAAGATTTAAAGAAGGAAAAGGAAAAATAATGTGCAGTATATGAAATGTTCTGCTTGCTATACTGTAATACAGTATAGTGCAACATTTAATCATTGACAAGCATCGTTCTTTTATTATTAATAATCCATATGGAAAGTACATTGCTTGCAGTAGAATTTTTACAGACTTATTTTAACTATGCATTTCCATACAGTTGGGTATACTAATAACAATAATGCTTTCCTCTGCAGAAATGCAAATACTGAAGCACATTATAGTCACAGATTTTACCACAAAGGTTCAGAATAGGTTCAAGAAGTAAAGGGTATGCCTTTATATTAAGGTTTTACTTAAAGTTCTTGAAGTTGGCAACAAACTTCTTTTAGATTTTTTTTTTCCAGATTATTATTCTCATGGTTGTACAAGGTCTCAACATGCATTTCATCTTATCTATTATGTATACAAAGTATGCAGAAATTCCTCCAAATCCTAGATGTAGTAAACATGGAATAAGAAAGACAGGAAATCATCCAATAAGCAAAGACTCATTTTCTTTTGGATCCAGATGGTATTAGACAGTATTTCAAAAGCATGCATTTTTGGTCCATTTTCAGTGATATCAGCTTAGCCATTGAATTGTATAAAACTGCCCATTACTTAGTGATTTTGAAAACCCTACACAAGGTGCAAAGGAACATGGCTTAATTGCCAACTTTGTTGTTTGTATCTCCTAAAAAGCCAACAGCTCAAATTCTTATACTAATAAAAAAGGGCATTTTTCTATTTATTAAATTATTAAGCTACACTAAACTTACATTAAGTCAATGAATATTTGGAGGTTTGATTATTCATGTTGTCCACAGCTAATATAGAAAACAATGTAACCATTAAGTTCTTACAGAAGTCTGAGTGCAAGTCATTTAGGTAAATACATAACAGAATATTCTTGTTCATTTCAGTAAACAGCCAGAAGTGTCAAATGCAAATTCCTTCCTAAAGATTGTTGTTATTTCTTCGTTATTCACAAATGGCAGGACATAGTTAAGATAATAGTGTGTGTTAAAATCATGCTCCACTCATTACACATAATTTTCGTGTAATGTATCCAGCAAGAAAAGAAAATGCTTTAATTTTTCTCTTAAAGCTCCATCTTTGATAGGACAGTGTAACACATTCTAATTGCAATGTGCATAAATTGATAAATATGTTGCTTTGGGATTTTCATATCACCAGCTGAAATGAAATGTGTACCTGTTCTGTATATTCATGCAGTTTAATTTGGACCTGAACAGTAAGAATATATTTAATAGTCTGCTTCAATCATTCTGTGTCGTTATGTATTACAAAAGATCTCAGAATTTGTCAAATACATTCATTAAACATGACACTTGCAAGGACGGAATAGGCTTTTTCTTGTACTAGCTCTCCATTGGGAACAGCATATTTCATGGTGATTTTTTCTTGATGAAGTGATAGCAATGTTGAGCTATTTTAAAATATATTTCCCATTTTTCTACAGTGCTTATAATGATTGGAGATGAATGCAAATGTCACTCCCCGTAAAACTGAAGTTTTAATGAGGAAATTAACTGATTTAGTATTGTTAGTAATAGAGTTTTAAAAGTCTTTAAGATGCTGATTCAAAAAGTCTTCCATTAAAAAGAGTCTATTTAACATACATAGCTCTCATTTTCCTACATGAGATTTCTAAATTGTCTAAGTGTACTCTCTAGAACATTTAGTATTTCACCTTTGAAAAAACCAAAAGACAAAACCCCCACATTTATATAGGCTATGGTTGCAATAATATGGTTACAATAACAAGATTAGTAGATATTTTTATAAGATACACATACATTGGGCCTAGTCCAATTCATGAGTTGTAAAATATTTGCACTTATCATTTTTTTTCTTTATAGTACAGTGTTCACTGTAGGACATTATTAGTGGCCAAAATGCACCAGTGTGGTGAAAGCTTGTTGCATAATCATTAAGAAGTTTGTAATTTCAGAAATCACACCACGAGGGGAGGGAGTACATACTCAGGTGCCTTCATGATGTTCTGTATTGGTTCTGTGTAACATAGAGTATACAGGGTATACAGCCTTCAAAGACTGATTTTGTTTGGTTGGCTGTCGTGCCACCTAATGCCATTTTAGTTGCCAGACCTTATCTGAGAGAAGGAAGATAAATGAGAGAACTATGCATGAATGATGAGAAAAGGAAAATCCACAGGAATATTTCCAACAGATGACATGTTGTCCTCAGAACCTGTGTTTAACTACCACTCTGGGATTGTGCACAACCTGCATCTGTTTAACATCCCTAAAATCTCAACGCTTTCTGGTGGGCATACTGATTCTCCCTGGTAATCAACATACCATTGAGAAATAGCACCCTAGCAAGGCCACCTGACTAACAGAACCAATTCCTGGCTCTTAAGGAATGCGAATCCTTCTATAATAGCTGGCAATTTGGGGTATCTGGAGGCCAAGAGCAATGTTTAACAAAACAGACTAACTTTTTAGGTTTTTTTTCTTACAGTGCAGGCATCTCTTAATTGTACAGGAAAAAACCCAATTATTAATAACTAATGATAAGAACTAATCAAGCAATATATTAATTAATTTCATTCCATTTCCCATGGTAATATCTCCAGCTCGTTTATATTTGATTTACATGAAGTATAAATGAACCTTAAGGGCTGTATTAATTAAATAGAATGAGAAACTCAAAAAAATCAGAAACAACGAAACTAAGTACTTTATAATTACCAGTAAGAAGTGACTTCGTCTCGTCTAATTCATCTCATAATATTAGGTTTCTGTACATTTGGGGCTAGGACACCAAAGTGACAGTTAGGCACATAAATTCAGAATTTGGATCCTTTAATCCTTGCTCTCTTGTGATCTCACTTCTGAGGTATTTTAAGTCCTATGAAGAAAGTTCTGCAGAACCTTTATTTCCAATATTGGGCAAGTCATAAAATTACTGAACGCCTTAGTCTTTAATCCCCCAAAATACTTACACACCAGAAGATCCCCCTGGCTCTCCCACCAGCATGGTGCCATCAGGATGATGGCCATGCTGTCTCCCCCTACCAAGCCCTTCTCATAGGTAGAATATTTTCCTAGTAATTTGGATATCTTGTCTCAAACCTTTGCTTAGCGCAGGCAGGGAGGAGACCCAAACCAAGTCCCCCTACATCTAAGTTAGTCTCTATGCACTGAGCTAAAAAGCAATAGAAGATGGCTCACTTCCAGTTTTTTCTTTTAAAATGCTGGACTTTTTACAGATCAAATAGATTTTTGCAGTGTTTTAAGGATGATCCAACTCATCAACGGTTATAATTAACATAGCATCTAGTCTGTATTTCCACTGGGGCTGATGGCAGACAATTGGCACCAAAACTATTGAAACAAGCCATGTGTATGGTCAGCCACAGGAACATGGATGCCTAAGATGCTTTGCTAATAGGTACTTAAGTGCCAGAGCTGGAGGAGTTTTTTTAGGGTACACAGTTTCCAGTCAGTTGTCAAAATGACATTTGGGATCTAAGATTCTGTACAAATCTTAACCCTAAATCTCTAATCTTAAACTGAATCCATTTTCCCGTGTCACTGTAAGCTTTTTAGGTTTATAAACAGCTAGAAAAGGAAGCAACTGAAGTGTCAATGTGCTACACTCTTGTTCTTTTCCCTCTAAAGCCCATTAAACTCTGTTAAAAATCTCCCTGTGCCAAAAGGAATTGTCAGCCTCAATTAGCACTGCTTCTTTTCTCTTTTAAACCATCATGCCTGCTCGCACTGGATTTAGGTGTTTGCAATAGAGATATACAAAGGAAATTTCTCTGTTTAACTAATTCCCTTGTAGTGCTTTGTACAACTCATTTCTCACTGGAATAAGACAAGACTCCTGGCAGTTGCCATCTCAGGAATACAATGGTTCCATAATATTTCTTCTTGGTCTTGAAAAAGAAACATCCACAACCTTAGTTTTTAGGGCATTCCTAGAATTAAGATTTCTGAAAGTTTTTCACTGTTCCCCTCCACATGGTTTATGGCAGAGGTGGTATGAGAGGGCTATGGGCTGCCACAGTCATGACTTTTATATGGATGTCCTGCCCAGTCATTTGTGAGTGTGTCTTTCAAAATTCATGGAATTCCTGGAGAGGCTCAACGTCCCAGCATTTTTTGAAGATGTGCAGAGGAAGAGAGAAGTCTCTGACAACTGGGCCGTCTGGTCAAAGATTAGAAGCGTGTGCATTCCAGTATTGTGAGAGTTCAAATTAAGCACATGAATTATTAGCTCTGATTAGGTGGTTGGAGTATCATGTATAGCCTATACAGAGAAGGAGTTGCCACTAAGAGCAGTATGTAACTATATAGGTTACAGTCAGATTTTCTGTACATTAAAGTCAGGTGAATACCCTGTCATGACATGACAATATTTTCACACATCATCTTGGAGATTCCTGATACATTAAACTTAAGGGATCTCTTGGGCCCCTTAAGCTCCATGACAAATTGATGTTTTACTTGAATAAATAATTTCAACCATTGTGGTAGTCATAAATTTCCCAGTCATTCTGATAATATGTTTTTTTCTCCAAAAGCAGATAAGTGTTGCTGGATGTATTAATTTTGCTTCCTATTTTGAAGACATATTTGGATGGCATAAGCAGAAGAAAAAAAAATGATTTAGCTATCTTTGTGGTGGGTTCTCACTTGTTTTCCACTGGTACTCAGTGCTTAGATTTTATTGGTATATTAACATCATTACATGCAATTTTTAGCAAGACACTGGGATATCTCCCGGAAGTTAATTTCAGCTTGTATTATTGGCAATCTGTTATGTGTTGGCTAGTTACATTAGTCATATGGTACTGTTTATGTTAAATCATATAACTCTCTTGGAATCACGGAATGTAAAGCAGGACTGCATAACTAACCACAGGCAAACAGCAGTTTACTCTAGATACTTCTGATCATTTTTTAGTAACCAGAATATTTTAACATATTGCAAAATAGATATATAGATGTGCAATTTGCAAACAAGAGTGAAAGAACAGTGATGCAAATAAATACTCAGAAACTTCTACTACTTCTACTGCTAAGTTGCAAGAATTTTTTTAAAAATCTGTCTGTGCCATTAGCTGGTAAAATTTGCTGATAACTCTTTGGACTCTGTTGTCATTATTTGTGATTAGAAAATCACCTCAGAAATCAGGCTTGACTAGAAACAAAAAAGGAATAAAATTCAGAATATAAAAGCCATGTTAACTTCAGTGATGTATATATCTTAAATCATTGATCTTAATAAGGTTAATATCTTAAATGAGTATATTGATATTCATTCTACATACACAATTTGAGAGATTTGAGATCATGTCTAGAATATGATGTTTCTTAAACATAACTGTATTGGCACTAGTCTATCACTCAGCTTATTTTCTTATTAATATTACATATTTATACATTGTGTTTTCTTATACTTGTAATTTAATTCTGTAGATATGGTTACTCTTACTAAAATTTCCCTTTAATTTGCAATGGCTTCCTTCAAGTAACATAATTACTATACAACACAAGTTTATATATTCTTTAAATTAATTTGAAAAACTTGATACTCCCCAAAAAAGTGCTCAGAAGTATGTTCTTAATTAAGAGATAATATCAATGGAAATGAAAGCTGTCTTAAGTTAATGGTCTCCAACTGCCACATTAATGCTGAGGCACAGCCAAGACATTTATTTTCAAAGTTAGAAACATTGATCTTATGACAGTGCTCTATTATGATGACTTCATTCCTATTTGTCAAGAAATTGATTAAGAGTTAACCATTTTATCAGATGAATTGCAGTGTGAAAGAGTGACAGATGTTCAGTGTAATAGTATTCATTTGCTTCATCCTAATTTGACCTTATTTATCCAATCAGGTGCTAGATTAAATTTTAAATTAAGTCATACTATTTGCAGATGGAACTCTTTATCGTAATGGTAAGTGAAAGAAAAATTATTGTGGAATAAGAGATGACAATATTGGTCATCTCTCCCTTGTTATAGACATTCGGCCTTATCACTGCAATGTAAAATGAATGTTTTAAGTTTTAGAATTCATTTTATGTGTAATATATAATTTACATATCTAACTTCTGCAACTGCACTCAGTGTATCAATTTTCTGTGCATCAATGGAGCAGTCAAAATATCAATGTGATGATTAGAGAAATAGATTATCTTAGATAAATGGTTGCCTTAAAATTAACTTCCATAACATAACATCATACAGTCAACAAAGAATTTAATGTTGCATTGTGTTCTAGAGTTTACCAATATCATGCTACAAACTAGAAGCTGAAGTTATTCAGAAGGGCAAAATATACATAAACTAACTCACTTTTCCTCATAATTATTGTCCTTCTCTTTTCTGTGAAAGGAGCATTATTTTTTTGTTGAAGTAGATAGGAGGTTTTACCCAAGTCTGATTTTTGAGCTTTTCAGTTGTACTTAGATTTAATCTTCAGTGTTTTCTTTGAAGCCGCAACATCAAGGTGCCCTAAAAGTAGAAGCTACTTCTTTAGGGTCCCACTGTTGTCAAACGAGAAACAGTGGCTCCACAAGAGTCCGAATAAAAAGAGAAAGCTAGTAAAAGTGCTCTGCATCTTACTCAGGAGAAGTCTATAGACTACTGAGAAAGCCTAGAAAGTCTGTCTTCTTAAATGAAGCATCTAAAATAGGATCACTTAAAGCTTGGTTTTCACATACTTGAATTTTAGAGATTTTTTTTTCACATGGCCACTTCAGTGTAGGTTCTTCAGGTCCTACAATGAAATTATTAATTGGCAGGATTCCCGACAGCCCACACCAAGTTTTAAATTCAGAGATGATGCTGTTCAGGAAGCTTTGTAAAGTAAGTATAGCTGTTGCAATTTTTTTGCCCTTTTAACCCCTCAGTAGCAAGAGATAATCTAATACATTGTCGGAAGCATGTTTTCATTTCCTCAAGGCATTCTTACTGAGATGTTAAACTCACTGTGAAGTTTAACATTTAGCCACTTGTTCTACATGACAAATTGAGATGGAAGTGGACATCAGGTCCTCAGAAACTGCATATTCAGAAGAGTACATTTTGAATTGTTTTTTTAAATAGACTAAAGAAAGTAATCGATCCTTTACTTCTTAGGTCAGTTAAAGCTATGGATTTTATGAAGCTGCAAGAGAGTGTTTTCCTCATTTGTATAAGCATGTCTTAAATCAGTATTTATCTTTA